>OY292515.1:7391878-7609878 GCA_958496365.1 Subacronicta megacephala | reverse complement strand
CTCCACATCACTTAAGAGCTAGTAACTATTTTGTTCTATTCACCGAAGAGGCATTTTATGATGCGGACACACTCGTAACGGGTCCGTCGTCTCGAGTACCGTGTATGGGTGCACGAGATAAATTCACGTCGTCGGTTCACGCCCACAAGCGTCGCCAACTCGTAAAGCAGTTGACGGCGGGGGTAACATCATAAATAAGGTCCGGCCCGCCCCGGCACCCACGCACGCTTGTCCGCTCCTGGCCTGAAAGTGCACATGCACCTACTTATATATTTCTGCGAAGTGACATAGAAATATGGCTCTTGTGTCTCTCCATTTTATAATACTTAAACGTTTTTCAACAAAATAAATAGCTCCTAATTTTATTGTAAATGAGCATTTCACGTAAACATGTTAGAATATTTTACGTGAAATAATAACGAATAGATGAAGCCTATTGGTAGACGGTTTTAAGTAGGGATGTGATAGTGTTGAATTGGTAGTGGCTTTAATGGAATTTCTGTCTGATACACTTTATTATCAGAAAGGTAATCAGTTAATTGCATGAAGTGTATCGTTCGGTGCGAATGTAAATTTTAATTATGTGCTGTGTTGATAAACCGGTACTGCAATGTGAAAGGAAGTATGCATCAATAATAATTACCAATTTACGTTAAAATTATATGAACGTGTATCGGGTACAAATGTGTGTTCGATTTTTGTAAGACTGCAAGATTTGGTAGTATTGAATAAAAAGAACATTTCTCTCTCATAAATATAAAAAATCTAGTAGTCTAGTGGGTAGATACCTAGCATGACAGTAAAACGCTGAGTTTCACGGAGATGTCAACGGAACACTCTATACTAAATTTCATTTTGCGAGGCGACCGATCCTCAACAGCATCTCCCCACTTTACGGAATTTCTCTCTACAATCCCCACCTGTTTTCTAGTGTTCTAGACAAAATGACAAAACGAATTTCCGCAATATTGGTTTACTCAGAGCCAATTATGCATTGATCTTGCTAAGCGCAGCAAAGCACACAATATTAATATTACAGTGAATATTTTATTATTCAACACGAAATAGAACCAGTTACTGAGCTGAGTGCAGTGTCGGAATAACAATAGAATGAAAAGGGGAATGCTGTTGCTCTGGAATCTGCAAAAGATGTTATTTTTACAAGCAATTTTATTATACGGAACACTAATCGTGAGCTGCTACTGACTCGAACCCGGTTTTTTTACGTTCGCCTCTCTTCGTATCCGTTTTACATTTTTATTTTACTCCTTTCAGTCTAATTTAATATGCGGCCTCGTAGAAGAAATTGCGAGAATATATTTTTGCATTTGTTAACTCCACCTTGAATAAAATCAGATTTTACGGGCGAAATTTATGTCGAATTGTATAAGACAGGTAGAGAAAGCTTTGGTTCCCCTTATACGTATTTAAATCACGTAGAGAGTTTATGTGTTATTTGGTTGCAATGTCGAATTTATGTTACGAAGTTATGCGCCATATCATTCTGACGATTGGTATTTTCAAATGATTTTCTTGTACAAATACGACCACGATTTGTGTCGCAAGATAAACTCTTTTTACAAACAAAATATGGTCTAATAACATCTCATGTTTTAAATAGCCCGTGATAAAATTAATTAGAAAGAGATGGATTTATTTTAAGTGTCAGTAACGATCCATAAAAATATAAAACGATTTCCGATTAAAGCGGACTCAGATTATCGCGAAAAATGTAGCGGTGTAGGCTTCCTAAATTCAATAGGATTTCATTAAACCTTCAACAAACAGAAAAAATCTCAGCCTTACTTGGAATTTAGACAACCGTCTATTGGATTTTTAATTAAATCTACTTTGATCACAGGACGGAATGTCTCTGGTAAAACGATTGCTGTGTAATCTTTTCACGTAAAATCCCGTGACGATTTAATCAAATGTTTTTTTACCCTTTTTACGCCTTAAAAGATTTTGTGCATATATTTCTGCCCCTTTCTAATTTTCTAGTTTCATTCAACCCAATATGCAAACTGGGACAAAGCTTGGAAGACTCATAGTTTACATACTATTAGTCTTGTGCGCACGTCGTCCTCTGGAATATTGAAATAGTAACGATGAGTACGTCTTCGTTAGAGCAAATATCAATTAAGGTCCGTACTACGTGTCGGCGATAGACGGCGGGAGCGTGACCGAGCGTGCGACAGGGGGCGACCGCCCGCCGGCCGGTCGGCGGAGCTACGCCGCGACCGACCGCGTAGCTCGCAGTAACGCATCGTAGCCGCTCGTAGCCATGTGTAGCACTACATACTGGCTCACATCTTACCATGCCATACGAACTTTAACTTTCAACATTTGAAACGTGCCATTGCGTAAATAGCCACTTATCCAAGTCCCGCTGTAACTCGACCTGTTGTTTACTTATTTATTAATTAAGATTATGTAGGTGGGTGCCATTAGGAATGTACCTACCCAACGAAAATCCCTTTCAGCCCCTATGTTTTGCACATCGTATTTGTGGCGGAAATGGCAACCGTGACGTTGCTAATTTTGAAACAAATAATTTTGTGTAATGTGCGTTACGTAACTTGGCCATTTGTTCCCGTAACGTTTTTAATAAGGCCGTCGATAAAACGAGGGAGACATTTACCAGGTTCTTGAATGTAAATACGTCACAGTCTTAATCAGATTGTAGGAATTTTAAACCATAGTCCATTTTCTCAAGTCGAAAGATTACATTAAATCAAATGTGCTAATTTGCTATCTAAAACAAATGAAAAACAGTCATCGTTACTAAGAGTTCAAAAGAATATTTTATTTTTAAAACACAATAAGTAATATAAATGAACCTTTTCTTCTATTAAATATACCGTAATACAAGTCAAAGTAACTTTCAAGGTTTCAGAATTGTTTGAACTTGTAATCTTAGAAAATTATATTACGATCTTTGATAACAAAAGCGTATCTCCGGGGACGTGTCCTGACAAGGTACCTGGTACCCAGGGTACCAATTAAAGAGTTTAATTAATCTAGGGCCCTGTTAGTTGTAAACTCTTAAATGACAGGAGCGCAGTTCTGCAACCGTTTTGAAGCTTGACAAATGATCGAAAACTTTACGAAGACGAAAACAGATTTTATTTGCAATATTAAGTTTCGATTAACAGTTCCGAAAGTACTTTGAAAGATAAACGATTGTGTTCGAGTTTTGAATGTCATTCGACTAAAGTAGGGATTATAATGAGACAGACATTTAGGGTCACGTAAGTCACCTTAGTTCTTTACGTTTTCAGGACTATTAGAATAAGCATAATTTTTATATAACATTCTTAGAAAAACACTCTTCTTTCGTAAAAAAATATCGTTATTTGTGGAAATAGATAACAAACTACGTCGGAGACTATCCTCGCATAAATCTAGCTGTTTTAAATTGTTTTTATTTTACGCCTGTAACACTTTCAAGTCCCGAATTTCGTGGGTCCATTTTATTTGCTTGCTAGTATATTGCTTCTCTGTTTTACGATGAATTCGTTATTATATTTTTATGAATAGTACGATGGTTCTCATTTACAATGAGGTCATGTATGATAGTTTTTTGTACGATATAATCGGTTTCCGGGTTAATGGTTCTGTGTGGAGGTCAGCTAAGAGGAGAAAATTCCCTCTCGGTGTAGAAAAAGATAACTGAAGAATGATGGACGAAGAAGGACATTGCCGCTCATTTTCTATCACTTTGTGTATTCTTTCGTTTAAGACAGTGTTTATAAGATACTATTATTATACTGTTTTTTAAACGTTTTATTTCTCCCGTTACTATTTTAATGCATCTTTGCACAGCTTGGTATAGATACCGAAATATTATGATGAAAATATGGTCGCTTCGATTTTCAGGCAGTGATTTTCTGAAATAGAGATTTATGATTTAGGTTAGTATTCAGCACGGACTAGCAGGCTTTACATTCAGAGAAGCGTTCCTCTTCAATATCGACTGTTGTTAGGATACTCCATATTCGTTCTAAGTCAAGAATTTACATTGCATACATATTTAATTTTGCAGAATATTTCCGTGGCCCTGAAAGTTAAATCCCTATGGTTTTCTTTAAATATTTATGAAGGCCCCGAACGTCCAACGACTTTTAATACTTCGAAAATATTATCATATCCTTGTCATAAGCTCTTTCAGATAAATATTTTCTTTGGAACAACTGTTTCATAAACGACGTTTTAGGGATTTTTTATTGATACGTAAAATATTATTGAATTTATCTCGTAAAAATCTGTGGCCGCTACCTAGAAGATTTTGGCACGTTTTTGTATTTTGAATTAGTTCTTCATTCATGCTTCACGAAAATCTAGCTACATTTTTACTAAAGTAAATGAAAAATGCAATGATAACGCAGAAATACTACATTTCGATGTAAGATAAATTTATTTGAAGCGCAATGATTTATCAACGCTGGCAGCGGGAGGTCGCGTGTGACGTCATCGTCGCAGCTTCCTCTCACCGACATATCGTTTTGATAAATTGCAAAGAATCTCTGAACGAGGTGAAATTCAAAAGTAAAATGCCGCTATTTTAACAAAGACTTGTTTTTTATACATCGAAGTTCACATGTTAAAGTTTTTAAAGGGAAAAGTTTGAAGGGGCGAGAAGAGAAAATTGTAGTTTTAACTCCTAATGTTGTTTTGCATAGCGTGAGCAGTAGAAACGTGCCGTCGGAATGCTTGGTCGGTTGTGTAAGATCATTGAAGATATTTTTGTCGTACGTAAGGAGTCGTGTCAGAGTAGGGGCGTGCGACAGCTGCCGATGACGTGGCTCAAGCGCCTATTATGACGCTCGCCTTTTATTTATGATCGGGTTGAGCGGTGCTTATTACGACTGCGGGTGCGGGACATGTTTCATATGCCAGCCTTGTTTCTGCGTTAACTCCCTCCTTGACGCTTATTGAGCCGTTTGCTTAAAATCATCCTGCTCCTACGGTTACAAATTGCTAATGCTATGTTTACGTACGTCAAGTAGGCACTACGTTTAGTCCTGTTTTTTAATTTTCCCATTTGTTTTGCGAGTCCGCGTCGACTAATTACTTTTACTGCCTACAGCTCGGATTAATTTGTATAATTTCGAAGTTTATCTATATACATAAATCACATGTCAAGTTTTGATGATATCTGCCGCCGGGTTGCACAAGTTTAGGCATACTTATTGTTATTCACGGCGTATCTCGAAACTCTGCAGTGATATGTGTTTCACTAAGCCCCGACATATATTTCGCCGTTTTTGTCTATCACTTGGCGGCAACTTCTCCAATGTTTTCTCATTCGCCGGCAGTCTTCCCTAAAAGTTAGCTCATTCCTGTCTCGGTGGGTGCCTCAACGAATTACGAACTCGGCACTCAGCCGCCGATGCGTGTAAAATGTCTTTAAGGCCTCGGTAAATCCCGTGATGTGTGTCACCGGCCGTGTCGCCTACCCGTTCTAACATTTTTTAATCAATTAGCTGTTAATTGAAAAACTTTACGGCTAAGAATGTGGGGAATGTTACTTTGACTTGATTCGGTGATCTGTTTTAAGTCACTCGAGTTGTCTTACAATGATCGATCTACGAAAATATAAAAGAAGAATGTTTTTGATACGTCTTATTGTATTTCGGCAAAAATCGTGATATGTATGTAGACTGGCATCATATTTTTATTTTTAGGCTGTTTATTAGATTTTTGTATCTATACGTATATAATATAAGGTAAGTATGTATTTCAATTGAAACTGGAGTTACATAAGTACGTGGAAAACCGTTAAGGTTTGCGCATTTTAGTCTGTGCAATAGAATAAAGCAACATTTTGTGTGCGTTAAGACCGCGCGCATAGAAGCGTATACATATACCGAATTATGACAATCAATATTTCGTTGAATTTTCAGGCTTCTGACTTCACGTTGTGTGTTTTAATTGGCGAAAGTTTTGTTACTGTATAAAATATGTTGTTAAAACTTTATATTAAAGCTCCCAAATGGAGTAGTTTAAATCTGTTCCATCGCTTAATATTTCAATATTCATTTTCGAAGTAAATCAGTCAGTACGTAGTATTTTTATAAAAAATAATGATTATAGAAACATTCAGAGAAATTTCTCTATAAGATAAATATTATTGTAATGTTGAATAATAAAACATTATTCCCTAGAAATACATTACGAACTTTTTGAATTGTACGCCACAATAAAATTCACGTGTACCCACATGAGCTGATTAAAACAGTTATAGAAAACCAAAACAATGATTCTTATATCAATGTTTGACGTTAAATGTTTTATTGTTTTTTCTTTCAATACATAGTACTAAATAAAAATAACATTTTGAAAGCAGCGAAAGCAATCGAGCGCTGCCAATCCGCAATAGGCTAACTTGGTGCACTAAAGCTTAATCCCTTTCATTCTGAGCAAAGACTTGTGTCCAGCAGTGGGCCAGTAAATTGGGTTTAAGATGAAAGCAAGTAAAAATGTTTAGATTTGTAACCATTGTAACCACGTCGGTCAGACTCCTACCGAATAAAACCACACGGTAGCCTTTCCTCGCACAGAAATCTCGAACCCGGGACTAGTGAACTATTTAGTTTCCTAGACTATTTTCTTAATTTGAGAATTCCTAATAAAAACATCCCATAACAAACATGGTCATTCCGTATTTAGTGTTTTTTTTCTATAGATATTGACCTGAAAATGTAGTATACATTACATACACTGAAGTCTTTTTTTCCATAGTAGTAAGCAGAAATTACAGAACGCAACTAGGTGCGATTCACACGCGCCGGTCGCGAGTTTTACGTTTCTGAACTTTTTAAAGGACAATAATTATTGTATTGTAAACTATAATTTTATTGTATAACGCCAATGCGTCTTAGCATAGGCGTAGCAATATTACTATGTCAACAGACGCTTATAACTTGTAATTAAATCCATGTAAATTTCGCAGGAAGTTTCGCAGCCCAACCAAATAACTTAGTTTTTTTCAAGCCTCTGCATATACCGCGCTGAATAGGTAACTCTACAGAGTATTTACTCCATTAGACATCATGCTGCTAGTGACTGGCGACAGGAAACGGCCGTCGTCGGCATAACAAGGTTAACATCTTGCAATTCTATCAAAGTCTTGTGTAATAACGTTATCAGCGTAGATACTACGGCGGCTCTTTGCTAATAACAAACCGGTTCATTCAACTTAGTATGTAAACGCTAATTATAGTTTTTGGCAGTTTCTGATACGCCGTTTTGTAGGCGCTCAACTAAAAACTTCGAATTACTTACTTGGAAACTATCGCACTCGGGAGATAATGTGAAAACATACCTGAAACTTAATTTCGATTTTATTCGCTCGTGTAATTTTGTTTTGTATACAGAACCGTAATAAGTATGTTGAAGAAATCTTCCATAGTGGCATTAAATATAATACGCAAAATTTTCCTGTTAATACTATGTTTACCTGTAGGTATTTTTAGACAGGAAATTATGGAATATATTTTCCAATGTCATTACTTACTATTCCATTCTTGTTCGTATTCGCCGTACAATATGTCTAATAAAGGAGTCATATTCTAGTAATACGAACATAGATAGACAAGTTATGTCTCGAATTCGAATTTATGTTTGGTACCCTTAAATTTATATAATTAAAAATAGTTAACAATAACAAATAAGCCTTTGCGTAGGTATCCTATGCATAAAGCACATTATTTCGGTTTTTTTTAACTGTAGTTCAGTTAACCCATCAATGAGAAGGAAAATTGATACCTCTTGTACTATAATTGTTTTAAGTTTACGGAAAATTTTATTACTTGGGTTAGTCATTACCATGAATTAATAGATTTTGCAATGTGTCCATATCATGCGGTTTACTGGAAATAAAATGAAAGATTAAAATGTCCGAAAAATAATTCTACATATCACTCACGACTTATAAATAGCGGATATCAAATAAACATTCCCGTGAGCACCAAAATATTAAATATTTCATTTTTTAATATCTTATTATTCATGAGGAAAAAGTGGCTCTACCAAGAAAAGTGTGCCAAGATTGTAAGCTTTCACGGTAAGTATACTTTACCTCGTTCGCAAGGGACATTGCGTGATGATAATTAGGCAAAAGTCTTGGATAAAATAAACAAAATATTGTTTTATTATTGTATTTGATTTTTCTTCCATTATCTTTAATTGTTTACGTCGCAAAAATAGGTACTACGACTTTATTTACCTTTAGAAATGTATTAATTAAAGGAAACTCCGTGACGTTTTTGTTTCAAATCTTTAAAGGGAACTTTAGGTATAGTCGCAAGTGCGGCTGTTGAGCACCAGGTCCTTGCTTAAATTTCCATTATCATAATCCTCCTCTTATATTTTCTAGTATATTTTATTTGGCCTAGATAGGATAATAACATAATGTTACGATTTATAAACAAATCCCTCTCCTACAAACCTAATTTGTCGATTGAGAAATATCATTTCTATATTCGTCGGTAAGATATAAATAGCACACTCATAATCAGTCTTACATTCAGTATTTTACATTCAGATTACTTACATTTGCATATCATACGAACCGCCTCGGCGACACGGCAATGCTTGGGTTGGTTCTTGAACTTAATTCATGGTTGATAAATTTTGATTCTCTGTAGGGTACTGATTGAATAGTGCTGTGAGTACGACGAGCCGGGTACGGTAAATTAAAAACGGGTTAAGATGTATCTGCTGAAATATAGTGGGTGAATGAGTCAGTGGTTCCGGTGGCTCGGGCATGGAGCCACGGTCCCGGCAGCGTTTCTTTCGAGCTCGTTAACGAAACAATAAATAATGATTTGGACGTCGCCGCCACTGCAGGCTATTGTGCGGCCATCATATTTTCCGTCGGCCCGTCGGCATCAGGTCGCTAAAGTGACGTCACAGCTTCCTAACTGTCGATTTGTCCACGCTTCATCCGAGCCGCAATGTTTCCACCGACCATTGTTGTGTTAAATCAAGCTTTCCTAATTGTACACGAAATGTTATTTAATTTCCATTTGTTTGTTACAGGTAAGCGGAATATTTTGAAATGACTTCAGATTTTTTATTGTTCTTCAGGTAAGTGGTAATTATACGTTATTATTACAGTAATTTAAGTGAAATTTGGTTTCTAAAAGACATTTCTTGTCAATTGGACACGAAATAATTAGCGCATATTTTGAGATAATTAAATGGAAAGACTGTTGGCTGCTTCAAAATTAATTAAAAATGGTACGTTTTCTCGTGTTTGTCAAGCCACAAGTTGAAATCTTTGATCTATATATAGAAGGATGTTTGATCCTAGCGTTTCGGGCCAACACCTGTATATGTATTCAAAGTGAATTGTTACATACCTAAGATTTCAACGTAATGTGTTTTTATTACCTCGTTGACTTCTTTAACATTGTCTTATTACGGTAGGGAGTCGTAAAAAATGATTCATGTATCAAAATAACCATAAGAATTCGATAAACTTGTAAAAAAATAAGGGGTAGGTACAATGTAACCGGAAGGTTTTTGCCAATTTATATCCAACTTACTCGTTATTTTGGTCATATCCGCTACCGATAAAAAGATCATTACCATCATTCCATTTATTGTATCATTGCTGAACACGGGTCTCCATGCAAATCATGGTGTGATTCGTCTAGCAAAATTGTTGAGGCTCTAAATATAATTTGTTAGAAACTTGTGATGTAAAAGGGCCATTTTAGTCCTCCTGATCTGTTTCCGGAATGAATGCTAAGTGGTTAGAGGGGTTCACATGCCGTTAATGAAATCTGTGTGATTTCCTCACGATGTTTTCTTCATCGTTTTTGCATGATTTCAAAAAGGTGTGTCACTTAGGTTTGAATTCGAGAAAAAGATATGGCATTCTATATTATTTTGTGAATAACATACACAGTCAGTTCTGTAAAATTACTCGTTGTTAACAGTTTCTCTCATTCGCAGTTATTTTGTTTTAATATTATTATTCGTTTACTCGGCCCGCATGACCTCATGTGCGCTGTTGCGAAGGGCCTGGAAATTTCCGCTGTAAAATCACCCTCTCCAAATTTACGTGGAAATAATACAATAGTAGGTCTTTATTCAAAGCTTCATTTATTAACCAATAAATACCTCTTACCTGTGCTTACCCTAAGTTCATAAGAATTTCCTGTGAAACGTTATAAATGATCAAAAGTTGAAGCAATTTTCCAATAGGTACGTGCAAGAATCTCAGCTTCAGGAAATAATCTAATTTAAAAACTTATTGAAATGTGATGAAATGTTTGTACTTTTTCTTAAAGCTTTATTTGTTTAATTCTACGTTTATCAGTGAAATACCTTCGAGTGTAATAGAGATATTTCGTTATGGTAGAAACAATTGTTTTTGTTTCGCGTCTAGGCTTCGGAGTGGATATCGCATTGTGAGCTATACAAACAAGACACCTGAGGCAACGGATGGAGCATATCGGAGCGTATCATTCTACATTTGAAAGCACTGCAAGGAGCGTCCGGCGCTGCAAAAAGCGTAAAGCGCATTGTTTTCGTTGGTAGAGGAAACGTCCAGCGCTGTCAGGCGACGGTTGGGTCTAATGGACCGCTATTTACTTCGACTGAAGGCTTTTACGATGAAAACAATACAATATTTGGAGTACACGCTCTGTATAACTATTGCTAATACCTTGAAGATATTATGTCAAAGCATTTCCTCCATTTCGTTATATTCATGTGAATGTAAGTATTGTTTCCGCATAATGATTGACGACAAATGATAATCTTTGTGTTTTCATATTACCTATTATGAAAACAGGTTATTGAGCCTATCAGTAGTTTTCGTCGTATCAATGAAAACATTAGTAATAATGACCTTATTACATTATACAGACCGTTAGCAAAAAAATTCGTGTAAGTTATAAATTATATTAAACTTCGTAGGTTAAAAGGACAGGGCTCTAAAAAGTCAGTCAGTCAAAGTTTAATTCATAACGGTCTCATTAGTCTCGTGTTCGTTAGTGCGACTTTTATCCTAGTGGTTCTGGTTTCGATTCCCAGCTTGAGCAAAGTGTTAGTGGGTTTTTTATGAAAACCATAATAAATCTGCCTAACCCTTCGGGAAGTACAAGGTTGATGCCTTGATGGCGTGTTATGTTGGAATAGTAAATTACGGAGTAGGAGGTTTATGGGGTATGTTTGACTGGTTTAACATCGCGTTACATTGTATGCACTGGCAACTTGCGCATCTTCACGGTATAAATGCATTCTCCAACTAGCTCCGTAAGTCAGTTTGTTGTGTAAGCATTCCCTGTAAAAGTAGTGTGGATTTAAATCATAATATTGCACGGAACAACACGTTCGCGTTTTGCTTATTCAGAACTTAGTCCCATCAAAATGCATAGGATATGTGCCAGGAAGTCGGCAGTAAAACTTTGATATCTAATACGGACTAGGTTTTCCTTGGCAGGAATAGTATTTTCATTGTAGAGGATCCAAGAAAAAAATACTCTGCACGTTCTATATTTTACACCTGAAACCTTTATTTTATTTTTTCGTCATACTAAGTGTAATTGGATTTATCGTGAACTACTCAGCAGCAGTTCGGAATTTTTTATTTGTGCTCGGTTGATTTAAAGTCATGTAATTTTTGTCTTGGATGAAAACTACATTGAAATTATTACTCTTGCCAATGAAAATATCTTCAATATTCGATTAGGCTTGTCCTGGGGTCTGTCTTTTATTAAATGGGACTTAATATATACCGGTAAATTGTGGGTATAAGTATATTAATATACCTCTCTAACCTCGCCTAGCTGTACCTACATATCTAATATTAGAGAGATTGTAAGGTAAGGTCGATATGGGTACGGGATGAAAGTAAGGAGCCTTTAGTTTGGCATTCAAATACCTACTACCTTATATTCATTCACTTAAGTCACTGTTTTTCCATTGTAGCTGTTCCAGTCTTATGTTGCGACCTGCTTAACTTAAAATAATTAGAACAGCGCTATCAGTTTGCTTCATCATGATATGCGAACTTTATAATTTTATGCATAGAGAAATTCTAGAATCTTCTTACTTTTGCCACTTTAAGATTTTTAATCTCACTGAGATATTATAATTGTGTAAATATAATGTATTTGTGATTTGACGAGGCACTGAGATATAATAATCTTGGTTGTTATTATCATTATCCTAAGAAGCTTCACACACGATGTCAAGACAGAATCTGTCTTCATGACAAAACACTGTAACTTAAGTTACTTTTTAACTAAAATTACAGTGTTTTGTCATGACACGGCAGCAGATAGAAACCTCTTAAAAGCTGGGCAACACACGGGTTAAATTCAGTAACTCCTTACTTAACATAAACATACGTTTAGCTACGTCCTTACGTACTAGCTACCTATGGCCAAATAACTTAACAACACCCAGTTGCATATATATATTAGTAACACCTGGAACTCACTTACCCTGGAACTTTACATATAAAAGGGGAAGTTGTAGTTTTTGTTTTATTCATATATGTTCGTAAATTGACTTACAGAGTCCCGAACGTGAGGTCGACTTCTTAAAAAAACTTAGTACGTGGGTTCATAGGGTTGGGACTCAACCCTGTGGCCGCAGCCGACTTAATCCGGGTTGCGGACAATCCATCCTTGATACAAGCGACACGTGACGTATGTAGTAAATATGTCCCAATCACGGTTGCTGACGGTATAATGAAACCCTAAATAATAGAATACCCTCGTTTAATCTGCAACTTCTGAATAGTGGTCATTGAATTAATTTGACTTATGTTATCTTCTCAATTTTATGCTTAACATTGCGATATAACTTATCTATGAACATATTAACATAAATTTCGTGTACCAAAACTTTTGATGGTTTTGCTTATTAAAAATAAATAGCATCTCGTTGATGTTGTGGCGCATTTTTTATGCTACGAGGCATGAAAGGGTTTTAGGGTAGGAATGCAATTAGGCCTGAAACAAAGTGTCATAAAATAAAGACGTAATAAATGTGGACGCTAGTTTACCGCTGCGAGTGCTGGCATGATCATTTGTTCTAAGAGTAATTTAAATATTAAGGACATACTCAAAAATTTTAATTAAAAACGTGTAAAGCTGAGAGTTTAGTGCGTCTGCTAGCGCTTGTAGCGTTTTATGTGCGTGGTAGCGGCGTGGCGGGCGTGCGCGCGGAGCGTCCGTACCCTCGACCAGTGGCAAGGGAGCCCGCGCCGCGATCACGCGTCTCGCCAGTCCGCGTCGCTTTTCCCCCCAACTTTCAGCCGCCCGCCTAATACCGCGAGTTTTAATCGCACAACACCGGAAAACTGGATTAATGAGGATCGTTCAGTGAAATTTCGCAGTGACAGTTGTGATTTTGTGTGTGGTTTATAATTACCAAAGTAGGTAAATCATTAACGCATAATGAGTTAATTATTAATATTATTCGATTGCGCATAATTATCTATATTAAAATAAAAACTAATATATAATGATACACCATTACTAATTATGTTCTTTGCCTTATTGAAGTTTGAGTCTTATTTACCGTATGTACGTCTATATAAATATGTATGTTATACCATATGGCAGTTATTATACATATTATACATTACATACATAAAACAACTAAATAGTGAACAAAGTTAGACAATTTTGAAAACAATTTCATAATAATAACCGATTTTATTGATGTTAACAGAAAACCACGGAAGTGGAAATCCAATAATTCGGCTGGCTCATAGTTTTAAGCTGAAGATTTGTATTTTCTTTGATGTAGAAGGAGACGGGTATTAAGATATTAGTTCTACAAAAACTTGTGCTCAAACACGGTGGCGCTGCCTTAAGCCTGGCTCTCAGTATTATGTATTATATATAATGCCGGGTGATATATGTGTTGTGGCAATTTGGATACTCTAGTGGCAATGCATATCTGTTAGTTAAACCTGAGCTTAAGATATTCGCTGCTGGGACAGGTGATTGGCGTGCTCGCTTCACCACAATCCGTCTTGTTTATTGTATCTGACCTATATACTGAAGACTGGTTTGGAAGTCACTATAGCTTTATACCTTCAGTGACTTCCCATAATAATTATTAATTTTGTCTTAACATTTTTGTTAAGACTACTAGGTTGTTTATGATACCTATAAATGTATCTATCGCGGCAACTATATAGTTATAATGGTTGTAAAGAAGGCTTGCGGGCACTTAATAGTTGGCAAACAAAGAAATCCTTTCGGCAAAGTATAAGAAAAACTTAACAATGAGCTTACAAGTCCAAGTAATGGACGTCGCCCAATAAATAGGATGTTTGGAGTAGGTATACTTATATGTATTTGCCGAATATGTAAAATGTTTTTCTGTTTTCTGTACTGGTAATGTCTTAGATGAACTTACAGACTTTGGACAAGTAACTATCTTGCTGAAAAATGTTGATCTACGAAGTCGCTTACCATGGTGTGTCTACGGATCATCGGAGTGGTAATCATCCTTAAAGACTTCCGTCCAGTTAGGCCGTCAGTGCCGGTAGTCGTATGAACACCTATGACATTCGTTAGTGGTAATCTTAAGCCACCCGTTTATCCTCAAGATATTGCTGTAATACTTATCGGTGGCAGTCGCTTTGTTTATAGTACTTTTAATTATATGTAACCGCATCGTCGACCCCATGTAGTTAGGAAAAGGGTAGGAGGATGATGATCACATTTTTAATGATAAAGATATGTGATACACCTGGCGTTGCATGCGTCCGTGGGCTACGGTAACCGATTATTTATCATAAGGCGGGCCATATGCTTGCCACCTTAAAATAGTATAAAAAAATTACCTATAGGTATGTTATAAATTAAAAATGGAAAACTAAAGATTTATTAAAAATTTCGGAATAAAGAAGGCCCTGAGATAAATATTATAATTACGGCGTGATATTATTGTAGTTGCAAATGGCGACATTGTATTTTATGTTCAGCTGATCAAAAACTGTATTGTTCATTCAACCAAGTAAGAAAATGTAACGCAACATTTTTCAGTTTTCAAGTTTTGTTATTAAGTAAAGGAATCCCAAAATAACTTCTACTTTAAATACAGTGGCGAAGAACAAGAAATTACCATTTTCAACTTTAATTCGTAGAGGAAGCGCCACGAAACGGCTGCAAATGACTGTCCGAAGTTACACAAGTTTTCGTTCTTTGTTATATCTACCCAATAGCAAACCTGCATTTTCTTTATCAGATGGAAACGCTTTTCCAACTGATATAAAAAGTAAGAAATAATATTTTCATTTGAATTTTCCGTAAAATTCTTTCGCATCTAAACATTCCTTAAGTATAAAAGATTATTTCCGCGTGACTGTGTGGCTCTTGGAAGTGAATTTTTAACAAACTTTCTGGTTCTTGTGGATACTGGCTATGGTAAAAAAAAATTCAGCTTTGGTTAGGTTGTAAATACGCATACGCCAACTTAGTGTAACAATACACCCTGTGTATGCTTCAAATTCGTATTGAACCTCGTTATTTAGACAGAAAATTCGAAACTCTCTGCTTCGTTGTATTTGTCCCTGGAAGCTCGGGAACAGAATGTGGTCCACATAATTTAACAAACGTGATTTATACAACAAACGTGAAACACAAAAGCAATAGTTGTCGACATCTGCGAACTGAAATATCGTAGATGTGCAGAAATAATTCACCTGTCCCCAAATTAAGCCTGATTCAGAAAAGACTTACTTATGCAGTTTGGCAAACTGCAACTTAAACTTCGAGCAAGTAGAACGATATGGCTAGCTTAAGAGTGACAGCCCTACCCGTCACTTGCATTGTTCAAGATAATTGCGGCTCATTTAACATCAGCAGCCTATCGGCGTCATATATTTTTACGAAGGCATACTCGTATATACACTATTTGGACATGTCACTACTGTATCACGACACGAGTCGTAATAGTGTGAACACGGCGTTAGGTAGGTACACCTCTATTTACAATTAGCCGCCTTATAATGTACGATGAAAAAGCTGATTAGTATTCCTTCTCCACACTACGCGGGTAAATGTGGCCCTAAACGTCAAATATGCAGGTATTACACTATTTTAGGGGGATTATGTACTATCTAGGACAAGTTACCTGGGTCCAATCAAAGGTTTTCCATGTCAGCGTATTCCTAGATTAGTTAGGTACTATTGTTTCGGTATGCTTGTGCGTGCCATGAAATACTAATGTAGCGGACTGGATAAATAAACTGTATCTATAACTTATAGCTATTCTCTTAGCACGAGATCTAAATGGAATTACACCCTACTTACTTCTTTTAGTTACAAAAAAGTTTTAGATTAAAATTGTTTGCTGGCTGTATATTCTGATTTTTTATTCAGTCGACACAAAAAATGCCGAGTTAAGTTTTCCTTAAATTCCAATTATGGCAAATAACACGAGCCCCTTCATTAGGCAAAAATATTGAAGCTTTTGTGTGTTTATTACGGAAACATAATCACAGTGATTAAATTACGAGAAAATCATACTTTATTCATATCAACGTAACGGGTAGAAAAATATCATTTTATGTGAATTAATGAAACCTACTTTTTTGGTAATGTTACTAATAATATTTCAAAGAAATCATATACCTACGATATTAATGATGTAGGTACCTAAATTAGTGTATGCGCAAACATCCCCCAGGTTATAAACAACCGCAAAGCTTAGCATAATTATTATATAAACGTGGATTTCATAATTATCTTTAGCATAAAATCCTTTAGTTACGAAAATGGTAGTAGGTAGTATTGTTTGTATTAATGTTTTATGGTATAAAATTTGCGAGCCGATATAGCGTAGAGGGCAAATAGGGAACAGAAATTGTTGGAAACACGAAAACTGACGTGACGTCAAGTTTCAAATATTACTCTGTAGTGAAATTCACCAAACCGTTATTAATACCGAGTAATTTGACAGGTTCCTGTAATACGGATAATATTTTCTATTAATCTACGCTTTTGAAAATCACAAAGTTTTTGTAGTTTAAGGAGAGGTGAAATTGGGTCAATTATTGAAATATGAAATAGTTTAAAAGCGAAAACAAGTTAATGTATTATTTAGTAAATTATTTGTGTATTTCATTTTGGTGTATTTCTTATTAAAACGCCTCCAGACGTAAAGATTTGATCGTGGTCAGTTTGGAAACACTAGACAGACGAGTAGGTATATTGAAAGCTATTGATAAAGACGATTAGTTTTATGTTGCGCACCTCGATTTTTAATGTCATTTACTAGGAATAAGTCAAGAGTAATATATCATTGCCTAAAGGCAAAATAATTATGTGCAAAAATTACTGATTTCTGTTTCGTGAATGTCAAATGTCTATTATATATAAAACAACGTCAATCGCAAACCATTTACATAGAATCGAGATCAACAATTGACCCAAAGGTGACATTTGTCGTTTATAACAATGGCTGGACCAAAATTATATTTGGACCACTTAACGGTCCCCGAATTACCCTTCTCATGTGAAGTTCGTTCGATCTGAATCATTATCGTTTGTCCCTCGTCGATACTGTAAAAAAACAACAAATTAATGACTAATATGTGATAAATACATACAGGTTTGAGGGGCGGCGCACAAAAACCAATTATTATATTATAAGGGCAAAAAGATGGGACCGCTTCATTTCTCATTGTTAAACTACGAGAATATACTGAAGACAGAAAGAAAAAGTTTTTAATTAACCTCCAAATACACAGTGTTTACATGATGGTAATTCTAATAACTTATATATAGTTCAGAAGAAACACGGCCAAACATTAGCCAAGAAAGCCCTTTTCCTGACGGCTAATTAAAAGTATCGACAAGGATCAGTGTTCCGTTGATTGGTAGTTTGTTTGACTTGGAAACTGATTGATTGGTGCGCTAATAAAGCTATTGAGAGAACATTCATGGGCACACTCGTATCCAGCGCGCCAGTTAATAGGATTCGCTGGTGACATTAATGGCTATTTGTCATCCGTCATACGATCCACATGTGATTACTTAATTACGCATTTATTAATTGAATTCTCGATACTGATCCGGTATTATCGATTGATGCGAGTTTCATTTTACTAAAAGTTTTCCGTTATATCGGAAATGCGATTTTTAACTTTGCTTGGGACGTGATATTTTGGGATTTTTTTTTATTCTGCGATCGCTATGAAATTGCTATCGCCGTGAAAATGCATTTATACTAAAAGAAGCCCATTCGTTTTTGATATCAATAGCCTTTACTGTTTTATCTAACGTTGTCTCTATTAAATCGCAACAATTTATAACATTGGAGTGTACGCACGGCTTTACATTTCCAGTGTGAGTTGACCTTTCATCATATGGAAAGTCTATACAATCTGAGGTTAGCTTATTCTGGATTTGTATAACTTGACGTGTAGCATCATTTATGTTTTTAGAATGAAAACACAAATCTTATTTTCAAGACGTCCCTTTTATCTTTCATGTTTTTTTTTATGAAATTTGTCTAATAACATAATTATGTATTCGCGGACCTATGTTATGATTCGAGAACTAAAAAACTTTGTTATTAAATCTCACATTTGATAAATTCGTAGTAGAAACCGTTTCAGAAATATTTTGTTTGTGTTATAATATGTGGTTTAGTATAACATTTATTCCATTAAATTGCTGTTACGCACATAATCCGAAAATAAAAATATAATATTTTATGATCGTCGGTTTTTGTTGAAACTGACGTAGGATTAGCGGCTCGTTGAAACTGCCAGTCGATCACGAAAAATTCAAAATGGCCGCGGCGGGTCAGCTGACGTTATATAGCTTATGCGCTTTATATGCAATCACCTGCAAATCCCGAAAACACCGCAACACGTATATTACCCTGATCCATGAGTCAATGACGTTTAAAATATATCCCGAATAAATCCGACGATCAGTTACTCGCCTAATGCAAATGTACTGGAAAAATCGAGTGTGAATTGAAATCAGACGCGAAGTTCTTCACGTACGCTCAATATATTTTTTGTTCTATTTACGACTTTTGAAATAGACAATTGTTAGGGGCAATATTGAGATTTTTTTTTGTGGTGGAATACCATCAAGAAAAGAAAAGAGCCTTTTTTATACTTAAGTTAATATCACGCTTGTCGCCTCTAAACGTAGGCAGATGTGTATCTACCATCCCATTACCCATGGGTGTATAATCCCATTCGACATGGCTACGGCATGGATCGTGATTCGATTATCGATTCTATCAAAGTATTATTGGCCTGCCGATTAGGATACTTTTAGGAGTAAACTCGCCTCCTACCCCCATGGACTTGGGACAACATGTACTGGAGGCCAAGCCTTCAATTAAGAACAAATCCAAACTTTGACCTGCTATTGAGAATTTCACAGAAAATCCTAAATACCATTTGCCCTACTTGGAAATCGAACTGGGTACTTCACGCTCCGCACTCAGCAGTCGTTCATTCAGCCACTCGACGAATTAGGCAGCCGAATGTATAAAATCACTCATAAACGAAGTGCAAGAAAATAATATATTTTTTAAATATCTCTTGATTACAAGCACTTTAGCTTTCGTAATCATGGGATTATATATAGAAATCCTATTGAATAAAAGTATCAGCCGGTCTTATCCGATTTATTTTACCATGGCTGTTCTTAATTCCGAAAATGACGTTTATATAAAAGAGATCTACATTTAGGTATACTCTCTCAAGGGAATGTTGGGTATAAATGGATTACGGTTCTTCCAAATTACGGTGTTGTGTACCTCGTGGATGGGTCTGGCTTCGGTGCTACTCTATATATCTATTTGTTATTAGGTATTAGAGATGTTTATACGACACGACTCCCACTTTTTCCTTCCACTTGTTTAATAAAAATCTTAGTCTTCTATCAAGAGTTTAAAAGGCAGAGAATAGAGAAGTGGCGATTGCTTTACCGACAATAGAGGTAGATAGAAGAAGTCTAGAAATCGCTCGGTTACGCTTCGTTGTGGTTAACAAAAACTGTTTCCACATTTATTTTTATTGATCACACTACAGCTCTTTAATAGCAACTACACATAAATTATAAAACAAACAAGGTATCTAAAGTAAATGTTTTAGGTACACAATTCTTTAAGTAGCCACTCTACTTGGAGACAAGTCCATTTTAAGTTTTTGTCTTAGATCTTTGATTAATCCTAAAAGCAGTTCTTTTGTTTTACATTTATATATTTATATACTATAAGTACTAAAGAAACATTAATACGAGACGATTGTTCAAAATATAATGGAGGAATCGTAACAGTTACAAGTAGAGTTCTTTTATTAATACAAGTATTTTTGTTTGCACAGTGGCCACAGTAATTATTTGTAGGTAGCCTAGAAAGAATTGTTGTAGTGTATTTACATTTTCGGAATTATTTCTTAGAAGGTTTAAAAGAAAAAGGGCTGTATTTTTTTTCACAATTATATTTTATCTAGGACATTTGGAGGCCAAGTTATAACAACCCACAGCTATTCATAACTGAAGATTTCAAAACTTTAAATCACTCTTCGACATTCTGGCCCTGCGTTTACCAACTAAGAAGAAATAAAATTTGAATAAATAACCCAAATTGAAGCAGTGAACTACTTAGAAAAAACAAAAGGTAGTTAGTTATTTTATACTAGTTGTGAAGCTGCAGCTTTGCCCGTAATGAACTAAATTTTTCCAATTTCGTTGAAATTTTCCAAAATATGGTCTTTGGTTATCGTGTTGGTTTATTACTGATACTGTTGCCCACAGTTTTGCTACCTTCCAAAAGACTTTTTGAGATAAAAAGTAGTTTATATCCTTTTCCGAGGAAATTCATCAAAATTTGTTTACCGGTTTAAGCGTGAAATCGTAACAAACAGACGGACGGACCGTCGTATTTATAATATTAGTAGGTATAGATATAGCAACTCTCCACGGTACAACGGTAAGGCCGAATTGCTGGGTAAAAGAAACAAAGGGTATTGTTAGCCCACATAAATGAGAAATCGTGTCGCAGTATAATAGAGTTTGACATAATAGAGCTTTTTTTTGTTTTATAATTAAACTGGTAGGTAAAAAGAGGAATATTCGTGGGTAGGTTTAGTTATATGGTATTGCGCTAATCAATTTTCATTTTCACAAGTCCCTCAGTATAATACTGGTACTTTTTTACGAAATAATATTTGTAAGTACGGCAATATCGTAGTATTGAGCTGTAAATAAATAAAATTTTGTTTGGCTTTAGTGCGGAACTCGAAAGTCTTAGTACATACAGGACCGCGACTCAAGGCAAAGTGGGGTCTTACGTTTGATCCAGCGCAAATTGGAAAAATAAGATAGCGCGGTTTCCTCTGGCTCCTTTCAAATATAAAAATATCTATAATATATTACGACTTGATTTAAAAAGTAACAGCATATATGCGGACAGTTTATTCGAAATTCTGTTCGCAAAAAATCTAAGCGGAGTACGTGCTTACATCCTTAATTGAATGTTGTAGGCGAAGTTAACAATGATGCCAAGAACATAATAATACAAGTTCGGTCGTAAAGTGTAACAGCTGCATGGGATTTAATGATACCTACACTCGAACCGTGCCTGAGTGCGATATCAAAGATGCCGTGGATAAGGAAAATTCCAAAAAAGGCGAAAAAACACTGTGAACTCCCACATTGAATAGACGAGATCCCAGTACGTCAAAGAAAGTGTTTGAAAAGGGTCCTAGTGACCGGACAAAGCGTTATCATTACTTAATACACGGTAAATAGAACAACTTTCTTGACATAATCCAGCCTTCCGGCCCATTATTTTCATTGGTACTAAAGGAACTAGATGCTAAATATTTGTGTTTGTTGTCAACCTACAAAGAGTCCGTCAATAGACTAGCTTTGATGACGCGTCATTAGGTACCTACTGTCCTTTATAATATAGTTACTTCAGAATAACGAGGAACAGTTGTTTGCGTTGGTTTAATTAAGTGCAGAACTACCGCACCGTCGAATACGTATGTGTGTATCCGTGAAATATTTGCTGTTCAACTGCTTAGTTTGTCTTGTTACCATGATAACAATAGATAGGTATGGAGGGACATTTTCAACGTTTTAATTACTACGGTGAGCTGAACAATCGCTGTGAAGGGACCGGAGAGTGTGTGTGACAGGCAGGTGCCATGAAGATGACATTAGAGCGACCCCTGCGGGCGCGGGAACGAATGCGCGCCCCTACTTGTACCTGTCATTGAAGGGGAGAGACGAATTCACGCCTATTTACCAATATACCTACTATTAAAGGGTGTACCTTCATGTTTCAATTAACGACCTTTCTGGTAAAGTGAATTTACCTTAAAATATGAAAAGGGTTCGTAATAAATATGTTGCTTAATGTGAATTCAGCATGTTCTTCTAAAGAAGAACCGTTTTTAAGTACCGATTAAAATCGGTACTTAAAAACGGGTTGTAGAGAGAATATTATTATTGCTTTACCGACAAATTAACAATTATAACCGTCTTAATGTTTAGTTTTGTTGTTCCCTCGTTAAAAGCGGCCAAATGTTATTCACCGTATAGACATTCTGCAGAATGGTTGATGGGTCTTGTGGGGAAGATCACAAAGCTTTTAGATTTCTTGTTTACGGTCAATTGCTATTGCAGTTCGGTCAACAGTCACATAAAAGCAAGACACTAGCGATTTCTGTATTCGTGTACACACGTAGATATTCAATTATAACATAACATAACACACCATTACGCATGTATTCCTCGAAGGTTTAGGCAGAGGTGAACTAATGTACACCCACGCTTCGCTGGTATGTTTAGGTCCCATGTAATGGGGGTGCGCTTATTGCAATTAACCGGGCACAAATCCAGACTACGAACTGCTACTGAGAATTTCATAGAAAAAAACCACGGAAGAGATAAAGAAGATTGGAATGGCCATGTGGGCGGGGCAGGCGCGCCACAGTCTTGATTAGAAAATCATAACTCGCCCGAATCATACATTCGCCGCGTTAAGTGTGCTTATGACTACTTCAGCGAACAGAGCTCCGCTTTAAACTGCCGTGTTGTGTTATTCTTACGTAATAGACATAATGTCAGACCACCAGTATATAGCGAGGAGGTATATCTTTCCATCTGTAATTCAAAAATAGCATTTAATTGCAAAATAATTGGTAAAAACATAAAAATATACTGATCACTATGAAATTCCAAACATCAATCATATTATTGCAACAAGTTACAAATAAAATACATTGCCCGATGTGTTCTCGCTTAATCAACACGATGTCGTAGTCCGCTTGCAATGTACTGCATGCATTGCGTTCTCTACTCTTCAACCATAGCCGTTGTTCGTCGTTTGCCGGGGTTGGCCGTGAGTGATGCACGGCGTACATCTATCGATATCGAGGTAAATAAAAGCATCGATAGAATTCTCAACTATATTTACGGTTGGCAAAGATTATTTATCAAATAATAAATATTTAATTGATGAGAGTATATTTTTAGTTATATGTAATTTATATTATATTAATCATTGAATGAATGAAGATGAAGCGGCATGTAGACCATTTTATTTTACTTAGATTTTAATACTGAATAGATACAATATAGTCTAGTCAAATCTAAGTCAAATCTATACGTACCTACCTATTTTATACGTTTTAATATTTGATTCTATTCGAAATATTATGCAATTAATTATAATAATGTTATGTTATAACTCTATTATGTTATGTTAGATTTCCCCTAATTGCTTAATGATTACGTTTTGTTCAGAGGACAGTAATTCTTTTAAATTAAATGAAAATAGTTCTTGATTTTTATGTTCCCCTTTTCCCCATTCAATATAAAAATACATAACAGACTGAGAATGTATCGATAAAAATATCGATAAATTCTCAGTCGGCTTTTCAAGCACTAGCGTATGCGTGTTGCGTGTGTGTGTCTAATGCCTACGAGAGCTTGGTGCTAGTGTGTGAACAAATTGCTGCCCACTGATTTATGTGTGTGTGATTTGATTGTGTGCGAAAAACTTGTAAAGATAATGTTGCGTATGTTTGGGAATTGAAATAGTGGGAGTAAAGCGGCGACACTGGTCCTAGTACAAAACAGCAGCTAGGGCCTTTCCAACCTTATTTATCTCTTCCGTGAAAAAAACCAATAACACTTTAATCGCCCTTGGGACCCAGGACCTCTAGCGTAGCAGTCGCGCTTGGGACCACTACACTAAATAGTAGTAGTAATAGTAATAGTCAATATGACTACGAGGCAGTCATATTCAATTGTTATAATTGAAACTGCAACTTAAAATAATGTAGTTTCCTGTTAGTAGTTCGGGAAGTGAGATATTCAAATATATGAAGACTAGTTAGAATTTAACTTAGTAGATACGACTACAGTCCGGGCGTCTGTTTGCTAGACTCGCAGCGCGACACGACTCACTGAGCAAATTTGTGAAAATCGCGTTTGAACACGTCATACATTTCTGTGTTTGTGTATTTTATTTTATCATGAACCCGATCCGCGCCGGTGACATATTTACGGGCCGTGAGCTATGTACACGCACCTATAGCGAAAGGGTTAATATGTGTGAACAGAGCTGTTTTTCCGTATCTGTGACCGACTTTTGGGAGTTATTTGTAAGATAAGTTGTTAAGCGGATGTCGTTTAACTTGAACGTTAAGAGGCTTCTGGTTAATTAGCATGCGAGCCTTCGAGGAAACGTAATGACCACAGCTGTGTTCGCCGAGTTAGTTCTCGAAAATAAATTCCCTTTATATATAGATATACCTACGAGAGCAATTTTCTGTGAACAGTAAATTACATTCAGTAGTGAATTAAAAGTGCTTTTTTATATCACTGTGAAAAAGAAACATTAAATATACTGCCTATACGGGAGACATTACTTCGTAAATAAGAAGGTCGTAAATGGTCTGCTGTAGACAGTTTGCATCCTCTTTTATTGTCACAAATGTATTACAATTCCCTTAATCTGTTGATTGCTCGCCAGACTTTAATATACTGCCATTTTATACGACTCTTCTACCTATAGATAAGTCTTATACAACTCCTTTTAGCTCGAATTAAATTTAAATATTTTCTCGCGAAAAGCAGTGGCATTTCCGCTTCACTGGGATTTCTCGTCTAATAAAATCAGCTTCACTTGGTCTTGCGTAGTTTATGCACGTTTTGCAATTAGATACCTATACGGAGTTAAGATTACCTTTTGTGTCTTTACAACGCTGTGCGCTGTGCACTTCCCGTATGCGTTTGAGCATCCCCCCTAGGAGCTCGCTCCGCCCAATCTAATTAGGCTGCAACTACGAAGATGCGATCGAAACTTGCGGCTTATGAGGACGGCCAACACGACTGACAAGATTACTGAACTTTTAGCCGCAACCGTACCCATCTACTGAGCCGTATGAAACTCCGTATCTACACCCATCTCGGGTTGTTCCTTACCTACTTCTTCGACTTAACGACGAGGCCACTTCTCAAAGCATTTTTGTAAATTGCTTATTTAGGGATCTGCGCGACTCATGCCATAATCACCGAGCAACCTCAAGATAAAATCTTTTTGTTGTGTGTACTACACAAAAGACTGAAATTGCTTTACAATTATGGGGGCTTATCACAAAAACGTCCTCTAAAAAATCTTGATTCAAAATTAAAATTGCAAAACGTGCATTTACTATTCTTGAAAAGTATTCCTCGTTAAAAGTTATTTGTGCTATAAACCGGTAGAGTGCGGTTCGGTTAAGCGCGAACATAAATTTAATTATATTAACATAGGCCGTTAAATGCTGTTTTCATAGCTATTTTTAATTGATGAAGCGGTGGAACACTTGCTTCATTTTTGAAGTATTACTAACGGATGTAGCTACATATTATCTATGTATAGTATGCAGTTAAGGTTGTCCAACGTAATAAATGTGTAAAATTCATTGGATCGCAAACTCGCAGATACGCCAGATGCAGCATAACTTCCATACCTACTTTACCTATTCAATATTATCATTTTAAAAGGCTTGTTACTATCACGTTAACGCGATAAAGTAAAACAATTGCTACAAATGATATTAGTACCTAGAAATATTTTGAGAAAATATTTTACATTTAATATTATGTATCATAAGATTCTATTAAAGCTATTCACAGTTTATCTATTGTGATGTGTTTTTATGTTTGAATAAATAAACGAAACATTTCAATTTAGCTTTATGTAGAAACAGTAAAATGTTAGTGAAATAAAAACTTATAGTCACAAAGTGAAATAAAAATCCAAATTCTGAATGTTATTTATACAAAACAAACACATTTTGTCAAATATTTACTTTGCTTTCGTTTTTTATTGGACTAATGGAAAAACGAGTCATAGGTTCAATTTCAAGGCACCTCTGACTTTCCAAAATCATTTTCGTATTAATAACTATATCTACTCACTTACTGTAACAGTGACGGAAAACATCATGAACAAAACAGCATGCCTGAGAGATTTGCTGCTGAAGCCAGCATCTGTTCATTAAACTGAGTTACATTTTGTTGTATAGCTTAAAGAGAGAAGACCCACAGTACGGACGGAAATAGGTTGATAACAAGTTCTTAAAATATATGACGTTGTGCGTACAAGTATCTTATATACTTAGAATACAGCATTAAGTTGTTACTTGCTGGCGTGCTTACAACAAATGACACGAATTTGTTCAACTCGAGAGGAGACCAACTATGGCGGTGTTTGGATGCTTCCCTGCTCCACTCCTTCGTTCCTCCACTCTAACTACATGTTTATCGTAGTTTGAGTTACAAATCGAACTTGTGTATTGTTTGAACGTACAATAATTTCGCCGCATTCACGACGCCTTGCTCACTCAAGCTGTCCTGGATTGATACATTTCAATAAAGCCTACTTTGAATATCGTTCGACATACCGGTGCAGAGACAATTGTCTCTGAAACATTTCATTTGCTGTTTTGTTTTTTTAATAACGTACTTTTGTTTTTCTGGATACAGTTAAATGCAAACTTGTTATTAATTACAAAGCACGTAGCAAAGCATAGAGAAATTACTAAACTGAATTTTGGTAATACTCGTAGTTGAGTAAAAGAGTTTTATATTAAAGTTTTACTTTGTGGATCCGCGGCTTCGATTTGTTTAATACCTTAGCTGACAGAAGCAAACAAATACCTTAATTTGTAGCTCCTTTAGTATTTTAAATGTTTCATAAGCCTCGTTTAAAGGAAAATTGAAACAAATTACGTTTGATCGGCAAAATTAAACGGTTTGAAACAGTTTCTTGAGAGAATGAGTTATTTTTTACGCTTTGATGAGTGAATAAGCTCTACTTAATAAAATTAAGACAAAATTGTTATAAAATTGCCTCGTTTAAGCTTTTAGCTACGAATTGAATTATTTTATCATTATACAAGTAAATCGTTTTATATTTAATTTTAATGTATAAAATTGTTACGTAGTCGTTAAACGTAAAAGATAAATTGCGTGTGCCAATGTTTTAGGAAAACCGAAACATATTCTTTGAAAACTTCAGGATAAACTTTCATAAATTATTATAAAACTAGTGCTAATTAGTTTTATAATCGATTTTAGTTAAAGAACTTAGTTTAACGATCCTAAAATTATTGTGAGATCAATCATATTGCTATAACGTAAGAACTTGCTTTTGACGTTCATATTTTTCAGTCAAAAAGTGAGGATAAATCTGGTTGTTTATTTTTTGTTTCCAAACAAAGTCTCTAAAACGTAAAACGTATCTACTGAGTATTTGTTTTTCATTTCGTTAGAGCTTATTTGCTTTCTTGGAGGTCGTCGGGGCGCGGGCGCGCCGCGTGTCCCGCCCGGATGTTTTCCCCGACCGATGCTTCCGATATTATATCAAACCTGCTCTCGAAGTCTGACGCACTTGGCTTTTCCCCCAACTCGTCTCCACAGAAACAATGAATTGTTTATGTCGTGTCTCTCTTAAAACAATGCCATCGACACGTTTTCACAAACCTCTCGTGACTACGTTAAAAATAAATGACAGTGCCGATAGAGGCGTACTTTTATTGTGTCGGATTTATACGAGCGGTAGGTAACTTTGTTTTCATGTTTTCATCGGTCTTTTTCGATTTGTATCTTTCTACGCTCTAGGCGTTGAAAGCTACCTACTGCGCTATTCGGCCATTGAAAATCAAAGCGATTTAGATTTGTAGCTCCGAACTTAGATTTATATTTATCGACGCTGAACGTTATATTGCGTTTCCTGAATCTAGTGTAGAAATATTTGCTTAGCGAGTATTAAATACTTGCATGCATATACGCAGATACATACAAGTAAATAAATACTGGTAATTGAAATTGAGATTTACTGAGCAGTGGTTCATTTGTTACCACTAACGTCAAATTAACATGTAGGTACTTAATGAATTAACAATGTATCTATTTTATTTTACAAAACACTGCAATATTGGCCGCATTAAATATAGCGATTTGATGGAATATTTCACGAAGCAGTTATACCTATTTTATTCTCAAAGTCGTTGCCGATGTCACGGTTGAGATGCAATGCTCGAGGACAGATTAAGCTCAAGAATTATGCGGGAGATTGCATTGCTAAGCGCTCACAGATTGAGTGAGCACAATGCATAAAATGATTTTGTCTCAGCACTTGTCTGCACTCGAACACACTTGGTACTATGATTGCCGTCCCACTTGTTACTCTCATATACCGACTCGAAAGTTTTCTACGACTTACTTCAAGTAACGTTACATAAAAGATCCCATGAATCCGACTCGGATGTCGACTCTTCTTACATATTATGACGCATGCCACTGACGTTTATGGCTACTTCGTTAGAAATGCGTTACTGAATATTAAATTGATATCCCTTTGCGCGTCGAAATCTCATTTTCATTGATTTATATTGTAGGAAATTGGTTTACACGATTATTGCATCGGACGATTCAGTTTATTGATCTGTTGATTGAAAAGTTTGTAGCCATTGCAATATTTCCGCTTTGAATTTTAGTGATCTAACTCTGTTGGACCACGTACGCGAGATGCATATAATTGAATGGTTGTATTTCTCTCTCGAAGCTTTAATTGTGGTTTTCAGGTTGCAATTTGAAATGTTTTATGTCTAGCGTCCGTATAATCTGACAATATTAATCCTATTCCAAGTAGGTAGCGAGTAGCAATTTACGCAGCGCTATATCTTTCAGTCTGCTTAGTAGATTTCTCTGTTTAGCTGGTATTTGCGCGTTCCATCTCAGCCCAGTTTAATGGGCAGACGCGGGAGCCGCACAACATCCGCTGTTTTCCATCTCCTCGCTTACTCTGCTTCTTTCATTTGTTCACTGCCGACCACTAAAATGCTGCCATAAATTTTGTAGACCTACATCGTCTTTTTTTCATGGTATTTTAATTTAAAAAGCTACATCTGTATGAAATTGCAAGTATATGTAGTATATGAAGCAAATTAAATGCAGTACACCTGAATAGGTTTCTGTGGTTAACTAAACTAACCAACTAAACTAAAGTTTTTCGCTCGCTTTGCTTTGTAAACGGGATAGGTTTATATTCCATTTAAGAACGTGATGAGTGTAATTCGTTGAACGCCGAAGTTACTTGATGCACTTGGTTCTGTGCTCTAATGAAGCTATATTCATACTAGGATCTCTTTGAGTTATAAATTTGCGTTAACTTTACGCGTAACCTTTAAATACTGAAACGAAAGATCACGATTAGAAAATCAGTTTTGGGTCCAACTCTTGCCGTCTCGTGCTGTTAGTAGCTGATTTTCAACGAAATATCTTGCTAATAACTCACAAAACAATTAGTAAAATACCGAATCTTGCAGATTTGGCTTGGCTACCATCGAACGATGACCCTTTCATTAGAAACTGATTTTCGGCTAAGAGCTGACCAGAAGACGTTGCGATTGGGCGTTGAGGGTGATTGTGAACATGGCCTTACTATAGTGAACGTGTGCTTAAAAGTTTTGCGCACAGGCACGCGACGCGCGTCGTCACTAACGACTCCCCGCCACCTGAACGCGCATCATACTTGACAAATAAAATTCCTTACTAATGCCTTATTCCGCAACGAACGTTCGAAGTGTTCGAACACAGTAGCAGGGTTCTACATCGTTTCAAATTAGATTTAGGACAACTGCAGAGAATGCGGTGTTTCAAAAGGGAGTGACGAACAATTCGCTTGAAATGTAAAGTACTTTTATTGTATTTTTATCGGATTCTGTTACTGAATGTAATATCGATATCTATTTGTAGGTATTTTTAACTTCCGATGCAAAAATGTAACGAGTTGAAAGCTCATGTTGCCTGTGTATCTGGTGTAGCCGAGTTTTGGTTTAATTTAAATATTTTATGATATTTACCTACTTTGGTTTTTAGCATTTCAGATTAGGTTACTTATTCGTAAAACTAAATTGTATGCTGCATGCTGCCGTGACAGATGTTTCAGTGTCGAGGGCGCTCGTTGTTTGCTCTCAGTCACTGTGTCGGGGAAACGTATTTGATTCATGTGCGGATGTGACGTCAGTTTCAATTTTCCCGTAGATGTGAAATTCCGTTGAAAAAGTCTATTTGAATGCAAACTTAAATAACTACTTATCATCTCTAGACTAACCTAACTAAAAGCGCCTGTTCAAAAAAACAACGATGAAATAAAATTTACAGTTCAATATTATCCTGTTTTTGTATTCCAATACCATTATCAAGGATTAAGCGGTGTCAATAGTCAATAAAAATAAATGGTTATTTCATGAAATACTTACTCGTAGTTTCGCAAATATTGGGTCAACAGTCGCTGGATATTGTACGGGGGGCTTGAATAACATTCGATCTAACCCAATAAAATCAATGAAAATGGCATATTACTCGTATGTCATTTCGTTAGATTTTGTTTCAATTTGAAGGTACTTAGATTGCAACATGTCTTCAGCTCAGCAATCATTCAATCAATCAATCATCAATGATTGATTTGGAGTTTTTTTTCGATCAAATCACGTACAATTTGGTCATCCGTTTGTGAGTAACGATACCACAGACAGCAACACAGATAATACGTGAAACTTATTAAGTTCCTTTGTTTGCTTCAAGATTAAAAAAGAATTACAGCTGACGTTGTCAGAATAACACATCGGCGAACCGATCGCTCCTAAGATCGGAGTCGCTGTTATTCTCATTCATCAAATTAAGGCAGTTATCTCCTAACCATTATTAGTTCATATTTCTTGTGAATAGACAGAGTGTATATATGTATACATACTATATAGTATACAATATTTAGTGCTCCGAAATCCGGTGGCATTCAGGGCTGGCCACGGGACAACTATTAATAATGTGTCCGTGTGTGTATCACTCGCACCGAATCAGACGACCTCTCGACCCTCCGACCTTCTATTGATCACACTCTTGTCATAAACACATTCCCCCTTAATGGACTCGGGCTCCGTCTTTGAGTCACAATTGTTTTTGTCCCACAATCGAGGGTACGCTTCGCAGCCATTCACCACGTATCAACCCTAGTTCCCTCAATGTATCATTGGCAACATTATTTTCTTAGCGGATATAACAATACAGATACTTAACTGGACTAACCATTGTGCTTCAGTTTGAACGGAACAGCTTAATGAATGTTTGTGCAGAGTTAGTTGTATCTTCACGAAAATGATTTCATATTTTGTTGTCTACCTATACTAATAATAATATTTTAGAAGTCAGTTAGAAAGTAAACTTTGTAATTTTGAAAGGATATCGTTCATTGATAGAAACCTTCGCTATCTTCGAATAACATACACTATGATTTATTATGATCATATCCGCGAACAAAGTACTTAACGGGCGAAAGTATCTACTTATATGAATAGGCAATAAGATGACCTCTTCTATCGCAGACTCCATGTTATATTTCAACCCTGTCTTTAAGGATAGATAAAATAGCATCTTTTGTGGGCCCACATTAAAATTGATTGGGATACCAAGTTCCGAAATCTAATAAATTGGTTACTTTTGTTGTCAGAATTCCAACGTCTAGTTCTGTAAATTGGTTTGACTTGCCTTTCATCTGTAAACAGAGCGGCTTTTATCGTCGAAAAAGATTACTTTATCCCAACGGAAGCGACGAGATTGAACTCCTTATACGTTGAAACCTCAATATCCTGAGGCATTTCCTCGAAACGGAGAGCGCTGGGTCCGAGAACCTTGAGACGCCACTCTTTCCCGCCGCAATCTATTGTAATTTAATTATGATCAGTCGCGTAGGTACACTAGCTGTATCGTATTACATTTTGGCGTGATTTTATTTTTAATATATGGCTACTATTTTTAATGAAACAGTTCCGTCTATTCGCAATTCTTCTAGAACAGGGTGTGCTTATTACGGACCAAGTAAGTTCAATCTCTTTTATCGCGGCATTATAGCGGACAGAATTGAACGCCGCCTCCTATCCCCACAGTTCCTATAGCGAGCGCCCACTCTCCCGTAAAATTATGTTAAATTTGTTCTTTGTTTTTTATATCGCTATCATTCTTCGTATAACAGCCTAGTTGATAGTCCTTTCTATGAGGGAGCGTTGATAACATGACAGAAAATGTTGCTTCCAAGGTCGCGGTCGGTTGCTATGATCGATTACACATAATATGCAGAGACACTCTTGTTGATATAAGAAAATTTGTAGTGGCTGAAACCGTAGGAAGATCAGTTATTTATCATTGTTTGTGCAGGTTTTAGGGGGAGCATTCTGCAGCATATGTTTTCTTGTTTCAACATAGTATCTCGAAGTTCTTATTACACTGGGACCTAAAACATGGTGGCGAACTGTCGCTGTACATTAGTATACCCCCCTGTCTAACTCTTTAGGGAATACAGGTGTGATGGTATATTGTTTTTTTTTGTTTTTCTATACGATCGTATTTCCGTGTTGTATACATGATGTGCTTGATTTCTACCACCATTATAAACGAAAGGCCGAATTAAAAAAATAGCTTGCCGATTATGCGGTGAGCCGCTGGCGCGGTGTCGTAATTACGGCGTCACTCGGCTAAAACGACGAAATAAATTGAAAAAGCGGGCTCCGGTAAAAATACGAGCCGGATAAATATATCTCCACGGCACTTGGGCATTCACTGACACCGACGCAGATAATGTATTTGTTTTTACTCAAATCTCATTGTTATACGAGTACTCGTATAATAAATTATCCCTTCGTGACAATAATTGCATTGTGCTTTTACTGAATAATTACTTCATTAATGTCAATGAATCAGTGCCTTCGACACAGTGTCTGTTAGATAATTCATTAATTCCTATTATATGCCCTTGATCTACATAGACAGACCCATAAAAGACTTTTTTATTGACAGATAGCCATTACCTAGCATTATTATATTCGCACAGTATTGTCGTGCAAAGCCCAGAGTTCGATAATGAAAAAGTTTATCCTAGATAACAATTATCTTTATCCACCGGAAACTTTTTTGTGATTGCCAAATATCGTTACATTACCGACATTCAGCTTGAACAATTATCGCAAGTGGATTGAAAACATCAATCGTCCCTCCACCCAGTGTTACAGAAATGGATTGAAATCTCGTCTCATGTTGACTTTAACATACGTTTAATCGCCAATATTTCATAGTAACTTTGTCCCATGGCTGCGTCTGTGTGTTTTCCCCAATATCGACCACCTCAAGATTATAAATGGATTTATAATGAGCTCGGAACTAGGGAAGGAACCCTTGTCAACGTAAAAAACAATGAAGTCTGTAAAATGTCCCCTTAAAATATAATGTTCTCCGGGCTACGTTGTATAATGTCTTGAATTTTATTAAGTATCAATGATAAGTATCTATTGTGAATAAATTCGTTGATCGAAACGAAACGCATTATAAGTCGGTAGAGACAGAATATTAATAATTTGATTATTATTTATAATACGTAGGTATACCATCTTAAATATTTTGATATTACTATTCACAGGGTCACTTGAAAGAGGCTGGCACTTAAAGGTCTCATTTTTGAAATACCATTTGTGCTACACGTATACATAACACGTATACACACGAAATAATAAATATACTGTTTATATAAATTATAAAAATAATTATGTAGGCTTCTATTACTCTTATTTAATTGGGTTTCCGCCAGCGACTTCGCTCGTGTGGTCTCTCGGCTTTTCTATGTTTTATAAATTTCTAAAATAAAAGTAGCCTAAGTAACTCCTTATTACACCAGGTATCTGCCAGTGCAAGTTCTGTCAAAATCAGTTCAGCCGTTTCAGATATTAGCCGGAACAAACAGACCGACAGACGGACAAAAATTAAAAATATATATATATGTACCGGGTATAAATCCATATGCATTTATTAAAAAGCGGTTATTTTAATATTAAAAACGGATACTCCAATTTTCTTTATTTGTATAAATGAGGGTTATATCCCTTATATTAAATTTCCTCATATATACGGACATCGGTCAAAAGGAAAACTATTCCTTTTGCAGGTACATTTCTTTTGTAGGTAGCTAATTGTGTTATAAGTTAACAGCAATGGAAATATTGTCGGAAAACTTTTGCAAAATGTAGTGTTTAAACCGTATATAATCGGCTCACGTCTTCGGGAGTTTAAACGTGACTGAAATTTATTCGGATTTTCTTTAGACTGTAAAAAAAAATCACTTGCAACCGAAATTTATCTTGCAATTCTACCCACGGATGCTTTGTAATGCTTGTGTAGAGAAGTACAATCAGATAAAATCTAGGTGAACTCGTATCCTATGCACCTATGTCATAGTATACTTACCTACTTCATTTCCGGTGATATAATAACCAGAGGGCCAAAAAAAATCATACTGTGTGTGATTCACAAAATGTGTGACCTTCTGAATTCGAAAGGCCATGTTCTTGTGTAAGATTGTCGTAAGGAAAATAATGAGACATGAGAAATATTTCGGCCTGAACCGTCTTTGCGCAGGGATTTTCCCTGTAAAATTGACCACTGCGCAGCGTCTCGCGTACAACTTCAGAGATGCACAGTTATGGTCGGTAATGTAGTCCTAATAATTGCTAATGAATGTCATGCTTTATGTTAGTTCAATCCGATATACAGCGCGAATAAGTTATGTCGCAGTTTATGACAGCTCCATATCTCCTTTAATACTAGTTAACGATCAAACTTCGCGACTAAGGATGTGAGAATTTATGCTAGATATCTTTGTTACAACTATTCCAACTGTATGTATATTAATGCTGTGGATATGGTTACTTTGTAAGATTTTGAAATACTTGATTTAACTTTTAATGTTGATATACAGATTATCATGCGGTTGCACGTCGTTGTAATAAATGAAAAGCTTGGTGTTATCGGTAAAGTAACGCCCGCCGACGAAGAAATATTAAAATGTATCACAGCTTAATATTACGATTTATTTTTTAACAAAAAGGTATCTTGTTGGAATAAGTAGGTATAATTTGTGAATAAGTTAAGATATTCAGTAATTAATGAAGGTCAATGTCGACGTTAGGTCTTTATCACTGGCCAATGAAGGCCATTCATAACGTGAGACAAATTCGAAGGCGCATAGACTTCGATGCCATTAAAGCAATGAGTGATATCCTTTATCCGGCAAGACAAAGATGTGTTTAAACGACAACTGTCATTATCCTAATCCCGGCAATTCGAACTCTCGTGACAATTAGCTATAGTAGATAAAGCCCATTAATAGGGCGCGCCTTAGGTAATATATTTTGATACCAAATAACTGATGTCCTTGCTAATGACCTGACGAAAAATATTCTACAGTGTGATATAAGTACTTCCAAATTAGAAGCAGTACATGAAATTTCTGCTTGGTAAAACTTTAAACTAACCTGACTTAATTAATGTTTATTTTGTTTTATTATATAGTGTGGTATAAAATAACATTACGTCTGCATTCCCTTAAGGTTTGGGCAGATGTGTACTATGGCACACTCAAAGTTTGTTGGTATGTTTAGGTCCCATATTATACCTAGTAACCCAGATAAATTGTAATTGTGTGGTAAGTATATCTAGAATAATTGGGAGAACTTTGCTTAGACGTCTTTGAAAACTCCTCTTTCAAAGAATAATGAACCAAAATAAGTTTATTTACGCATGACAAGATAGCAAACCGATTTTATGGAACAAAATATTCAAAAGAAACTGAAACAAATTCACGATATTAAACTCTCCTCAAATTCATTCAGTGTTTAAAACCTTTTAGCAGAATTTTGTTTTGTATTATTTAGACAACTGGAAAAAGATGAAATAAACAGAAAATTTGACTTCCCGGGCTGAAGGACAGCTTAAATATTCTATAAAGAAGTATGTGATAATTCAGCAAAACGAATTATGAAATCGCCTGAAATTCAAGCGTGGTTCGTTGAAACCTTTACGACATGAAATCCACTTAATGTAATTGCTAGTTTAATATGAATTGTTCAACATAAAATTAATTTCGGTTAAACGCTTTGATTGATGGTAATGTTTTCCTAATGTATGCCATTAAAAAGTTGGTCGCGCAACAAACCAGCCCGGTGCTGTAATATTTTTCCGTTTAACGTTATTACCACAAGTACTACGCGATAATGGCAGATTTAGCTCCCAAGTTATTGTACATAGCAGTAAAAACGCGAAATGGCTTACATCCTCATAGAATAAAAGTAGTTATTGCCCTCAGAAGATAGATACCTCCGTTTTTATTTTACGCAGAGCGGCGTGCCTGAGCCGACCACGATAAATTATCTATTGTTGGGCTCCGAATTCAACAAGAGCCGTTTTTGTTCAATTCTTCGTCTCGTCGTCAATGGGAAATTTATTACCTCCTCTGCCGCATTTAAATACGGCCGATTATATCAGCAAAGAACTTAAAATGTTGTGAGCACTCAAGTGAAGATGGCAATTTTACCATTCTATTTCCTACCTTTATGGAAGTACGTATTATTTTACGCCATTAACTACACCGATACCTATATATTTATCTATTCTCGGTTTGAAGTAATAAGTAAAGGGTTTCAGTCAAATATGAAGAGGTCTCCCCGCACCCTTTGTACTGACATAATATGCTATCACGGATGTTTTCCCCGAAGGGTTAGGCAAGGTTGTACAAATCTACACCACAGTTCGCCGGTACAGTGAGCCTATTTTGACATTAACCGGGCTCAAACCCAAACTGTAAGCTACTAAGAATTTTAATAGAAAAACTTAATAACTCGATTTTGCGCGACCTAAAAATCTATCCCACCACCTCTAGCGTAGCACAGTCATACTCCGGACCGCTAAACTAATGAGGCAGCATGACATAAACAAAACACTTCAGTTACTTTAGTGTTGTTTTCCCGTCCTTAGAAATGTTTATTAGGATCAGAGATACTGAGATGTTGGGAATGAGTTCTTAATTCAAATAAACTGCACTTGTTAGCTTCTTCTGTTCTCAATAGCGTTGTAATAATAATTTATGATAGGTTAGTTATATCTTCGCAGGGGTGTCGAAATTCGTAAACTCACGGTTCTAATTTGGTCCTCTACGGTTGGTAGTTTGACACCGAGAATTTGATAAAACTTTTAATGAAAACAATTACTAAAGTACTCTCTTTGCCTTAAAGATTAAAGGAACTTCTCAGTTTACTGAGAGTGGTCTTGTAATGTTGGCAGACCCCGGCGACCAGGGCTCATTCGAAATCAAAGCAGCTTTTTATTGATCTTCTAAATGGGCCCGGCGCAGGTTGAATAAAGTTGTAAGCGGTGACCGTAATCTATTTTGTGCTCGATCCCAACAACGTGTGACCGACGTCAGGCGGTTGACCTCACATATTTCTTCTATTCGCCTGGGCTCGTTACTTTTGTGAACACCGGGCTTCCATCTATCATTTTCCTCTCGCACCGATGGCCTTTAACTTGACGGCTGGGAGATTTCCTTGCAGAGTGTCTCCGTTAATATTTTTTATGATAAAATACTGTTTGACAGTCTGTTGCTGATTCCAATGTGTCGAGTATCTGCCACGATAATGGAGGGGATCGAAAAATATACGGTTATTTTAATAAAGCGGGAGTGTCCGGCCTCCCCAACTTGGAAAAGTCTAATTTGTCACTCCTACACACTGCTGATTAACCGTCTGCTGTTGGCTCTGAATCTTTTATCCGGTAATCATTAATGTTTTCCTTTCTCACAGAGTTTGTGTCGATACATTTATATTACACAATGCTCAATATACCTCGACACGATATGAGTAGTTCCGTTAATATAGTTCGTTAGTATCCTAATTTATGATTTCTGTATAATAATAAAACAAGAGCTAGAAGACAAACTGTTGTAAGCCTTTATATTTTGTACATCTTTTTTTTTCACACCAGTGTTCGAATAAATATAATATTTTCTAAATTTATTTCTAACGACACGAATAAGTAAAATGCTTCTACTAACACGTCATATACATTATTTACTATTACTAATCCAATAAATTCTAAATCTCTTAATTTCGTCTTGATCCCGCAGCACGTTTCAACAATTAAATCGATCTACTGTTTCAAAGCTTTCAGTTTGCAGAATCCCTTAATGTCGTTCTAGTTAAATGGACGCTGTTTCATTAGCTATCTAGCGGATAAAACTAGACGTTTAAATACTTTTTATCTTTTTACAGTACAATTTAAGTAATTAAGGAATAATTAATGCTTACTGCAATAAAGCATTTGTTTAGCAATTCCGATTAACTGCTATCAGATATCTATCTGTGTTCATTCTGCTATAAAAAAAATCGAACTAGGCTTCCAGTCCAATTTGAATGTCGTAAATGTCGTGATTTGGTGATTTTGTAGTGGTTCTATTTTTTGTAATTATATTAAAATATTCACGTTAGACGTTCATTAGTTATTTATAATACTATAATTCGACATTTATAATGTATAGAGTTTTTGAACGTTTGGAAGTACCCTGTAATAATGTGAGTCAGCAAAAGTCATAACAATAATAATTATTTTGCAAGTCTGAAATACTGAAAGATTTTCACTTGAAAACTAATTGGGGATGAACTTTTTCATTACTTAATTTCTTATCAAAAAGAAACTTGAAGGACTTCGCTAGAAATCAATGTGTGACTTATTACGGTAGTATGACCTCGTACAGGCATGCCGTATGGTGTTATGTTTGGTCAAATTAACATCACAAACCCTATAAAAACAGAAAAGCTAATAACAAACAACAAAACCTATTGATATTTCTTGCAAGGCAGACTTTTTAATTCACAAGTTAAAAATCACGAGCAAGAATTTGGTCGAATTCATCCCCAGCGTCTAGCCCGGTTCTTTTCTCAGAATGAGAGGCATTAGATAAAGTCCACCACTAGCCACTGCTAAATTATTGAATACTATACATAGGTATACGAGAACATAAAGTCAGTGTGTTTGTCCCAGTTTTAATGGTTGACTGCCGCGCTTTGCATACATATAGCCGCTGTCATAGAAATGAGCGCTGGACAGTTTGATCTCGGCAGATCAAGTTGTACTTCATGGCTATGTAAAATGCGTGTAAATTTCTCGCAAGTGGAGCTGTGTAAAGTGACTTAGATAGTGTTTTTAAAACCAGCTCTGCCTGTAATAAAGACGCCTATTTGAATGCAAAGTTATGTAAATTTTTTGGAAGCAATTAGTTAAGAAATTCCAAGACATTTTTGTTTGTATATGTGCTACTTGCAATGATAGTCTACCTATTATTTTCTTTACCGGTGAAGAGAACACTTCTGCCTTACCGCTTGCGGGAATAGGCAATTTGCAAAATAGCAAAATCGCCAAACGCTGAATGCAAAAAGTATTGAGAATCCTTAGGTTCGAAAAGGGCTGAATGATATTATTTGAATTAGATGCCGTTAACAACACTCAACTTTTACTCTCAAATGACAAATTGTTGAACAATCAGAAAACAGTATGAACAACTCAAAGACAGTTTTGTTCTTTTGTTCTGTAATAATACGGAAAGTCATAAAGTAATGAAGTTCCGAGAACTCGATCTAGATCAAACTAAATCTTCGACAATCGGCGTTATATCAATTAGTCGAAGTTGATTTTAATTTAATTCTGGCGGCTGACCTATTTGAAATATTTCGTGCCTCGTTCCAAATGAATCGATGATTTTCATTTCTGCTATTTTTACTTGAAGTTATCTAAGGTTCCCAAAATTGTTTACCGATTTTTGTTGAGTTTGTAGGAGAGTCTATATGAGGGTTAAATAAACACTCTTTCCTTGATGAGGCTAAATAAGAAAATATTGAAATAAAAAATCATGGGAAGAGTCGTAACAAGCGGCGTTTTGTTATTTCGACTTACCAGTCGGTACGGAAAAAAATAGTGTTGGAATGTAGGTATTGGTGTATGTATTATGAGTATATATGTGAACGAAGCTATCGGCAATATCCAAGATAGTAATACATTATTACTTTAATCACAGACTCGAAGGAATCTATCCAACCGAAAACAGATCTTCAATTGATACAAAGAATTCCTTTATTGACGCGGGATCCTTACAGATATAAATTTACTGAGTACCTATTAATTACATTCCTTCGTATGTTTAGAAGTTATGTATCTACTTGTTTCTACGTATGTCTCTTTAGTTCTATCCTTTTCCCTGCGCAGATTTATCTGAAGGAGCTTATTGGGCACACTTGAGTGATCTTAAAGGGAACAGGGGTCCTTTTGCGATAGATAGATATTTTCTTCAATTAATCCAACAGTTCAGCTTTCACATTCTACATCTCTATGTATGTATAGGTATGTCTTGTCGAAGACTCAATGTAGGATGCCCTCAGGCGTCAGTATTAGGTACATGCGTTGGTACGTGTAGGTAATGACGGTTTGGCAAGGTGGCTAGTGGGAGGAGAAATTCAGACGAAAGTCATGCTCGCTGAGTAATTATGAGATGGCTAGCAGTAAATTGTAGTACTCACTCCTGAATTACTGTATTTGTAGATACTAACTTTAACGTGTTGGTTCGTCAGCACAGAACCTTTTGATCTGCACTCTGATAGTGTAATTTAGATGGTAATCGGAAACGGTCTTATTCGACGTTTTTAGTTGCAAAGGAAAGCGATTGCGGCTGCCGTCCGACATGATTAGGTTCTGTCAACATTGTAGCTGGTACATTATTGCTTCGTGCTCGGAAAATAGATGTTCGGAACCCGTTCCAATATTCAAATAATTTGGTTAAGATTACACAATGTTAATTAATTAATATATTCAACGTTAATAACTGTATGTAGCTAACGGTACGGATCCTGTTTCTTGTAAACATCTACAAAGTTACTGCCAAAAAACTTTGGATTAATTAGATTACACGATGCTCAAAAGTTTTCTTGATATCGAGTTTCCAGAGCAACAATTAAGACGTGTTACATAATGTTCTCGAGTTAGTATAACGGGTGAATATAAACCTAATGCTCAGTACCTGTTCATTTCAATTCAAGATTCCCCTTCGCATCATTTCGCTCAGCCACAGAGTATGTTCCCTCGATTAGGTGGCGCTATTAAACTGTGATCAGTATTCTGTGAATGGCACCAATCAGACAAGGCCAACCTCACGGTGAGGTAATGGACGTAAAACGATAATTTTACGATCCTTATAAAGTAGGATTATTGCTATCGTGCGTGTAATATTCAGTATCGTAATTTTTATTCGATAATCCCGATAGATTCTTCGTTCCGTTTCTGTCATTTATGTTCAGTAAGTAAGTACGGCTACAATAAGTATATTTTCCGTCAAAAAAGTCTCTAAAATTCACCGAATTCTCGGTCGTATGCTGCAGGCAAAATGCGTACTGCATCCCTTTGACATTTTTAACATTATTAGAATTTCGACAGCGATATACGCGCTGTGAAAATACCGAGACTATACGATTTTTTATTTACATTTGTATGAAAATAAATGGGCTCCGTTCATAGTCTGTTTCATATCTTGTATGTTAAACTTCAAATTATGTAAGATATTGCTGTTCTTGAAGTGAACATAATTTATAAAGTTCTTTTAGAAATACTCTATGATATCTTCCTAAAATTTCGAAGCTTGTCTTCTGAGTTCTATTTTTTTTTAATGTATGTACTAAATACAGAATTCTGGCATAACAATTAGATGATTGGCGAACTAAATTTAGATTTACATTCAGTCACTCGATTCGGTAATTAGGTGCGTAATTACTGAAGCCACATTCACGGTTTCAATCGGAACATTATGGGAAATTCAAATTGCTGTAACGAATATTATTAATGTATTTCCAGGAAATACTATTCATGTTTTTTTTTTTTATTAAAACCAACCATCACGCCCTGTATCCTCAAAAAGTTAGACAGATGCATACCCACCCAGTTCGCTGGTATGTCTTTCTTTCTATGTAATAAGAGGTGAGTCAAATCAAAAATCCGAGCTGATCCTGAAAATTTCATAGAAAATTCCGACAATGACCTGAGGATCGAACCCAAAACTACACGTTCAGCAGCTACACTTACCACAGCAAAACCAATGAGCAAGTCTTATTTCATTCTATAATGATGTTGATAAAAATATATAGTTATAGGTACTATATATAGATAATATATAGTAAGCAAGTAAGTATAAAAGCAAGGTATTATTGGGCTTTTCTATGGAATTCTCAGTAGCAGCTCGGAGTTTGGATAAGCGTATTACTTACATGGGGCCTAAACATGCCGGCGAACTGTGAGTGTACAATAAGTACACCTCCACATAACCCTTCGGGGAATGCAGGCGTGATGGTATGTATGTATGCATTATGTAAACGTGTATATTAACATTGACTTGGTTGAATAAATAGCGTCAAAACCACCTATTTTCTTAGCGATACAACGCAACTCATGCAACAACACACAATTTCTATTTCCCCAAATTGACCCCCATAACTTAGCTGGATAACCATCAGACATACGCCGATGTCATCTTGATTTCGAGGTCAATATAAAAATATCTTGTGCCGTATACAATCTTCATTAATATAGACAACAAATGATTGGTAACCCTAATGGAATCTATAAAAAATATTACGCGTCGGAGTGTAAGAAAAGTAAATAAATATAAATCAGACGGAATAAGATAGACTTTGACAGCCCTGTCTGGGGAGTAATTAATTTTCTCCTTAAGGTCGGGTTTCTCGACCTTACCGTTTAGCGCCCCAAGTAACAAGCACAGAGGCCAACGTGTTACTGCGATCATTTTTGGTTGGGAGAAAGGAATAGCGCTATTCAATATGTAGCGGCATCTCGCTCTTTCAAACGCAAAACGATAGCAATAGCACGTGGTGGTACCTACAGCCTCCGGGCAAAACCCTGATTGGTGTATTTATAATTTACAGAGACGACGGGTGATTTTGCGAATTAAATTCATCGTCCATAATTTGCAGTTAAATATGTACACACACACACACACCACACACCATGATGAGTACTGTATTCACTATTGAAATCCGTGGAGCATTTGTACAAGTCTTCGATGAAAACCAGGGTCAAGTAGGTAGGTTATCCTGCTTGACATTAAGCTGCTGTGCGCCTTTTAGGTCCCACCGTGAGACTTGCTATCTCTACTATTACCAAAATTCATTAAAATTAGGTTAGTGGTCAACGGTTTAAATTGATTCAGTACATTAGTTTAGTATAGGCGTCATCATCGTCATATTCAACTCATACTGCTGAGCCCGGATCTCATTTCAGAATGAGAGGGATGAAGGTATACTCCACACTATTGCGGGTTGGGAGACGACACACGTCGCGCGTCGCCGTCAAGAAAATCTCTCATGCAAGCGGGTTTCCTCACCATGTTCTCCTTCACCATTTAAGCGTTCGATAATTAATTGTTCAATAAACACATTACTTTGAAAACTAAGAGTTGCGTGCCTTGGATTTGAACTCGAGATTTTTGACTTGGCAGTCCAATGGTTATATCACTACGCTATCACTGCTGTCAGTTTAGGCATGAAAATGGGAAAGGCAGGGTTAAGTACTGTCGCATTTATAGTATTAGAATAGAAGTATGGATTAAATGCCACAATAATAGAATATAAGAATATATGTAAGTATTGCGACGGCTATCGACCACAGAGAGGATTACTAACATGAGTTTGTCCTTTATCTGTCTCTATAAATGTGCTACTATATTAAGTGGAAGTCAAATGTTCATTTGGTGTTGTTTGTATCTATTTATATAAGAGGTTTTCTTTCATTCACTTATTCGTTATTTGCTCTTTTAAATACAGTGTCGGTTCTAAGAAAAACATTTTCGTTCATCTCATCATCCATTTCGTCATGTCATCATCCATTCGTTCATCAAAATATTTGTGTGAGGAAAGAACGACTGAAATGTATCAATTTGTAGTTAGGAATATGTGAGGTAGCCTCGGACACATCTGATGTGTACTCAAGATTTGTTCCCTACTTAAAACATTTTTCTTCAAATTTTTAAGCCTTTCTCTTGCCGGTGAAGTTTATGCAATCCTCCATAGGTATTTTGAATTCATTATTTTTCATCTAAGGAGATTCTAATGTTATAAGAACCATAACATTTTTATTTCATTTATAATTAGATACATTGCAAATGAGAGACTAATTAACTCTCAAGAAATATCGAGGGGTAATACTTTCAATAAAGTTAATACTTACGTAAGTAATTACTTTCAATAAAGATAAATTGTAAGCTTATATTGTAACCTATATGTACATATAATTGAAATTCGGCTTCTATTGAGACTCAAGACTAAAAACAATATTGATGTATAGTATGAATAATATATTTAATAAATATAATATCAATTACTGTTTAATGACAGGGGTAATTATTATGTTCATCATCAACCCATTACATTGTCCCACTGCTGGGCACGGGTCTCCTCTCAGAATGAGAGGGACATTATTATGTTGCTGACACATAAATTATAATTTACACAGACATGTCACAATCTTAAACGTAACTCCTTTATGTTTTAGCCCAGTAATACCTAATTTATTAAGATACATAGTCAGCTTTTGAAAATAAAAGAGCATTCCTCAGAATTTAAGTACTTTAGAAGTTATTGACTGGCCGAACGACAACACATGGCTGCGCTATCCGTAACGGCTAAATATTTCGTGATCATTACCAAAATACCAACAAATATTTGGAAGTTAAGTTTTATAAGTAGAGCATTTGAAGTTTCCTAATATTCTCTACGGTATATGAAAATATACAATATCACGTTTTTAAATTCGCCCAGCGTTAAATCGCCACGTTCGTGGACCAAAGCATAAAGCTTTGTTGTTTTATAAAAAAGAGGCAGAAAGTCGACGTACCATATTTCTAGCCAGTATGTGCGGTCCCCACGAAACTTTATTACAGACATGGCATGATAAATATGTGGCTACGTTGGTTAAAACACTCTATGAATACCGAGATGTACAGTTATGTACACTACGGCTTTCTTGCGGAATCTTTGAGCTTTTAAATGAAAATCTCAGTCTTTTGTAAGTATTACAAATTCTTTCCTGCTGTTTCATAATTTCTGTATTTGAAATAATTGCTTTGTTTTACGTTGTTTGGCTTTGCTTATATTTAGGTGCTAGCTCGGTTATTAAATATATATACACTATTAGAATATTTTTTTTGTTTCTTATGCGATCATTTGTCGTGACCACAAAACATTTGGTAAACGAACTTACCACTGGCTTTAACAGACATCAATAGAGCATTATGAAAACGATCGGGAAATATGATTTCCGCAATTGGATGTCAAAGCATAGAGGTCAATATTTGTGAATCATATTTTGAATATGGTTATGGAAATACGTGCGTCCCTTTCAACCAAACCCATATTACGTAGGCGTACCCGGTGGAGTGTGCACCTGACCTGTATTTCATTTAATGGTTTAGTCCCCTCATCAAGTAAAGATTACCGCTGTAATTCTGACTTTAAGGTATAAACGTTTAATGTTATTGTCGAGTAATATTGTATTGTTATACGTTAAGTGGAACGGTTTTGTCTTCGTGACAGGCGAGTGGCGGTCGCGGCCAGGGCAGCATATTTTTATCTTGGTAGTGCAGGCGTGGCGCAGTCCCCTGCCGCGTGATTGTATACTGTAGCTCCCACCCCTGCCTCGCCCCGTCGCGTCACGGCTCACCACACAAATCACTACGACGCACCCCTTTTAAACACTTTTTAAACCGTGATTTATTTTGCGACAGCATTATCCACACTGCTAATCCTCTTGTGAATTATTGTCTAAAACTTTGTTGTGGCTGCGGCTCAAGTAATCTGAAAGCTTCTAGTTTTTATGTCGTTTTGGGAAACTCTTGTAATCTAGTTAAATCTCGATTATTTAAACAATGCCCTTTTGCCGTGTTGGTACTGCCAAAAGGGATATGAAAACGCTTCATCGAATAATAGCGTGAATTTATTTTATAGCATTTGAATACTGCTCGAGCCGGCCATTGTTTCGGGAAAATTGTTTTAAGTAATTACGTTTATTTTCATTTGAAGTTTGTAATCCGATTTTCACTGTGTAATAGAGGTCGAAATTAATAGAGGTTGTGTGTAATGGTTGAAGTAAAATCAAAAGTAGGTGGTACTCGTAATGTAAGGTTCGCACGAGGTACCCTTCGTCGCTTTGTTCGGGTCCTTTCATGCTGTGCTAGTGGCACTCCACACGACCCGCGCCTGTTTGCATTCCGTTCACGAACTTTCCGAATATATTATTTTGTAGGGTAAGTACAGACGTGGAGGAAACTGATTTAAGAGTTTCTCCTATTCAATGGGGCTCAATAAGTGCTCGGATAAATTCTCGTCCGCCTACATGCGTGTCCTTCCATCGTCCCAGAGCGTTACTATTGTGTGATTGTTTATACGTAAACAAAACTGTAATGTTGTATTATGAACCTTAATAAAGGGTAGTTCGGTATTTCTTTTTCATATTCCCTAAAGTTTTGACAAGAATAAAGGGAGCAAAGGGAGGCTTTTGTCATGCAGTGGGGCGAACACAGCTGTAAATAGTAACAATAAAGATTTCAAAGAATGGAATGGATTGTTAATGTTATTAAAGAACAAATTCGTCCATAAATGATATAAAATGAACAGAAAATCTAGAAGTACCTAGAATTACAAATAATCCAATATCGCAATAACCTTCCAGAAGCTGAGGGTTTTTTCAGTTTCGCCATACAAAGTTTGGAGTACGCCACGCATATCCAGCTAAAATTGAAAAATCCTTACATTGGCTTATTTTGTTCGTGGCATCCGCAACTTTTATTTTTATTTCGCCAAACTTAGTCGGATGGTAGATACCAAATAACTATGCAACGCGGTTTCCTGGTACCCATTGCGGATAAATATGTACTAAGAAAAATATAAAAGCGAACGCAAGTAAAACAATGTAGCAAGTTTATTCAGTTTAAGGTGGGTATTTGTTCTTCGTATCTTTGAAACTGAAACTGTAACATCTGCGTTACAGGCGTTCGTATAAAGTGAAACACACTGGCACCAAACAGTTTTCCTTGAAATTCTGTTAACTATGAGAAGGGAATATATCTGCGTCGCTTATAAATGAGTGTTTAGCATTTTTGCCATGTTTTTGTTTAGCGTCGGCGAGCGCCGCTGTCGATCGTCCCCGACGAACAAAAGAGAACAATTTGCATTTTAACCAACTGATAACTGGACCAGCTCGGTGTCGCGCCCTCTAATTTCCTATGGACGCACCGAAGACAATGTAATTTTTCTTTTTTAGCACGGACTTAAAGATACAGAAATAATATTATCTTTTCCCATGACGATGAGATAAAACTTGTTCCCGCTTCAACTTAATTTCGCTTCATTAAAATCAGGCACGTAAAGTATACAGGCAGGTAATGATTGTACAAAGTGTTGTTGTTTTGGCCATTCCTCGTTCGCCCGGCACATATTCATGACTCTTGTGAACACATGTTACAGTAGCTCCGGTACTATTGAAACTACTAGAGAGCGTAACATAATATCGTAAAATATTGATTGATCTAGACTCGGAGCCCGTAACCCCGCCAACTTACTCAAAGTCAGGCTTTGTTGTACAATGTTTGTGGAATAAAACTATCTAAATCTCAGTTTAACATGTGCTGATAACTTTGACAATAGTAGCTTTCGCTGCTCGTGAGACTTATGATAGTATCAAGCGAGGCGGGGGCGGGGGCGCGGCGGGTGGGAACGGCACTCGCTCGTGGAATTTTGTAGGATTAGTTTGAATATCGTAGATTCATGCCTTGTTGAGTAATCTGATGTAAAGGCGGCTTTTGATATTCTGTTGTTGCATATTTCATTGTTTCATTTAAATGTAAACTTTTTTTGGGCCCGACGGATATGAAAAGCTCTGTGGGATTATGAGAACAATACCTTTTATTTCTGATATCTTTAATATTAAATAGTCGTATATCTTAGAAGGGAATTTATTACGTTTTTAATGTTTAAATTTAGTATAACCTTAAAGTGAATAAGTTAAAAAGATAACGTCCTCTTCCTTTTTTTGATTAAAATATTATCTACAAACAGTATCCCGCAATAAATCATGGAGGAGCGTGCATTTATTCTGAGCGTAAATTAAAAAAGTTACCTACGCCAATTTTGGATGAGTTATTGTGCAATATTCAGATCTGGTTTCTAGCATAAGTAGCGTCTGGCACTACTTGTACCTGCCTCGGATACTAGCTATATATTGAAAACTAATTAAACGTGAACTATATTACCAAATAGGACCACAAAATTAATAATTTCAGAATCAAATTAAACGTTTGGTGGTTTAAAAAGTAAATGGGCCCCAAATTGTATTTTAACACGCTGAGGTTTTATTTTTATAGTTATAACAATATAATTTCATGGACTCGGTACGTCCGTTTAATTAAAATTACATAATACCGTTTAATGGATAAACATCATGAATTGATGGTAATTTTAAAAAATGTTCAAAATAAATCTTTGGTCGATGTACACTGTCAAATATGTCACAAATGTCACCTTAGCGTCAATTTTCAATTTTAATTCAGTCTTATTTCTTCGCGTTTGGTTTTGCTATAAATAACTTATTAAAAATACTGTTTGACACTTACATAACCAAAACTAGATTGGATATTGAAAATTCTTAAGTACTTACCACAATTATATTTCAAGTTGCTGCTGTCCATACTACTGACCCAATTCTTTAACCGCGTTTCGTAACACACATCTGTACATTATCAGGGACTCCCTGAAATGGACAACAATACATATCATCAAAATGTTTGCGAGCAAAACGTTTACACCATAAACAAATTTTATGCCGTAGATAAACTATACTGACATAGTAAATCTATTAATGTCATAGACATTATTTGTTTCACTGCAAAACGGTGTTACCATACCACTATATTCGAGTAGTTTCCCCTTTAGCACGTTCGTGTTCGTTTGTTAACGTTAAACTAAGTTTAATTCTAGACTACAATGCTAACGTGAACACAAGTTATACTTCTGTCGCCATTTTGTTTCTTGTTCTGGAAGAAATGAAAGACACCGAGATAGGAGAAATAAATGACACTTATACATTAGCGTGTACTTAAGTGTATAATCTGGCTGTATAAATGAGGCTTTAGTTTCTATTATTCTAGGCTATCTTGGTTGTTTTGTGTAGTTTTAACATTATACAGACAAAATCGTCTGTGATTTATTTTGTAACCAACAATCTCGCTGTACGTACAAGTAAAGCTACCGAATCTTTTTCAATATTTTTTTTATCGTAACATTTTGAGTAAGATTTAGCAGAGAGTAACAAATTTTGTTATAAGTAATATAATCAATTATCTATGACCTCGAACGTGATGTTTGCTCAATTTTCTAGATACTTATTGAGCTATCATTCTTAGGCGAAATCGTATCAAGTGGCGTTCTTCTTGAAGTTTTCTGATCAAAAATCATTACACTGAACTTTTTAAAATGACAAGTTTTCCAATGACTTTTACTGTGGTTGACGGAACGTTCATCAACGGAAAATGAGATGGTTCATGGTTCAGTGGTGATGGTTCATTGTGATAATCGGCGCGGTGTGCGACGGCGGCGGTCGGGGTGATGGCTCGAGTTTGTGTAGCTAGTGCGTGTGCGAGAGAGACCCATGGCTAACTCCCCAGACGTGGGCCTGCTCGCCGCCAGCCTGCTTCGGCTTATCATAGGTAAGTTTTTCTTACATACCCTTACATCTTACTCAATACTTAATACTCAATATATTTATTGCACTCCACAATGTTAACAGGTTTTATACAGGAATGTAGTATCAATACTGGACCCTGTAGGGCACGGCAATTTAAATCTTAAATGACAATAGACACCCCAAACCCAAAGACTATGTCTTTGCCCAAACCTGTCATATAACACAATTATTTTTAAAAAGTTAGAAAATATTACCGTTCTTTGTCACTTCTTGGTCACTGGGACCATTATGCGAAAGACTGAATTAATATAAGATGGAAAACGTGTCCTTGCATTTTCTATAACATATCTATCTGTTACTACGGAGGTCTGATGGCAGTCGTTCCTTTCATCCGAATCTGGGTGAAACTGGAAGAACCCAAAAAAAAGGATGCTCAAAATTCAGCATGTAGTCCATATAATATATAAAATACAATAAAATAGATACCTACATTCAATTTCGGAGTCTAGCGCAGTCATGTAGAAGAAAGAAAATGTGCTCTACCTTACGTAGGTACGACAAGAGAAACAACTTACTCACTAGAAAAAAATCCAACCATATTTCATTATTTGTTGCTAGACAAATACGTATTCTTTTATCTTCATTCATCAATATTTAACTTACTTAGATCTTTGAAACCAACATGACTTGTGTGTTTTATAGTTAAACGTTACATTTTGATATACTACGTATACTAAGGTAGAGAATTTATTCAAATCACGGACTTTATTTCTAGAACCATCAAAAGAAATTGATGCTTTCACGAAATGACTTTCATCAGAACATATTCCAAATATTTCCATGAAGTTCGCTCAAGATCGTCATCGTGCAAAATGAGAGTTTCGCTTCATTCTATCTTATATGCGGATGCCGTGTGATGCCGTGTGATGGATGCGGATATTACAGGGTTGTCACGCTTTCTAAGCAAAAACACAAAAAGCGTTCTTAACGCCAGACTAAGCAATGATACGATAAACTAATGCTGACGTATATCGATGAGGGCTATGAATACGAGTAAGTTCATAGGAAATATTGTTTTCAATAAATTCCCGGAACTTATTCAAATGTAACATGTTTGTAACGTGCTTTGTACGTGTGACGTACAATCCTACATATTGAAATAATCAATAGGAATTGATAACACTTCATAAATTAAACTCTATTACTATCAAACGACCAACAAACTTAACGTTCAATACCATAGCTATAGCATTTATGCTGTGATTCCGGTTATGGATTCAAGTGGAGTCTAAAATTATTATAACAAAATGAATGGAGTCTAAAATTACTATATTAGAATGTAACGTATGCATGTTACTGCAAATGAGTTATTATGTATTATGCCTTTTGTACCCTCGAAATTTGGGAGAAAAATAATATCAACGAATTTGTAAATCTTGTTAACGGAGATGTCTGTGTCACACTCGTGTTAATAAATGAGACAAAAGTAGTTATCAACAATTAAATTTGTTTTTTTTCTCTCTATTTGTGGTACTTTTACTCGGAACGTGACTGTTGCCTTGTGTTCTAACAAAGCGTTTTACAGCGGTCATTATGAAGTTTCTTTGCCGCTTTTGTTTTACTATTAAAACATTGTGGGAAAGAATAAACATGTTCGAAAGATTGCTATAGTTTTTTCTTTCATGGGCAGTAGTAACAGGACTATTTTAATAAGGATGCTGATTAAGTTAAGTCTATATGGAGTAGTTTTCCACGATTAACTTTATAACGATCAACTTTGATTGCATTGCAAAGGGATTTAAGTCAGGAACTAAACGATCTCACAGCAATAGTAAAAGTTGTGATCAAGTCTAGACATCGTGAAAAAAAAAGTATGTAAATATGTATGTGTCTTATTATACCTACTTCACAATAACTTAAATTTATACAAAATATTTACGTAATTCAAATTATTTCCTAAATGCAGCGTATTAGCAGTTACCGTCAAATTAATTTAATTATTTAAAGCTTGGTCCTATTTCAAATTCGATGTACCCCCATGAATAATTTTATTTTTCTTGCACGGTTGCCGGAACGAGCTCCAATTTACGTAGTACATATGTGTATAGTGACTTCGCAGAGACAGTTGCTTCGCTTCTTTGCTTTTACAAGTTTTAATCTTCCTAATGCGTTCGTCTGGTGTGCACACTTCACAAAACGCTCGCCTCCGCTTATGTTAACCGGCCTTATGTAAATATTCGTTTGAGCATTACCATTCTTACTAAATATTAAGCTGATGGGTAAGGAAAGTAATTATCACAAAACATATTTGTGGAGTGGGAGAAAGCCAAGTGTATCTAAGCCAATTAATTAATACCTAGTAAGATGCAAAATCTATCTTTGTAACATTTAATTTATTATTCGTGAATTAAATTTATTTTTTTAAGAGACGCTTTATTCTTGAACATTTTCAATAAAATATTAAAAACTAATGGAATGATGAAAATGCAGCAATGTTGTGTATAATCGTAGTAGATATTAAGTACCGCAAACAAATCAAAAAGTTTGCATTATTTTGTTTTTTTTTTTCTCGCAAAAATGCTTGTTTTTTTGTCCTATCCGATAAGGAAACAAAACCATAATATTATTTGATTTGCTTTTGTAGGTTTCACACATAAAAGGATTTAATAAATAGATAGGTTAATATTATTAATAAACTGAGTCTAGTCTTGTTGTACTTGCCCTGCGGTGGTTTTGCATCTGTTGCCAGCAACATGACTAATTCCCTTGCATCTCTGCTATTGTTATTGTCTAGGCGACAAAAAGAAACCGTTTCGCCTCATATCGCGGTACACAATTTGACGTGGAAAGTGACGTTTTATTCAACCAACGACATTTGTCCGCGTACTTCAACCTCGCGACGTTATTTTATTCCTGTTTATTTTTTATTCAAGTTTACTTTTGGCAAAGCTGTATCGCTGTATCGCTATTTTTTTCGGTACGTTTTTATTGCTACTTTTAAGGATGGGATTATGGGTGTATATATAATTTACGCGTTGCGATTCTGAAGGGATTTACGAATTCTGCCTGAATCCGTCTTACTCGATAAATCCATTTAGCTTTCGGCTGGAGCGCTTACTGTGCTACGCCCACTTCCTCGCAGAACATTAGGTACCTAAGTACTTGCAAGCGTGCGTGTTGCCAACAACACTTATAACTTTAATTAATCTGAATTCAGTTCAAACCTTTTTTAATATGCGGACGACCCCTGTAGATTATCCACTAATTTTCCAGGCTCGTATCGAATAAAACCACCGTTGCCTTCCAACACCTACAGTTAGGGTGGGATTAAGAAACATTTTAACCACGACCCCGATTCATCTTAATTAATTTATGTTGTGAAATCTCTGAACTTCGATGGTAAAAACAAAGTTCAGAAATTTAAGATTATGGTGGAGAAAAATAAAATATAAATGAATTGTTATTATGTTCTTAAATTTATTCTTTAACATTATTTCTTTAGGTTTTTAAATATTTTTACAAACAATACAGAAACATTTAAAAATATAAAGAATAGTAGACCACCGGTATCGGGAACAGGGTGCAAAATAATAAATATTATTATTAATGATTTTTATTAATGTGAGGTTAGATATCTTTACTGAGTAATTTAGAAAGTAACTGGTGAAGTCTAAACTGATATAGACAGGAAAAAGAAAGATGTATCTATCGCACCGACCCTAAGCAAAGTCGATTATAATGATGATGATGAAGAATTTTATATATTGTTATTTATACTCGGAAGTTAATAACATTCTATTTCCTGCTTTAATAACATGAGTTTCTGGACTTACATCGACATTTTAGATACATAATTGCAACAGTAAATTTACTTCATACGACGGGGAATGAAGTGCCAAACTCAGCTCCGAGAAACTTTAAAGTTAATTATTAACTTCTGAAGATAATTAATATATGCGCTGTTGGTTGTGACAGCGGCTTCACATGTTGGGGATACAAGCGAAATAAACTAACGCTGGACTTTGATATGGACACATGTTTTATTTAAAAACTTTGTGTATAAAAACTTTATGCATACTCTAACTTATACTGGAGCTTCCTCTCAAAACGTTAATATACTGAGTTCAAACGTATGACAGTGATATTTTATTTACCGTAACTTTATTTTAATAAATATAGCGTAAATTATTTTGTACACTGCCTCGATAATTATGGCGATCGGCTCACCGCTTCTTATATAGGACATAAAAATAAAACACTAAACTGTTCCTAAACTTTGTACAACAGTAATTATATGCTTATCCCCATTGAGATTACAGGCTACATGATCGTGTTATTATAATAAACTAAAGAGCTGGTCGCGGTTTCGCCCGTATGGGATCCCAATTATACCACGGCATCATAAATAACGTAGCTATATTAATCTGGAATATTTTTTTTTTAAAAAAAAAAAGCTTACTAGCAATGTGGGTCACACATTACTAGTATTCTTGTTAAACCGTCGTGCTAAGCTAAATACTTGTGTTACGAGTGGGTTCACGTCGGTAGTGCAATGGGTGGGGTTCGAACCGGCAACCATATGATCGCAAGTCCGACGCCCTAGCCATTAGGCTACCGACGCTTAATGCAGCTTTCTAATAGTGAAAGTTTCAGAGTTATCGTTTACTAACAAAATTTTCCTCATTTTAATATTAGTACCTCTATAGGTACCTACTAATATTAAAAAGCGGAAAATTTATTAATTTTTTTATATAAATGACAGTAACCACACTAGCCTTAAAAAAACAATGTTCGGGGTTGGGGTGAGATAGAGATAAACTCGGATAAAGGTTAATTAAGGTTGCTATATTTCAATAGAACAATATAAAGGATGGGATTTGTGTCAATTATATGTCACGCGCACGGTATGACGTCGAACTGCGAACTAACTATTGCTACGTAATTAGTAATAAAATAAATGATTGAACATACAGTGCGGTGTCGCAATTCTGATGAACTAAGTAAAATATGTTGTACGGTGACTGACCCCGTACACACATTAAAAGTACCTATGTAATATATTTGTGGTCGTATTAAATTGACAAAATGGCGCACGTCGATACATGGACACTTAAATGATTGAAAGTCGATAGTGTGTGAGGATCTCTGCGGTCCCGGCTAACCGCTCTAGGTCACTGGCTGCCATAGAGGGAATGTTTATAACCGCAATAATGAGCCTTTGTCACGTAATTTTTACTATATCGTAGTAAAACATGAGGTGCGATTGCTAATCAAACGATCTGCAAGGTTAAGCAAAGCTTGCCTCGGTCAGTCTATGCATAGGTGACTAATCAATCTATGCATAAGGACATCGAGTGTCGGTGCGTCGGAATGCACATTAAGCCATCAGTCCTGGTTGTCATACGATGACTCTTATGGCAATCATCACAGGTATTTAAAAGCCAGAAAAATCTATCAGTTTATCCTTAGGATACCAAGATATCATTCGTGATGCATTACGTTATTAGGGGAAAATATTACGATGACGATAATAATATGTTTGCTTTATTAAGGAAAGACTACTTAGAAGATTCTTCAGAATATTATTTGTCGTTGGAGTTATAAGATTCAAAGTGTTCCAAAGGAACTCTTGGATCCGAAAGACAAAAAGGCGAATTTAAAACATCAGTTTCAACTTTACTCCGATTTTTCCAATTTTTAAAACATCTTCCTTTTTTCTGTCAGCTTAAACTTGGCGCAAAACTACTTTATTCTCTTTAATTGAAAACTTGGCAATAACTAAGTAGGGACATTTTTCTTATTTTTTACATTATAAGTTTCTTGAGAAAAGTAGATATATTTGTGTGTTGTAAAGCCATAATTATTCAAACTGACGTTATCAATTGAGCGGAGGAGTTTATTGTTGTATTTGTTGGCTTATCCCTCCTTAGTAAAACCTTCTTAAGAAAATGTTATTGCTTCTAGGGGCAGAAATGATTGAGTTTCATTGTTGTTTGGAGGTTTTAAAATATGATCATAACCAAAGGGCGTTGATTTTTTTATTCATGTTAGGCTACAATGCAGAGCCAAGGTTTCCGACGATAGCGGATCTGTAAAAAGCTGAAGAACAAAGAATCTGACAATTTGGGGTAAATGATAAAAGGCTGAGGCAGAAAATGTAAAAAGGACAATTTAGGCACACAATTTAAATGAACTCGCAAGAAGATTTTAAAGGTGTAAAGTATGTGTTCGTACTTTGATTGACTCAAACTGGGACTCTACTACAATCTCTATCACTCCAAGAGGGAGGGAGGACAGGCAACAGGGGGTAGACTAAGGAGAAATAAAAAAAAGTTGTTGTTGTTCCGATTCCATACATTAATGAGAACATTTGCTGTCTTAATTTGCGGCCATTCAGAAATTAACGAATACGTAGGAAAGTGGAAAGATTTAGACAGAGCGGGCGGCGCGGGCGCGTCATGGGCGGCCGGGTCAAGGGGCTATGAGGCACACTCGACCTGCGCCACCTCAACACGGCTTTTAAACTTTTTCGAAACCCTTCAGTGGCTTTCATTAAGCCACGACTACTGCCACTGGTCTAGGCCGTGGTTTTCTTAATTTCGACATGTATTTACTTCGGAAAACGAAATTGTAAGGAAGGTTATATCGACGTCGATGTAACTGACACCAATTACACTGACGCCCATAAGACCGACGCCTTTATCCCCGACGCCAATAAGATTTACATCTATAACACCGATGCCGATAACACTAACGTTTAAAATTAACATTAGATCGTCATCCGAATGACCAACGCCTATAACATCTAAACCAAATAAAACAGTTGGTACCTATCTGAAAATACGGTAGGTTCTTACTCAATATTTAAAAAAAAATATTTAAGTCATAGGTTATTTAGATCCCAGTGCTTATCTTTCCAACGAAGCTTTTAAATTTCACTCAAAGAAACATTATCTTTTTTTTTTTCGGATATTCCTAACGGGTAATCCGACCTTGCTTGTAATATTGGTTTGAAAATAAAATAACTGAATGTAAAAGCATCGAATTCCATACTTTTAAAATTATTTCTTTATTAGAAAATCATTTTTGAAAAACAAAAGTATACAAAGCTATTATGTCTGTATTATTTTATCAACATTTCTTTGGACTTATAACAATAATTTGATTAAGTGTACCTACTACCCAACCCTTAAAACCTCTCTATTCTCCTCGTTTCTTTGCTTAAAAGATAGTACATCAGTACTTGTATAACATTGATGGTAGAGCTTGAGCAACTTTTATCCTTATTGCATACTGCATAATGACGAAAACAGGGTAACCCTCAAATTAGTCCGCCGTACTATTAATTTTGTATTCAGTAATCTTCATCCTATGTATTATTATCGCCTGTTTCATCATGAGTTCAGATTACAATTACCTGCACGTACAGTAGATATCTCTCTCGTTAGGCCAAGGTAACTTTAGAGGATCCACCTAAATGACGTCACAGGGTCAACTTAAAACATTGACCGGCAGATCTTAGCGGTATAAATAATCAGTTGCTAGTCACTGTTTCTCTGTCTCAGTCACGTAGTCGTGTCAAGTTCAGTATTTTGTATAAGGTACTTTTCCCTCAAATTCTAAGTATTTAGTTCCTGGTATTTTGTGGTTATTGTGTGTGCGTTTTAATATTTATGTATTGATTGACTAGGTCATCATCTTCATCATCATCATCACCCATTAACTGTACCAATGATGGGCACGACTCTCCACTCAATCTCGGGTCTCAATCCCTCTCGGGTTAAGCTATAGTTCACGACGCTAGCCTACTGCTAGTTAGTTAAAATAATATTTTAAATCACTTTTTCATTCCAGTTTGGGGGGAATTATCTATAGAAAAATAGAAAGAACATTTAATAATGTAATGAGTGCGAAAATAATTACAAACGTGCCATCTTTCATAGCAAGGGATCGATTCCTAACGATCTAAAAACATAAAATATTTCCTTTTCCCCAAAAAAAAAACCCAGATTTAACATGAAATTGAAATTTAATATTTTTTCATCAATGAAGGCCGCAGGGATCCCTATTATGTAACTCAATATTGTAACCGTCAAATACGGTTGCACCATAATAAACCCATTTTCCCCTGAACCGTGGGGGATCAAAGCGTGACAGTGATGTCATTATATTTTTGAATATTTTCACACTCATGGCTGTTTTCAGTACAAAAATCCCATGTACGCACACCAACTTAACGTCATACAAAAAAAAAATTATAAAAATACAATCCATAAGATAACACATACATGAGTCTGGTACACCTCTGTCGAACCGTTCAGCGATTGCTATGTCAATGTTATGTTTTATTAATTTTGTTCAAATATTAATTCCTATCTGGAATAAGAGGTAGGTATATAAGAGCTTGCTTGTGTTCTGTGTGCACAGCAAATACGAAATAATCCAGAAAGGTTGAATTTGTACAAACGAAGTTTTTTAATTTGCTGTTCGTTGCGCCAGTGGTTTCAACAGTCTCATGTTTGTTTGTTGTTTTTTTTCACAACATTAGGAACGTACACAAAATCTTGTACCTATAGCATACACGCAGCACTCAAAGCTTTATTTTAAAATAACAATAAATTCAAGAGATCCCATATTTAGACATGAGGTGTGATAAATTGGATTAGAATTTAAAATAATTCTTGGCGCCAATATCTAAAAAACTAAAAATATTTACAAAAATGGTTTATAAAAGTACAAGAGCCCAAAACGATCCTTTAAGTATTTAATGACAAACGTAATGCAAAATCTATTGTCTTCAATGGGTGCACAAGAGTATCCCGCGGATCCTTACTGGCTTTTGAATTAACTATTTATACATACTAAACCGTCTTAACTAAATTAAAAAAAAACATGTCTGTTAAAGTTCGACATAACTGTCTTCTCTCTCTACACAATGGGTAAATTATGTAATTAGGTAATTAATGATTTCCTCAAATTCCTGTTTTATTAAAAAATATTCTTTTAAGTTAATTTAACATGACTGCCTCGTTGGTCTAGTGGTCCCAATCGTGACTGCTACGCTAGAGGTCTTGGGTTCGATCCCCAGGTCGAGCAAAGTGTTATTGAGTTTTTCTATGAAATTCTCAGTAGCAGCTCGGAGTCTGGACTTTGTGCCCGGTGAATGGCAATACGCTCGCCCCCTATTACATGGGACCCAAACATACCGGCGAACTGTGGGTGTACATTAAGTACACCTCTGCCTAACCCTTCGGAGAATACAGGCGTGATGGTATGTATGTATGTAATTTAACATGTCTGCGTGTGTCATCATTAATTAAGGAATACCAAGCACACAGTGCGATTATGATACTATGTTTCACCCACAGAGTCCCTATTATCATTCACAGCTTATAATCTCATGGATTTTGTGCGACAAGTTCATGAATATTAAATGTCCTAAATATAGGACCATTATTTTATTGTAGGTACTACCTTGCAATTGGCATCAATTAAGCTTTAGTGTTAACGCCTATTAAAATAAAGTTCATGCTGCTTTAAGGGAAAGGGCGCGATTATTCAAATATTTTGTACAATATTCGGGTAGACGGAATGGGTCGAATAATTATATTTATTATTTAACCCTAGTGTGTCCCAAAGGTAAAGATAATTTGTGCAAAAAGTTTATTTAGTTTAATTGGTGTTAGTTAATGTTTAACTCATTATATAGTCGTATAATCCAAATATGAAACAATCATAAAAGTAAATATTATTTAAAATATAACACAAACCGGTTATTTTTATTATGATCAATAAAAAACCGTACAACAAAAGCAATCAACTACGATGGTCATACTCGTATTTACTTAAGTAAGTTACTTTTTGAATTTTTGTAAACTAACAACGAGTACCTACTTACCTAAATAAAACTAAGTTTTACGACCATTGCAGCTTACCCTAGCTTATCGTTACTTTTGGTACCAGGAGTCTGAAGAAATGTAATTGAGTTTCGCGTACTTAGAAAAATTTCACAATTATTTTCCCAGTTTGGAAGCATGCCTGTTTAACTAGGACAAGACTTCCAACTTAACGATTTTACACTGGTTTCAGAGAATTTAGGGTGTATGTACTTGTATCATGCGCCTACTTGCTCTAGGGTAACCGGGATGAGGACGGACGTAATTAAATTCCATCGAATTATTTCCGTTTCCTGGTTACATTTCAAGTTCCAGGTATAAACAAAATCAGTTATTTCTCAAAATGGAAGGATTTATACCGGTTAAATAAATTCTATTTGTTTATTTACGGGTTCCTGAACAGCAATGTGTCACGAAATATCTTCGTGGAACGGCATGGAGTTATACATAGGATACGTAAATACAGAGGCACACTGAGACAACAGAGTTTGATCAGCACAATACTGCCGGTTACACAAAGGGCGCGGACTATCGGAGTGGCTGTAATTTGGACCCTTTGTGAGTCGAGGAGAGCTGTGTCTATGGCAATCGTCATCGAGTCCGAAGATAGGCCTCTCAATCGCACATAATGCGAGATTTAATAAGTGCTGGCCGCACGCCTCGCAGCCACTCGTTCGCACCCAACATTTTGATGCCTCCCTTTGTATTAGGCACTTGTACTATGTGCGTCACTTCATTCTCCGAAATGATTTTCCCGTAAAAAATAGTCGGCATAACTTAGTTTACTGTTTTATTTGTGACCCTGAAGAGTTTTTCTAGTTATCTGCGTGAAGGTATACATGAGTCTTTGGATTGCACCATTTTATATTTTATCACTTCATATTATTTCCCTGTCACGTTTTATAGAGCACAGATAATTTATTCTCTGGGGTACCGACTTTGTACGTGGAATCGGGAACGTGCATGAAACCAATTTTGTATAGTTATGTCAATTGTATGTTTCCGTTTTTTATCTGTACTTAAATAATCTTCTCGCATGATCATTACTCCAAAAAATACTCTGTAGGTATATTTATATAGGAGAAGCATCCTGTTTTTCTGTCATGAACAGGAAACACGTCCCATAAATGTATTACCCACCACGTGTGTTAAATTGTTTCAAGAGGGAGTATTTACTTAAGATTAATATACACGTATACAAGGGATCCCTCTCCTATTTACGGTAATGTTTAGGTCATGTAGGCATATTGCGGCATTAAGCGCGCCGGTTACAGGCACGCGCGTGATGTAGCTGAAGAGCAGTGTATAGCATTTAAGTGCCGCCTAAAGCCGGTATGCGTTTGGAATTAATTAGCAAATCTGGGCGCGAGATGCGACCGCAGCCGGGCATCCGGCGCAGTGCGGTCAGGCCTCGCCCCGTCCACCTGTCCAACACAAGCTTTCGCGTTCCGCTATAATCCGATTATCATTCCTCTGTCGGTGACACAGAAAATAACGCTAATTGCCGTTCCATAGCGTACACCGTAACTGAGGGATGACGACTTGAATTCAGTTCAGGACTGTACGAAAGTATATAAACATCAAAAGCTCTCTAGCGGCTATATGATCATATGTGCAACGGTTTGTGTAGAATAATGAAATAATATTCACAGGCTGTCTTGTCTGTATAGTCACTTGTTATAAGTTGTTGTTAAACAAATTTAATTAAACCTTGCGGAAGGAATGATCAAATCTTTTCCTTGGGTTTAAGTACAAAACACTAAAATCGCGAGTTCATACTCAGCTGGCGGTATTTCATTTTATGAGGATCCTTCAAATGATATTTTTGACATAACTTCATGACATTGGACAGATGTGCCTTATCCCGTCCTACTTCATTATGTCATTTGAAGGGAAAATATGTCGGTGATTTACGATAATCAGAACACGCAATTCGCTTGGGAAGTGTACTTATACCTATACTGCCCACGCTACTTGATAAAGTATCGTAGTTTTCATTATGTTTTTTAATATAATAAATAATTATTAGGAGTATAGTATTGCTATTGACGCTTCATGTTCTCCGCTAGACTGAAAGTTCAGTTTTTAACTGCAAACTTTGAAGGACAATACATTTTAACCAATTGTTTTTGATTAAAAATTACCCCATTCACCGCTGGAAAATTGTAATAGAATCTATTTATGTTTTTACAAAATCATTATTCCCTGATGCTTAAAATATTTAGCTACAATCTTTGAAACCTAAATAAATACCTTTTAACATGTGGCTTCCGATTTGAATTCGATACCACTCAACCCCTTGAAATTAAAATCTTGCAACAGAATTTATTTACGAGTATGACTTGTATTTTTCTCCTAAGTTAAATGTTTGCTGCACAAAAAGTTCTCGTCTTGCAGATAGATTTACGAGTCTAAAGTAAATTGCCAAATTGACTAATGTTCCAACAACGAGCTCTACCCTGATTGCACTCATTTGTTTTTAAGTTTTCTTTGCCTGTGAAGTGAGTTACGTGTAGTTGGAACATTTCGCTCAACAAACAGCAAACCATTAACGTCTGAGCGTGCTTGATGCTCATTTCATCATCGTTCTACACCATTCTCAATAGTTATATCCTTGTTATGTAGTTTTCTAGAAATGATATTAATATGCTTGTTTAGATTCCACTTGTAAACAGATCTAATAACTTGTAGGTTGTCATCTTGATCGAATAATTCCAACAACATTACATCCTTTTTTATTGACATCATCGGTTAAATACAAAAAAAAACTATTATTCGCGAAGTGTCAGTAACCTGTTAAGTGTATCTTTAAATGCAGAAATAATAAAATTATCGGTGACAGTACTGTAAAAGTCTATAATTTAAACGATACGGCATAATGTTAGAGCGGCCAGTCTAGGCTATGTAATTTATAGCCTATGATAACATGAAAAGTGCACCATTCCATTGCGATTTATTTCCTGCCCATTCATATTATTTCTTTCCCCGTATTTTGTTATAAATGGTAAGAGAAAAATAATGTACTTTAAGCTCTTTTATTTCCGCTTTTAGATTAAAGTCACGCGCTTCACGTGGCAACATTGCATATTTTTTTCAGAAAAATGCAATAATGAATAAATGCGAGTTCAGTTGCTGGTATTTTTTATCTACATTCAACTAGGTAGGTTCGCTATGATATTCAATTTCTCGCTATCTATCGTACTATTCATCATCCCATCAGATAAACTTTTTATTAAAAATGTAACCAATCTTTTTACTCTGAGAAAGCAATAATAAGTCCACGTCATAGTCAAACAAGCTAACATCACCTAAACGCTTTATTTATTGCTCTTTTTTATAAATCCTAGCAGATTTTTGTATAAATGCATTGAGTAAACCTTAAGATTTAAGAAATTAATCGTATTGATGAAATTAAATTAGAATGCCCAATAAAATTCCTGCTTGGTATTTTATTGTCAATGTTATATACTTTTTTCTTCTACTGCCTATATTCCTCTTCGGCTTATTGAGCGTCCTCGTCATCAGAATCCTAAACCCTGTTACTGTCCTACTGCTTGTCACCGGTCTTTTCTCCCAATGAGAGGGATTTGGCTACAGTTCTATGGCGTGGCCTTATATTTCATTTATGTGGTAACGTATTATCATAGTGCCGTTGTCTTAATATAATCTGAACGGTCATTAACCGATATTATTTGCCATTGAAGTTTCCATAGAATTTTATCTGTTATGCAAATTACTGTTTATGCAAAACCGGAATACAATTTTTAATTTTTCTAAGTTCTTAAGAAGTAAATATAATATGACTAGGATTGATTTTTGTGAAAATTGCTATTTAGAAAAGTGGCTACTTTGCTTAATAGCGATACTTGTATCCGTAGTCAGATGTACGTATTAATTAATTACGAAATAAAACAAACCGCTTCAAAATTAAGATACCTAAATCTCATGGAGGATAACTAGATACGCCACTTCTTTTTCTTTGCTTCGTCGTATAGCGTGCCGTGCTCCTCGTTCCTCTGAAGGTTTCAGTCGCGACATCTGCGTTACTACTGTTGTACCTGCGCAAAACCTCCCCTAAACAGCGCCATCTGCTCAACGTCGAGTTTACCAAGCAATCATTTTATTGTACCACCACCCGCTAGATGTCGCTTCGTTACTTAACTGTAGCTGCGCTGTGTGAAGGTGCTTCCCGTTTTTTGAGTCTCTCTACAGATGGCGCCTTTCCGGCGAAAGCTTGGAGAGGCTTACTACAAAGGTCAGATGGCGTGGATAGTATTGTCTTCGTAACTCTATAGATGGCCTTATCTACGTGAAAGTTTGTACCAGTCAATTCAGTTTGAAGAAAGATATTGTTTTGCAGTGACATCAGTCGCGCCGCTAAGGAACGAACTTAAATTGTCATTCGCCAACTACCTGGTCAATCACGTAGCTAATCCTGAATCGAGATACATGAGCTTGCAATCAGCATAACGATAATTTTCTAGTATCTACTACGCCTTACGCCTACCTTTCTGAAGGACCTTGACAATATGATCGGCTTGTTCTTTTCGGGCATCCTCTCTCAAAAATTCCGCTGACATTTGCCTTATAAATTTCGTTTGTTAATTAAACACACATTACTCCATCAATTCAGCTTTTTTTAAATCGCTACTTACATCATCTTCCATTTAATAACTTGCTAACATTTAATATCTATAAAGAAAAAATTCAGAACTCTGAATTTTTTTTTAAGACGATAAATATCCAATGTTAAGTAATTGTAGTTACTTTTCATTCATCGTTTATATTTTATTACTGTAACAATATCTTAATTAATTTATTAACATTTCAGTGGTTATTTTAGACCCGTCGAATTAATTATCTGGAGATAATTAAGCCGTCGGTAAATAGTTATTAATTTCGAAGGTTATATTTTAGCGTTCCGCAAATTCAAATGAGTATACAGTAGGGTTTATTAAATATTAAACTTACAATATAAGTTCTATCTTCTATCTATAATTCATATAAAATGTTCATACCATAGCTATTATGATCCCCTTTTGGACTAATTCAATATAACTTATAGGAAATATCGAAGCATCAAGTACGGTTCGATTCTCTGATAAGGCAGAATATTATTATGCAGCAGGTTTGAGTTATGTAGATTAAAGTATTATTTTTTTTGGGACTATGCTCCCACTAATATATCATTTTTTCAATGGTTAAAACATTCGGCTGTTTTGCATATACTAAACTAATATTTATAGTAAAGTGTTCAATAACTGATCAATCAATTTAATGTTTCCAATACTTTACCTCTTAAAATACACTATTCAATAGATGGACAATGGAGCGAGATATTTTCCGACTTATTCATGAGACCAAGTAATCAATTAACGTTCTTTTGTTTTCAGGTAAGCGATCCATTCAACGAGAACCGAGGTCCGATCAGATAAGTTAAAGAAATATGTTCTTACTGTGAGGTATACTGTATAAGGCGTGTAACACACTTGTATGGTACGAAATTATCCGAACGGTGCAATCAAATACAACTATTATGAACACAGTTTCATATTCAGAAGAAAGGCCACTAAAGCTGAGCCACTCGTATTTATAGATTAGTAATTGTTTCGCGTCGAACAACTTATACTGTCGTACAGTCACCATCAAATATATCGGAGCAAACAGACTGTTCATAATTATCTGAGCAACTAGGGAGATTAGACTGTATCTCAATGGGATAAAATACATGTCAGAATGACACCTGCCGTGTGTAGTGTTCATTCTAAAATATCCTTTGTGTGGCTGAGATATGGTTTAATCTCCCTAGTTGCTCCGATAATTATGAACAGTCTGTTTGCTCCGATATATTTGAAGGTGACTGTACGTAGCGAATGTGTCAATCCGAACCAGTGTGTACCACGTCTAACTGAACTCGAATAGAACCACAACGACTCTGTGTTATATGAAACTTTAGGTATCAGTTGATCTACGAGGTTAAGTTGCGGTTGTTAAGGTCAAATCGTGGATGGTTGGACACTTTTTGCACAAGATCGTTTCGTTCCCAAAATATGTTTTTTATTATGAATACCTTAGTATTTCATTCGTTACGTGAAACCATAATCCTGATTGTGAAATCTGTTTTATTTAAGGATATCTAAACAATATTAAATGGGATGACAAAAGTGAGATGGCGTTACCGTCGTTTAAAACAATTAGGTATAAAGTTATTTTAGCTAAGGAAAAATTCGACTCGTGTACTAATTGTACACCCACATTTCGCCGGTATGTTTAGGTCCCATGTAAAATTGAGCGAGCCTATTGCCATGGCACAGTACCCTTACTCCGAGCTGCTACTGAGTTTTGGCTCAACCTGGCAATCAAACCCATGATCTCTATCGTAGTAGACGCGCTTAGGACCAATAGACTAATGAGGTAGTTACCATTTAAGTAATATTAAAAATATGTGGGCGTGTACTTACAAAAAGTCGTGACTGATTTCAATAAAAAAATATATACTGGTTTCTAACACTTACGCGAATATTCGACATTGAAATAAAACTACTTTTTACGGATTTTATCGCGTTATATTGATATTTTTAAATTCCCGACGTTTCGGATCCTTTACAGCATCCATGGTCACGGGTGGACTGAGGTGTTGGTCGTCCTAATGTCAAAATTATCAACAGCTACCCTACATTTTGTTGATTATTATTTATGCCGGTCACGCAGAATGAGCTCACCGTATCCTTAGGTCTCGCAGTCTTGTGCTTGGATTTAATGGAATCTATGATGGGGTTCCAAGCAGATGGTAAGACCCAGCCATCTTCTCTATTGAAATTTGGATGTTTTTTAATTTCAATAGCCTCGCGAATCATCCTAGGTAGGAATCGGTTTTCTTTTGCAAGGACTTGTGGTTTATCAAATCTGATGTAGTGCCGGGTCTTGTCAAGTGTATGTTCACAAACTGCTGACTTCCCGGAACGGCGGTGTTTGACATCGGCGATGTGTTCTTTTACGCGGGTCCCTATGCTTCTTTTAGTTTGGCCTATGTATGAGAGACCGCAATCACAATCAAGCTTGTATACTCCTGCATCTTGTAGAGGTATGTGGCACTTGACAGGTGGTAGGAACTGACTAATCTTCTTCAGCGGCTTGAAGTAAGTTTTGATTGAAGCCCGCTTCAAGATATAGCCAATCTTGTCTGTGACTCCTCTTACATATGGTAACACAACAGGTAGTCGCTCAACTGTGGTACGTTTCACGCGGTTTCTGTGATGAGGTTTCGGTATTTGGAGCTTGTTGTCGTGCAGTACTTGCTTGACATGTTGAAGCTCTGCATCCAGGTGTTGCTCATCACAGATCCCACGCGCTCTCTGAAACAATGATTTACCGACGGTAGATAACTGTGTTGGGTGGTGGTGTGATTCACCATTTAAGTATTTGTCTGTATGGGTTTTCTTTCGATACACAGTGTGACTCAAGGTGTTATTTAGATTACGAATTATTAAAACATCTAAGAAAGGTAAAGAGTTATTAGCCTCTGACTCCATAGTAAATTGAATTTTAGAGTTTAAGGAGTTAAGGTGGTCTAGAAATGCTGTTACTTTATTAGATGGTAATATTGTGAAAGTATCATCTACGTACCGCTTGTAGAATTTCGGTGTCACAGGAGCAGATTTTAGAGCAGTCTCCTCGAAATCTTCCATGAAGATGTCAGCAACAATGGGAGATACTGGAGAGCCCATTGCTACACCATCCACTTGCGTGTAGAATTTATTACTCCACAATAGATAGCCAGATGTTAAGCAATGTTGTAATAGTTCAGCATATTCAATAGGCATGTTATTCTCTAATAGTTTCCTAGATACAATTCTGATGCAGTCTTCAACTGGTAGGCATGTAAATAATGACTGGACATCAAAACTGACCATAGTTTCATCATCAGCAAGCTGTAGGTGTTTTATCTCACTGACAAAATGGTATGAGTCCTTAACATGTGCAGCCGTGTTTCCTCTGAGTGGTGAGAGTACTTTCGCCAGGTGTTGAGCCAATCTGTAGGTTGGTGAGTCGATTTGGCTAACAATTGGTCGAAGCGGCGCATTGGGTTTGTGTATCTTGGGCAGCCCATACAGTTTTGGTGGTTTTGCACAACTAGGAATAAGATATTTAACGTCTAGATTCAATGTATCGGAGTGCTTTTTTATCAGATCACTAGTAAACTTTAATGTTTTTGTTGTGGGATCCGTTTTGACTTGTTTATAGTTGTTTACATCCGATAAAAGGTCTTGTATTTTATTATTATAATCCGACGTATCCATAACCACCGTGGCATTGCCTTTATCTGCACGTAGAATGGTCAATTCGGGCCTGTCGCGGAGGCTTTTGAGCGCTAAAAATTGGTTCTTTGCAAGATTCAGTTTGGGCGGTTTGCTGCGACGTAACACCGACGAAATGTCCTGACGTATCGCCTCCAAATCTTGTTTATGTACATTATTTTTATACAGGCACTCTTCTACATTGCATATTATGTTTTCTACCGGTATTTTTCGAGGTGTTAGAGCAAAATTTAGGCCTTTTGATAGCACTTCGACCGTGTTTTCATCGAGGTTATGTTTTGACAGATTGACAACTGCGCGTGATTGGCTCGCAGGTGACGGGCGCGTTCCGTTTTCTTTAGTGACATTGACATTTGATTTTGACATAAGTTTATTGAATTTGATTATTTGTCTATGCTTGCATTCGTTATATTTTGATGACTCACGCTCGTTTAATGTTTTAATGCATTTATTAAAATCAAATGTAGATAATTCTGTCTTTATATCTTTGGATGAAAACTCGATATCTTGGTTTATGTAATGTAAATCGGACCGTGTGTTATGAATTAGCTGTTGTAATAATTTTTTGCTTGCCTGGTATAAGATCTTGGCGCTTCCTCGTATGTCCTTTCTAGGTGAAATTCTGGCACACGTAGGAATGATGCTGTTGTCCCTGCATCTCTTCAAGAAATTCAAAGATGTTGTAAATCTTGCGCGCTTTGTCTTGAGATCTTCTAACCGGCGGATTTTATTAGCAGTAGACAGTCCGTACTGGCTAACATACTGGTTTCTAACACTTACGCGAATATTCGACATTGAAATAAAACTACTTTTTACGGATTTTATCGCGTTATATTGATATTTTTAAATTCCCGACGTTTCGGATCCTTTACAGCATCCATGGTCACGGGTGGACTGAGGTGTTGGTCGTCCTAATGTCAAAATTATCAACAGCTACCCTACATTTTGTTGATTATTATTTATGCCGGTCACGCAGAATGAGCTCACCGTATCCTTAGGTCTCGCAGTCTTGTGCTTGGATTTAATGGAATCTATGATGGGGTTCCAAGCAGATGGTAAGACCCAGCCATCTTCTCTATTGAAATTTGGATGTTTTTTAATTTCAATAGCCTCGCGAATCATCCTAGGTAGGAATCGGTTTTCTTTTGCAAGGACTTGTGGTTTATCAAATCTGATGTAGTGCCGGGTCTTGTCAAGTGTATGTTCACAAACTGCTGACTTCCCGGAACGGCGGTGTTTGACATCGGCGATGTGTTCTTTTACGCGGGTCCCTATGCTTCTTTTAGTTTGGCCTATGTATGAGAGACCGCAATCACAATCAAGCTTGTATACTCCTGCATCTTGTAGAGGTATGTGGCACTTGACAGGTGGTAGGAACTGACTAATCTTCTTCAGCGGCTTGAAGTAAGTTTTGATTGAAGCCCGCTTCAAGATATAGCCAATCTTGTCTGTGACTCCTCTTACATATGGTAACACAACAGGTAGTCGCTCAACTGTGGTACGTTTCACGCGGTTTCTGTGATGAGGTTTCGGTATTTGGAGCTTGTTGTCGTGCAGTACTTGCTTGACATGTTGAAGCTCTGCATCCAGGTGTTGCTCATCACAGATCCCACGTGCTCTCTGAAACATATAGATAAATATAGATAATTTATAATATATATATTTTAATTTATAATATATTTATTTATAATATAGAAAAATATAGATAAAAAAATATAGATAGGTACGTATGATATCAATCGACTAAAATCTAGCCTTAACGAATTTTATTGTCTCGTCATCATTGTTAGTATTCTGTTTATGTAATAGCATAGGGCGACCGCTTGTAAGTAGTAACAATTTGACCTTGAGTTGGCTTATCGAAGTTGGGAGTTACAGTAACAATGATATAAGAAGTAATAAATTAAAATAAATGATATAAGAAGGATCAATGTTGTATACAAAGCCCACTCCACCGTCCTCATAGCCTTTTCCCAATTATGTTGGGATTGGGGTCGAGTTCCAGTCGAAATTTTTTACACCAATATAGATTCATAAATAAGTAGGTTTTATCATTAGCATAGGATCTCTATTCCCGTATCAAAAACTCTAAAACCTGGCTTGTCTTCATGTCAGCATGAATGTATCAGCATGATCGGGAAAGAACTACCCTCCCACAGAATATCGACGTCAAGTAGCAGTACTTATGCATACTATTGCGTTTCGTACAATGAGTGTAGAGCACGGGAGGCCCAATTCCTCTCCCAGTCTCCTTACTTATCCTTTTTTGCTTTCCCCTTCCTTTTCCTAGGCTAGGTTACGGATCTGCAACCGCTTTGGTATGGTACATGTCCATGGGCGGCGACGACTACTTACCATCAAGTAGCTCGCCAGCTTGTTTGTCGAGAGATCCCATAAAAAAACTTTTTAAATAATAAATTAGTCAGTGACATCTATTATTAAATTCTCTAAAAGATTGACTCGTAAAATTGTCTAAGAAAAAAGATCTATTTACAGAAATACATTTATCACGTAAATCAAATGATAATACGTATAAACGCGTCACGCAGTCATTATTCAGACTGGATTTGATAAATGTGAGCAATCTCTAAATACCAATGTCTAAGTCTGGGAGACATCACAACGCAAAAGTTTTGTTATCATTCCCCCGTATTGTTAACTCGAAGATTAATATCAATGTCAATGTGGAGACAATGTTTGTTCTTCTTAATGGAAACGAGGTCTAGATAAATCCAGTGTTTTTCGTATTTCGATCAGTATTATGCTGATGTAACATATTATACCGGCGAAATGTGGGTGTACATTAGTTCACCTCTGCCTAACCCTTCGGGGAATACAGGCGTGATGGTATGTTATGTTATGTTAACATATTATACATACATTCGTCATCAACCCATTACATTGTTCCACTGCTGGGCACGGATCTCCTCTCAGTAAGAGAGGGATTAGGCTATAGTCCGCCACGCTAGCCTACTGCGGGTTGGCAGACTTCACATGCTGTCACGATGTTTTCCTTCACCGTTTAAGCGCGTGATAATTAATTATTAATACGCACATTTATTTATTTATTTATTAAGGCATATCAACAATAATAACATAAACATTGGTAAGTAGCAAATAGTGGGATATGGACATATGTTAAAATCAATAAAAGATATGCACAGCATTTACAATATTTAAAGTCGAGTAGAAAAAATAATATTAACATTATCAGTATCTGCAAACAACATGCCAGAAAAGTCAGAGGTGCGTGCCTTGGATTTGAACTCGAGACCTATGACTTGGCAGTCCAATGGTCGTATCACTAGGCTATCACTGCACACCTATGTATACATACATACATACATAAAATCATATCTTCAGTACATACATACATACATACACGACTTTTTCCAACATGGGTAAGCAGACACTATAGACCGCCACTTGCTACGACTCTTACATTTATTATTATCTCTTTCGCTTCTTCCATATTCATATATATTTTCATACTCACGCGCCGGTTACGAGAACTACATCTATATAATATAGCTATCTTAAGTATTTCATTGTGAATGTCAAAAACAGAAGTGGTTATTTGTACTGTTAATTATTAGGGGCTACAATCAGTAAACTGTCACCCCTTATTGTCATGCAAATCCCCATTGTAAAGCTGTGAGTTAATTTGCAGTAAATACCTCTATAAAGTTCACGATTACATTAAGGGGACAAATTGTTAAGTTGGACATCCCGTCCATTATGTAACCGCCATTATGATTTTAGAATGTGATTTACCCAAATCTTCACTGCCTAATGAGAATATTTATAGAGAACTTACGTTTCTGCCAAGAAGTCCTAACTTAATTGCATTCAAAGCCGGAATTTAAGTTATGTAACTTAACGAGATCTAATTAGTAGAAAAGATTAGCATGGATTTATTTGAAGTGTGTAATTTATTAGTTTTGGGATGTTGTTTGTTTTAAATTTTGCTAACATTGATATCTGTCAGTAGATCTTTTGAAAACATCTTTGCCAATGAACAATTTTAATTTTTAATGTTATATGTATCTACCTTTTTATCTTAACTCATTGACAACTTTTAGTTATCACTTAAGTATGGTATGTTAGAATAAATACTTCCGGAAAAGTTTTTACTAGAGCCTCCGGACTAGAGATCGAATCTGGTACCTGTAATCGTTAAATATTATATCACATGACATACATTTTATTCCCCGAAGTCCATCGGTACGATTTCGGTCCCATTTAATAAATATGGCTTAGGAACGAGCCTATTACCGTAAAATGGACCGAATGCGAAGTTAGAGGCTCTGTCTCTGTGTACCTGAGAGCATATCCTTACTCAAAGCCGCACTTGCGACCACTTGCTCAATGAGTATTAAGTACAAGTTCATAATAATTATAGTAATATTTACTGACCTGATTATTTATTTTATTTCCTGAGAAAAACTAGCACTCTATTAGAGAGGATCAAAAAATATCGTCTAACTATGGGTGTAATCTTTGTTTGATGCATGTCGTCTATTGTTGATATATCATAAATTGTAGTGTTCGTGTTCGTTTTATTACCACCCAAATAGTTCGAACAACCACAAAGTTTATTTTGACATTGTATCTAGCTTCAACGACAGTTTTTGTAGTTTTATTTTAGAAATAACTCAGTTTTGGTCGACATCGATTGTCACAAAACACATTCGTGCATGAAACGTATATCTTACATACGGGTTACTGACCGTCGCCATTGTCTACTAACTAGGCCACGTAAACATATATATTTTAAGTAAAATCTATAAAAATCTATAATTATGTTCAAACGAACGGTATGGGCATTCAATTCCCCTCTTTGTTTGAAGCTCTACGAAGAGCTAAGAAACAGTTCGGCTTTATATCAAAAAAAATACTTTTAAAAGTAAAAATGTATTCTCCAAAAAAGTCTGAATATCAGCCAAAAATTTGTTAGTTTTAGAGCCTCGGGCTGTTCTAGAACAAGATTATGTTTTGTAGCATTTTATATCGTTTATAATTTGTATGGCTCACCGAAAAAAGTTTCAGTTTAACACAGTAACCTTTTAATCCTTAGCTTAATTTTTAAAGTACATAAGCCACGCGCCAAAGTCGTGTTTACCTTAAAATATTAAAACATTATTTTCCTTTAGAAGCATTTTCTAAGTTGGGTAACGTGGCCCATTTGGCAGAAGTTGCATTTAAGATTGAATTTTCCATTTCATATACTTCCTCCGTGTGCGGCAATAAAAATCACGTATTTGTAATTCAGCTCACATAGTAGCGAAATAAATCAATTTGTGTAATAACTCAATGCTATTTCTTTTTTGTGTTTTATCGACATATACAATAGTAGCAACCCTAGTGGTATTGTGCTTACATAGCGCGTGGTTGACGAACGGGAACGCCGATTGTTGCGGCCGGATGCTGCTACCATTTCCGTGTCCACCATTCACCTACCGAACGTTTAACGTGACTCGTTATCGACTGGCTACCCCGGTAATTACCGTACTCGACATCATTATTTTCAGCTGCTTTCAGTGTTATTGTAACGTTAATGCTAGCAGTGAAAAAGTGCTCGTTCGAAATAAAAATCAAAAGCTGCTGATTTTTACTGTTCATTCTTATTTCCCTTATGTATTACGAAGACAATATTATGATTATTAATAACGTTTTTCGTTGGCCAAGACGAAACGTTACATTATCATTTTATGTTACCAAGAATCTCAGTACGACGCAAATATTATTTCTACGGAGCATCTCTGATATTTTGACGTGCGACGTTAGTTAAAAATGAGTTTTGGCTTTGTATGAGAATTGCGGGCGGAATAATTATTTTTTGCGAAGCTCGAGGGCGCCGGCGTCGTCCGTGTTCCCATTTATCTAGAGCTAAATGCTTGCATTCAAGCGTCCGTTTCGTCGTATTTGGTTTTGGTTGCGGTTCTCAATTCACAATGGTAACTTTACTAAATACTTAATATATTGAATGCTTATACAATGTTGTCTAGACTCTTTCAGATACACTGTTAGTTTATACAAATGTATACTTATTAATAGTAGTAGTAGTAGTAATGTATACACAACAGACTAATTTGTAAAATATTTTCTTTAACAAATGCAATTTACATTTGCGAAGAAAGCTCTTTGGATGTAAAAGATTTGCATTCGTTAACATCGATTAAATTCTCTGTTACTTAAAACGTTTAATATTCATAAATTTGCATTCAAATGAACAGGTATCAAAGTATTAACAACTATTATGAAACTTGTAAGAGTCACAATTTTAAAACAAGAGTAAAAGTCTTTTCTTAAAATTCGTCAGCATCTAATCAGTCTTAATGTTCCACTTTGCCGTTCGTTTTGTTTTCGTACGTACCGTACGTTCACAAAGCTTTCCAGTGCATTTTTAGCTTGCCCTATACTGATGGCCTGTAAGTCCTGGTGAACTCGGTATGCCTGTTTCGTTGCCAGCCTTTCTCGCATAATTACCGGAATGCATTGTACGCGCGCGGCCGCACTACGTGGTCCGTTTACCGCTGTAAATTGCTCAAAACTAGTGAACCATAAAGGTCGAGAATATAAAGGTTATACCCCCAAATTGGCCTGCTCTTATATGTACTATTCATCACATGTCGCCACTGTGATAGCCCCTTACGAGAAAGCGTAAACATATTGCGGTTGTGCCGCGTTTTATCCCTCGCTGAGTGTATTACTTACCTGTTTATTATTTACACTTTGTGTTACTTTGTTCTGCGTAAACATTTATTCTTTTGAAGATTTTCATGGGTTAATTTATGTTTGAAAATTTAGTTAGTTACAAAACGATTTATATAGCTATAAATATCTTTGATTTATAATCAAAGATATTTATAGCTTAAATCTGTGTTCATGGGTATGAAACAGTCTACCGATTTGGGTGTAAATATAAAACTGTTATTCCTACACGTAAGCTTACAATATTAACCTATAAACATACCAGTTAATTTCTTAATATTTGGCAAAATAGTCACGCATATAAATAGAATATTCTTAAATTTGGTTCTATTATGATAGTCTTAAAACAAAAATTTAATCAAAACAAATACTTACAAATATATACCTACTGACATATATCCCATTAATTGGCCGTAGTAAGGTAGCGTTGTTATTTTCCAAATTGATCCTCGTACTCTTTGGGCCCGAAGCGCTCGTAAGGAAATTGTAATAAAAATAAATGAAAGTCTGAGTTGACATTAAAACGACGTGTATTGTAAAAAAGACAGTCGTCTCTTCATACCGTAATTGCTTTGTTTTCTCACACAGACGTAGCAAAGTGTAGTGATACGTATATTTTTAAATAAAATCAGTGATTTATTTGTGAAACGATGTATGAATCTGGAAGAAGCGAAAGAGATATGCAAGAGTCGTAGCAAGAGGTGGTCTATAGTTTCTGCCTATCCCTATGGGAAAAAGGCGTTGAGTGTATGTACCTATGTATGGTATATAAAATCATTAATAGGGGGATTACTATTACTTATTACGAATCTTATTTCAACGACAGTTTAGTAGCGTCAGACGGACGCAGTTTCGACAGAATTAGGTTTAACCCGGTTGCGTGCAGTTCACAGGCTCGGTTTGTGAGATGCCCTGAACAGTAGCGACCGCAATCCTAATTCGCTCGTCGAAATAGCGTTATTTCGCAGCATCATAAACCGTCACACGATTTCTGATAGATTTGCGGCGCACGCGTATTGATCGTCGTTTTCGGAGCTACGAGCGCGTCTGGCTTGTCTCAGATAAAACCAGTTGTCAACCGTTTATGACGTACCATAACCGTCCATAATAATAGTTGCTCACTTTTGCATATAAATTATAATTTTATATCTAAGGTGACTAAACAAACTTTGCCAAATTTAGGCGCCTCCTAAATTTGGCAAAGTTTGTTTAGTCATTAAGCTAAAATTATTTTTCTCTCGAGGGTGGCTTCGAGTTGATATGTGTGTTTTGTACCGTCTCATAATACATGTAAATCACCTCTCTACACTCGAGGGTATTTAACTTGATTTTTTCTAGTTAACCTTCGTAATATATCTAAACAAACCCGCGTAACCTACACGCAGGAGCTTGATTGTACAATATATAACTTTAAACACAACGGTGAGGAGACGAGGAAGATTGGGAACAGTGAGAAAGTCTGTTGACATGGTTCCACTTCAAGCAGTTGTATAACGCAACGCAAACCTACCTCGTTCATTTATGCAACTTAAATAAAACTAAGTTTCGTTGACGCTGCACGCGATTTTATCTGCATATCTTAGACCACGGTGGTGCATGTCCAAGTTCTCCAGGCAAATTGAACTTTCTACGTGTCGGGAGATTTATTTTCAAAGTTATTTACTGATTTCTGTGACTTCTTTTTGTGAATTGATCAGAATATATTTGATCATTATAGGTACAGATTATGATTAACTGATTAGGGGGCAAGTGGGTAAAACAATTGCTTTTTGAATAGAGTGTTTTTTAAATACCCCATTTAATTGAGTAAATTGCGGGCTATGAAGCCTGAAAATAGTATCTACATTTTCATTGCGTCAGTAATTTGTTACTTGACAAGGTAATAGTAATTTTTATAAAGGAATTAAATACCTACACCAGGTTTTAATTCTATAAAATCTGTTGATCGGATTGAGGTGAACTGTTATAACAGAGGTGCTAGGGGGAGGGGGGAGGGAGCGATCGGCTGAAACCATTATTATGAGTTACTGTGCTTATCAGTGACAGTTTTAAATTCGTTTTCACTCAGCTTTAGCTTTATCTGGCCACACTGTTGGTTGTTTCATTGGTCGTATTCTAAACACACAGCATGCCGCTTTAGCCTATCAATCCCATATATTTTTTACACAAAAACATTTTTATATGACTTTACTGGCGCGGAAAGGTCAATTTCAGAAGTACAGTATACGTCATTTATATTATTATTATAACTAATAACGTATAATAAAGCCTTTATAAGCTCCGTAATTTCGCAATAAATACAAAGGAATGTAATCTATTTGTCATGTACCTAAAAATAAATTAAATTACTAAAATGTAGTTACTTCAATATTAAAACACCATAAGTATCATTATTTTGTCGTTTTCTAAAGGATGTACGGTGGCCAGCACATCACGTTACCACGAAATGTCAAATTTTCTCAGTTTATTTTGAAATTTTAATCATCAACGTTTTAAGGTTTAAAATCATTTGGAGAAATTTGTCAGTTTTGTATAACCAATGCCAACGATTTACATTTCATTCGATTTAGGAATCTACTCGCGTATGAGTATGGTTTTAAATAAATCATCATAATAGGGATAATTGTTATCGTAAAATACACTTGATAAAAAACAGAAGCAAGGTAGGTAATACATTAGTAAAAGTTGGAAACAGAATCGACCTAGGTATTTCTTGCCTGAACAATTTTATTCTTGTTGGAGTTTCAATCCCTTTATTTCCATTCTTTACAGTTTTGTTTCGTATTCAACGGGCTTTATGAGTTATAGGTTTAAACGTAGTTAAAGTCAGCTCTCGCCGGCTATTTTCCGAGACGTCGGTGAAAATTCTGCCAATTTTATTCTAGTGTGTTATTCATAGAACATTTTAAATGTTCAACCGAATTTTGACTTTAATGCAAATTTTCAGATTTATTGTTTTAAAATCTCGCGGATATAATTCTGTCTTGAATTTAAAATATAATATTTTTTATATTAAACTAAGGACTTACATGATTGATATTTTTAGGCCATAATAATGCACATTAATGGATTTATGAAGATGGCACATGTTGTCAATATGTTTGCTATTCCTTTCTATTCGTTGTTCAAACTTTGACAACCTTCATTCGTACTTAAAGCGAAATTCAAACAGGAGTAAGTAATTGATTCAGTTTGTTACAAGATTGCCAATCTATTCAATAAGGAAGTGTAAATTGTATCATTTTCTCACATGCGATTGTAATATTGCTCGATTGATGCTGTTAACGTGGCACTCGGCCCGCAATTTCAGTGTCTCGGGGAAACAGTGCTATTTACCTCTCGGAAAAAAATAATATTATACGTATGTCGTGTTGTCCTGTCGGAGTAATCACGTTAGAGCTCGCTCCACATTTATTTCGCTACCTTTTAAGATAAGTGCGATGACAACTTATTTTTCTGTAAGTAATGTTTAGGGTCTTAGACGGGAAAGCCTTGGTAAACCTCTTATAACTAATGCCATTTTAAAATTTATACCCGTTTGTGTCATTTGATGTAAAAAAAATATTAAGATAGCTTTTAGCTAATGAGCGTTCTGGAGTAAAGGTTTCGTATTTTACCATAATTATGTATGATTTCATATCTGATCTATGACATAATTAGCAGTGATAGCCTAGTTGGTCTACCTCTGGCTTTTCGTAACCATGTGCGTATCTCTTGTCCAATGTCGGGCACCGGTTTTATTCTCAGAACGAAAGGGATAAGGCTATAGTCCACCACGCTTACCTACTGCGGACTGGCAAACTTCATGCACTTCCAAAAAAATCTATCAGACATGCAGGTTTAAGCGCGTGATAATCACATCACTTCTTTAATAAACTTTGACTTGACAGTTCAATGGTCATAATTATTACAAGGCCGTCACTGCACTATTATAATCATTGCACAAATACCTATAAGTGTACCATTGTCGAACAGCGGTAAACTTTCAAAGAACTAGGATGTCCTTAGAAAACTGAATATGCTTATGCATGAATATTTGATCTACTTTATGATTGCATTTAGAATAAAGGAATTCGATTTTACGAGAAGCGTCTCAATTTCCCGACAGGAGGGAGCAATTTCCTTGCGTTTGTCGCTGTGCGTGGTTGCGATCCCGACGTATTGACGATTAGGTATTGACTTCAGAGTGTAGCCCGGTTCCCCAGTTTCTGTAGTTTTGCGGATATCATGATGGAAATACTAACTCGTCCTTTATATTCTTACGTCTTCTATATTCTATATTATATACAATTTTTTGAGCACACGCGACGGTTTATGTTATCCGAACATTTCAGTTGTAATAGTATATCGCAAAAGCGAGTAGAATTTTTTCGAGCAATATTGCTTGAACCTTTGTAATGTGTTCTCTATGCTAACAATGATTCTAAAATATAATAAGTATATTATTTGGTATATATAATTCAAGCATGTGCTTGAAGATTAAGTTATAGCATATAATACATACATACCATCACGCCTGTATTCCCAGAAGGGTTAGGTAGAGGTGTACTTAATGTACACCCACAGTTCGCCGGTATGTTTAGGTCCCATGTAATAGTGGGCGAGCCTATTGCCATTCACCGGGCACAAATCCAGACTTCGAGCTGCTACTGAGAATTTCATAGAAAAACCCAATGACACTTTGCTCGACCTGGGGATCGAACCCAAGACCTCTAGCGTAGCAATCGCGATTGGGACCACTAGACTAACGACGCAGTCTTCGAGTTCTAGCGGATTAGAGATAAACCGCACATTTGAATAAATGTCACGAAACTTTTTGCTGTTGTCATATTTGTCAGCTACTCCTCTAATATTGAAAACGTTCATAGGCGGCGGTGATCACTTGCTCCCCTATCATATAAAACAAATGCAAAATCTAGTATAAACATTGCTGTATTTTGAGCACATCTGGTCTGATGTCGGCACATAGTTTTCAAATGTCTCCGTGAGTCGTGTGATGATACTACCAGAGTAGAAAGTCGGTCACTCGAGCACGTCCTGTGCACTAAGCTTGAATTCTAAGCATAGTTTGTATGCACGTATCCGGTATTTGTTACGTTTGAAATATCTTGAGACTTTCCGATTTAAGTGGCCGCGATAGATATGGAATTTAAATACCTGCGCGCTTGTTCAAGTAAAGTTTTCATGAAATATCTTGGGATTAAATTTTGTTAAAGTTATTTTTAATTCCTGCTACACGATGCTCTTCTGTCGCATGTATATGTATGTGCATCTATTATATAAGTTTATGTTAAATATAATATATAATTATAGGTGGTCACTATTGATATTCTTTACTTAATGTACATTTTAAAAAAGTTAAAGTAGCAGGAAATCGGTCATTAACAAGCGTACCATTAAAAAATCTTTGTCTGCGATGTGATCCTGATCTCTACAGTGCTTACTTTTTTTGCTGTTTTTATACTGACATTATATTATCTTCTTGATAAGACCTATTCGTAGAATAAGTGTTATGTTAGCATCAAAAATAAAATATTTTATAGGTAGGTACTTAGACCTACATATACAGCCAAGAAAATATTCGCAATACTGTTAATATGACATAAGCTGAAAGCTTTCCCTTTTTCTCTTCACTGGTTGCACGCAATTCTGTACTGAAGTAAAATAAATAAATAAACAGTTTCTTCTACTAAGGTACAGAATCCGGTTTTATCTTTACTAAAGAACTCACACCACTGCCTCAATATGCTTTTGTTAAAAAAGGAACACAATTCTTAGGATTATTTGGACTCATATGCAAAGCGTCCTCGCGTTTATGCGAAGTTCTTAAATGTTCTCTCAAGAAAAGCTAATATTGTTAGTTAATAAAGTGGAGCGCCACTTCAGCAGATTTCAGCTCATGAAGCAAGTCTGCGTGCCTGAGATCATAAACAAGAGGTCGGCACACACGAAGTTACTTTTATAGAGATTACTCTCCCGAAAGGAAATTTCAGAGATATACAGTGTTCATCCACTTTAAATTGGGGCACATTGTTAAACCTACCCACACGCGTCGACTGTAAATAACGACGTCATAAAATACTTCATGTTTGGAATCATTCGATACATCAAAAATATTTCCATTAATAAAGTGCTTCCAAACCTGATTTACCTACCTTTAGTAATACTCCCAATTGCCCATAAAGCACAAATAAGATAGCTATAAAAAACATATGACCCGTAATCTTGTTTTATTGTTCACTGAGGCGTGTAGAGAAACACAAACAAAATAAACATATATCAAGCCAAATGATTTGTCAAAGTTTTTCTCACATAAGGTTTTACTCAAAAACGCTTTTAGCTACATGCTACAATTTTTTATGTTTTCAAATAAAAATAAGAGAAAGAAAACGGTAGAAAAAAATTAAAACAGAGCTTGCCGACATGGAAACTCATACAAAATGTGTGGCGGTAGGTCTCATTACAAATTGTAACATGCATGTGATGTTTGAATAGGTATGAATTTCGTGAAACACAAGTGAAAATCAGAGAGACTTTTCCAGTTGAAGCTTTGTTTTGAACTGTTGACGTTCTTTCAGTGTCAACGTAAACGAAAAAGAGTGTAAATGGCGCCAGGAGTGTGGAGCTGCGCCGCCGCTAATGTGTCGGAAATACCGGCTTTGGACAATGCGCTAAAATGAAAAATCGCGCTCATACGCCGAATACGTTTTGCTTTATTTTAAACACTGCGCGCTAAGCATAGTTACTCTCATTGTTAAACATATATGACAGACATGTAAGTATTTATTAATTAAATAAGACTTTTAAACAGCGTCTGAAAACCTTTATCTGAATAGTAACGAATACAGAACAGCAAATCTCCGCTCCGCTTTTCTTCTAAATAAAGTATTTAATGGACGACAATAAAAATACTTTTAAAATATCAACAACACCAGTTTACTCTATACTTAGTAAAAGTAAAAATTATATCTTTGAAATGGCAAGAATTTAAAATTTATGAAAATTGTTAACTAGTAAGTAACACGAACATCACGCCCGTAAAATTTCTGACTAAATATAAAAGAAATTGTTTAAAACAACGACAGCTGGGGACTGGGGACGTAAAATTGCCATTAAGTTAGGTCACAAAAAACAACTTTTGGGCGTAGACAACGTATAATGCGAGCCAGACCGTCCTCCTTGCTAAAATTATGATAATGTTGTTACGATTTTATTCCTTTCTATTTATTCATGACGTCCTGGTGATTACGACCAGCTAACTCTCTCTGTCCTTTCACTCTTTAATCAACAACATCTGGGTCCCAACATTATAGAATTTGGTGTTAATCACACCCGTATTCTCTAGAAGGTAAAACCAGTTCGGTGTTAGCCGCTAAACCGTTAAACAGCTGTTAAACTTCGTAATGCTGCTGGAACCTTTCCTTATAGAAAAATCCAATAACACTGCTCATACATACATTTTCACACGTACAAACTTCATTTAATATTTGTTCCATACGGCAATCGAACCAGCATACCGTAGTAAAAAAGCGAATGGAAGTATTTCTCCAATCATAAACAGTAGAAAATAAATTATTCAGATAACATGGCTGATTGCTATGGTACACCACATTACTCACGACCTGAGGTATTTATGGCGCGCGTATCCACCCTTTAACATTATGATATCCTGGTATCTAACTTTTGTAGACTCCACGACTGAAGCGTGTACACGAAATTAAACAGTGACGACCGACACGCATGTTTTTGTGTGGTCGATCTTTTAATACTTTTTTTATAAGTTCGGGAGCGTATATAACGATTTGATTAATGAAGTAGTCGAGCAATTAGTTTATTAATAGTTAAATGCGATTCTAGGAGGGTGCAAAATTTTTTAAGATCTTTCTTTCAAAATTGACTGTTCCAAAATTTATGGATAAAGTAAATATTCTTCTTTTGCATTTCATGTCCTTTACCTAATTAATTACAAATTTATATTCAAATCAATAAATAATGTGCAAATGCAAATTGTTCTAACTAATAGACGAACTGTGACTAAATGAAGGAACGCACTAGAGAAACAAACATTTAAAGAAACAAACCAAGTATTGCATTGCACAAAGTAACGGGCATTAAAAACACAAGTATATATAATTCCGGATATATTACAGGTGGAGCCGATTAAAAGATACTTACAACATAATTTGGGTATTGTCTTTACATGCAAACATTCATCGAACCCTTAAACATTACGTCTAAGAAAGTTGAGTAAATATCCATACAGCACAAGGAGTTTCATCTTACAACAAAATACTTCAGTACGCCTGACTTAAATAGTGAAACTTCCATGTATAAAATAGAGATGAAAGACGTTCTGATTTTTTCGAGTGTCAATGCCAAATTGATTAAAATTCCTAACTAGAATTCGATACGTATCATCACGCATGTATCCTAAAGGGTTTAAGCAGAAATGCATTTACGAGTAAATCCAAACCCTTAGCTGCCAATGATAATTTCATAGCATATACCAGGACCTCGCTTGGCTGCGAGTAATAGAGAACAGCGCTACAAAGTATTGCCGTAGGAAAATAATTCGGATACCTACCTAAGAAAATAAAAATCATTTTCGAATAATAAGCAATAGGTCCATGTGACTATGGTTCATTATTATACCTTGTAAAGCCAATACCGCCTAAACATACGAAACCATTATCATAACCCAAAAAAACTTGGAGTTATCTGCGGCAAGTGGGGCGTGCCAATTTGTTTCCATGAACGAAACTGACAAATTGTTGTTTCTCGTGTTAAAAACGTCAAGACATCCATCTCAGACTCTATTAAGGGCTCAAGGTTTGTCATGTTGTAAGTCATCAGTCTAGTTGTAAGCGTGCCTGCTATGCTAGAAGTTCTGGAATCGATTCCCAGGTAAGCGAGCTATCGTCGCGCAGTGTTATATTTTTTTTTAAATGATGCATTTCTGAGTTGCGGTTCGGAATTTGGATTTGTGTCTTATAAATAACTATAGGCTATCCCCTATGACATTTTGGACAACCATTTGGAGAATACAGGCGTGATGGTATGGCATGTCAAGGTTTAGGATGCGCAAATCGATGGTAGGAAGCTCTCATTATTACTTCCATCAACATAGATTAATGTCTCTCTATTAGCGATAATGAGGCACAGCCTGCGAACATTTGCCTCCTGGCTTCTCAGTTTTAATCGCTGTAGATACATAAACTTATATATATATATGCGTTTACACGCGTCGGTATAAAATAAACGCTACAGAAACTCATACACGCAGCACTCGTTAATGATATTGTAATTGCTTCACAATTCACCAATTTTATTTATAATTTATTAAGATGATTTGAAGCTTTAGTCGTTGAATCGTAAAAATTATCAAGCTATACGTTTCACTTTATAAGCTTTCCATAAACTTTGTTGTCAGATTATAATAAAAATGTATAGCTTGTATAATGCGACGCCTCATTGTACGGAAAGCTTATAAAATGCAATGTCACAATGCAATTCGGGCGTTGGATTTGCGATCATGTGGATGCCGGTGGTTCGCAATCTACCCATTGCACTACCGACGTGAACTCATTCGTAACACAAGCATATAGCTTAGCATGAGGGGTTAACAAGTTTTGTTTTTAAACAATACACTGGAAAATATAGCTTGATATATAACTGTATATACATAACGGCAGGGTCAAGTATTAGTTAGAATAATGTTCATTAAATATTTCGTAAATTAGTTTACATCAGAAAGTATTAAATTATCACAAAGTCCCTATCTTTTAATAAATATAAACAACGGTAACTAGAAAATAAATCGCTGGTAGAGGGGTTTAATTTCGTAGAATTTTGGCATCAAACTTCAAGTTTGACTAATATAAATCTATTCAAAAAGCAACTTTATATTAATGAATGAAAGGCGTAGCAATAAAACTTTATTAATATTATGTATTATAGGGGGACAAACTAGCTACAAGACAACTCCTGCTAGCCATCAAGTCCATGCAGGCAAAATATTCCATGCCGTTTACACCTCATCCACTCTTCCATGCCGTTTATACCTCATCCACTCTATTTTCGCATCATGATTAAACTAAGATACTTCTAACTTATTAAATCAGCCCCTTTTTACGATATAGCAACAAAGACTTTCGTTTTTGTTTCAATTTCAGACAAAAGCGTAACAATAATTTGCAATTACTTTTAGCCCCTGAAAAATACGACCGTAAAACCTAATGTAAATTTGTTCTTTTTTCTATTATTGGCATAAAAGAAAATAAATGAACCCTTTTTAACTTCTTTTCTGCTACTAAAGTGTTTTGATTAAATTTATAATATGAATTTACAATTTTTGGTCTCCTCATTTTATATTTTGTACATAAATATCAGTGCAGTGAAGTGCAGTGCCTTGTGATTTGACCATAGGACTGCCATGTCAAAGGTCTCGAGTTCGAATCCAAGGCACGCACCTCTGACTTTTCGAAGTCATGTGCGTATTATTACCTAATTATCACGCACTTAAACGGTGAAGGAAAACATCGTGAGGAAACCTGCATGCTTGAGAGATTTTATCGATGGCGTGTGAAGTCTGCCACCCCGCAGTAGGCTAGCGTGGTGGACTACAGCCTAATCCCTTTCATTCTGAGAGGAGACCCGCGCCCAGCAGTGGGACAATGTAATGGGTTGATGATGATGATGATGATGATGATGATGATGACATATATATCAGGATATCATCAGTATTATCTGTACCAAGTACGGTAGAACTGCTGACTTTTGGCCGCGCACCTATTTGGCTAACAAATTTTTGGTAGATATTATAAATTACAAATTGTAAGTTACTGAACCTTTGGGAAGGCGTTCTAATTATACCGAGTGTTTCGAAAATTAGGAAAATGTTGATGTTTTGTCCTATTTCTTCGCTATACGCACCGTATTGCGTGAAAAAACCGTCCGTTGTTTCATGTCACGCAGGAAAGACTGATATTATGTAGACCTATACGTGTCCCTCGTGTTATGAGCACGTCGAGATGAGACGGTAGGTACTTGAAGAATGTCTGTTTACTCAGTCTTAGACTTTAGACGTCGATGTAAGGATAATATTACATTTTCAATAGAAGAATAGAGGAAGATTAACGACATTTCGTTTTAACGGTCGCCGCCCTCCCCTTCGTGCAGTCGTGATTGTTATAGATCGTGTTTGCGTTACACTTAGTGTACAAGATTAGCATAGCTATGATCTATTACTTATTATATTCCGTTCATTGCTTTTATTTGATTTATAGTTTTCACAGTCGGCGGGTTTCTCCTTGTTTTTAGGACACCTAGATATTCACCAGACAGAAACAAAAATTATTTAAAGACGTATATTTATGTAGGTAATCTAGAAATGATTCAAGTTTAATTATTTTTTGTGGACACTGCCAAATTTGGGGAACCTCGAGAGATACACATCTGTATTTATTTAGTCGCCTTAATTATTAATCTACGCAATTACTAATTATCTTGTTCACCGAGGCACGCCCTGTGACCTTAATACGTGTAGACATTAAACTGAACGGCAAGTTAATGTTAAATAATGTCACGGTGCGTAGATTTTTCAAACAAAAGTGCCGATGCGTGCCTGACATAATATCCACATATTCCGGGCCCTCGTCGCCTATGACGACACTTCCATCATATTAAATTATCGCCAAATGTTGCATTCCTGATTTATTTCCGTAAATACGCACCTGTAACGTATGTGTAACATGTAAAACATTGCATTAACTACTATAGTAAGTAGTCGACTGTCTCATTAGTCTAGCGGTCCTAAGCGCTTAAAACCATACGCCTGTTATCCCCGAAGGGTTAGACATAGGTGTACTAAAGTATACCCACAGTTCGCCGGAATATTTTGTATGTAATAGAAAGCGAGAAAAATAATAATTAAAAATGTTCAAAATATAATTGTATATACTTAGATATTAAATCTTTTAAAGAACGATGACCCTCCACACGGTCATAATAATTATTTTTCTTGTCTAATAATTTTAAAAAATGTATCTCCGTGTCCCGCAGTATTCTCAGCCAAGATCTTGTGTTTTACAATCCAACGATAATTTTCCGTAATAACACGTACTTCTACGTTATTAAAATATAAAAAACTGTAGTGCAAATTTTCATGGTTTTAGACACTGATTTAAGCTCTACGTTCTATCTGGCAATGATGGTAGATAAGATTGCAAATAGATTCATAGATGATTTTTGTGGTATTTCATCATCATGCAGAAAATAGGTATGGGACCTAGTTTTTGTTTCATACATGGCTAATAACAATTGACCTTGGCTTGTCACTAAAATAAAACCTTGGGCGCAAGTAACTATGTTTTGTTAACGCAACTCACAGATGCATTCTTTCACCATGCCCTTAACATAGGCTGTTTATTATCCCTTAGGATGATCGGGATCCTATGCCGTCGAAACCACGGGCAACTTTCTAGTGTTCTTTCTAGTGTATCATAAAGTTATTTTAAAGAAGGAAAAAATCGACGTTGGGCAGGATTCGGACCTGCGTCTTCTGGTTCAATACATGTACTTTGCTTCTCAACCTTACCTTTTCTAGTGTTTAAACAAAATCGAGCCAATCGAGGATTCGCGACTTGTAACAATATTTTTTTGTGCAATGATAGCCTAGTGGTAAGACCATTCGACTGCCAAGTCAAAGGTCTCGAGTTCGAATCCAAGTCAGAGGTGCGTACCTCTGACTTTTCGAAGTCATGTGCGTATTTATAAATAATTATCATGCGCTTAAACGGTGAAGGAAAACATCGTGAGAAAACCTGCATGCCTGAAAGACTTTCTTGACGGCGGGCGTGTGAAGTCAGCCAATCCGCAGTAGGCTAGCGTGGTGGACTATAGCCTATCTCGTTCTGAGAGAAGACCCGTGCCCAGCATTGGGACAATGTAATAGGTTGATGAAGAAAGATAAAGATGAAGAAACAATATTTCCACATGGCTCCCAGCTTGTGCACTACAGTTAATTTAATTTGTTAAAGCTTGTACTTAGATAAATTAGTGAAGGCGTATTCGACGCTAGCACTGTTTGATCTCGGCTAATGAGGTTGGTTTTGAGGGTATGTAACACATTTAAGCTCAAGAGATCCACTCGGTGTCATGTAAACCCTCGTTCACTTGTCATTGAGCACAAAAGCAATGTATTTAAAGCTTTTAAATATATTATTATTAAACAGATTCATGAAACAACAAATTAGTGGTTGTTTTGTAAGTCTAGCAGAAAATGCTTTTAATTTTCTTCATTATGTTTTAGTGTTGTTGTTTTCGAATGTCAAAGCAATAATGTTTCTTAATGCTTTGAATAAGTCCTTGGGATACTTAAGAATATTGTGAAAATAAATTGGTCAATGTTAATACTCGTATTTTTAACAACTATTGGTGAACTTAGCATTTATCGATTTCTAAGGTTGACCTGCGCTTGACGCGGTCAATCTGTAGATGGATGACCTTTTTACCATACCGATAAAACAAAATTATTTTTTGTGGAGGTTAGAATCCCGAAAGCCTAACAACCAGTTTATACTTAGAATATTCATATTGGTATTTCTCATAAGTCGACTGCTACGCTAGAAGTCTTCCCAGATATAGCAGTGTTATTGGATTTTTGTCAGTAGCAGCGGTGAATGGCAAAAGGCTCGCCCCCTATCACATGGGACTTAAACATACCAGCGAACTGTGGTGTACATTAAGTACACCTCTGCCTGATCCTTCGGGGAATAGAGGCGTGTTAGTATGCTATGTTTTAATAATATTGGTAATATTGGTATTTTCGGAGTATTTCTTCACATTCGCCTATATAGATCATGTATTTACGTAGGTATATATCATGTTAGATACTTTGATCGTTTAATAACATTGGAACAATTCTAAGATAAAACGAACTGATGTTAAAAAAAAACATAATTCTACATGATCCGCATATATAGGCCGCAGAATCGACGAAGGTAAATAAATCTGTAATAAGACCTCGATAATATCAAAGAAAAATGTACAGGTACTTTACTTATGAGATTATATTCGTATTTCAGTCTACTTCTGTAGGGGGACGTAAAAACGTCGACGAAGTTATAAAAAAACGAACAAACCCAATGGCTGTGAATTATGCGACTAGATATTACTTTCGTTCCGAAGATATTCATGTGTTATTCATTCCATTTACTTATGACATTAATTGTATATTCGTTCCTGAAAACATCTTATGTTTCGTATTCACAACTTAATATTTTACTATTTGGGTTATGACATTAATTTATTACTGTGTGTACCCGCAAAGAAGACCCTTAGTGCCCATGTCTATAGTCCAGAAACTCTTGGCTCTAGAGCTCTAATGGTTGAGCGGTGCGTTGCCTGTCTGTACCTGTCTGTTAGTGTTCGTCCAGTTTGATTTTAGAATTTACCGTGAATATACAAAAAAAATATAAATAAAAGGTTTCATATCATATTTACGCTTATGATTATTAACGGTTTACATTGGAATGAATGTAAACATCGAATTAAATTAATTCATTTTAACTTTTTTTGTATTGGCAATTTTATGACTATCACTGAATTGCTAAAATACATAAAGTACCTACCTAAATCATAGGTACGTAGGTACACACACACTCCAAGGTAAAAGCAAAGTAAACTTGCAATAAAAAGGTAGTGAGGCAATATATTCTCATATAGAGTGCCCACAAGTCATAATAAGTGCCTATCTACTTTCAAACAAAATTACTAAGACTTTGAACTCACAATCAAGTTTCATTACAGCCACCAACTCTTATAATAATTATTCTATAATATACATACTTTCCAAACTTTTCAAAAAAGTCTAATTAATCATGTTCAGTCACACAGATTCATTAAAATAGGTGACTTATTCAAACTTTATGAATTATCGTTGTAAAAAAGGATTGAACTATTTTTAGATCATTTCATCTCGGTTGACTCGTTCAATTTCATGACGAGGTAAAGAAATTAATGGCAAGCGATTATTCTAAAGGAACACGAGTATTTCATTTAAGTTTGGCTGTGTTCAGGACCACTGACACAATTAAGTACTTAGCGACGATGCGGGGAATGTCTGGCAAACGAGGTCCGCAGAGGGCCTGCGCTTGCACGCGACTAAGTGCTCCTCTATACTATACACAAAACGTTTACAATTCTGTGGCAAAATGGCGATGCACGCGCAAACAAACAGTTCTATTAACGAGTGGCCCGAAGCGCTCGACAATATCTCTGCTCCGAAACTTTTTAGTTTAAGTTTTAATTAAAGGCATAAGCAGACGAAAGCTTTTTGCTCATTAATCAAAAAGTTTTACCTCCAGCATTCAAGGAGGGCAAGACGAGCACTTTGGAATTTCACAATTCGAAACCTTTGGTCGGTGTCACCCGGCCGTCGCTGACGCTGTGTTTAGTGAAAGGAGCCACCCTGTAGTCGATATTCTGAAACCTGGGAAATTTCTCAAAGTTGAGATCGTATTTCTTATTGGTATATTGGATGAAGTTTGAACGTACGACATGTAGTTCGAGCGAAATCATATTGTTTGTAACATCCGATATATGTTGCCGCACAATGTCGAAACATCGACGCCATAAGTCGTCTAGAATAAGTTTCCATGCCAAACTACTGGCAGTGTTTCACCGCGACCGATACGAGCCAATCCAATTTTCTATCCCCAACCGAAAATCCCAGGCGCGGTGCACAAGGACCATTTTGCCCGTCGACGCCCGACTGACACAGGGAACATAGCCGACATGCATTGTACGCCCTCCATTCCCGCCTGACATTATGCTGACAACACTACTAAGCCGCGTACCGCTATAGACTTGTTGCTCTGTTATTTGACATGAGACACGTTCAATACGTGCCATATTTAGGCAACATACATGACGTCATGGTTTATTTCATAGTTTTGAAAAAAAAAAAAAACAATCTACTTGCTTCTGATTAATTTCTGCTTTATAAGAATGATGAGGTTCTAATTACGATTTTTTAAAATAAGCATGAGAGGTTAATAATAATACCTTTGCTAAGTTGTTAAAGTACATTAAAAAACTATCAACATAGTCATATTATTACTATTTCAACTTTATGTTGTATGTATACTTGTTATTCAACGGATACTTTATAGTAGGGTACAAATCTTATTATCATGTCGCACGTTAAAAATCCTTTCACGTTAGTCCGGTCGCCGGTCGCTGGCGGAATGTATCGGCGAGAAGGTTCCATAGATCACGTTTTATGTGTGACAAATAGTCTCGAGTTAGGCGAAATTGCTTTCCGATCCACTCTGACAAATAATGTCAGCCACTGACGCGTGACCTTAGTCGTTTTCGTGACGATCACAATTTGCGTATAGGTACTCCGATTCCGGATTCGAGAAGGGATCTCAATTTGTGTATGCGAATGGCGGATGTGTCCGGTCCTTTATTTGCTGTCCCTCCAACTACTTAAAAAGTGGAACTCGGAAAATATATTTTTCTCCCAAAGCGTTGAAGTTGTAAATAGCAAAAAGTTTTCTTATAGACTTAACTTTTTCCATGATATTGTTATGTCACAACTTAAATTAAAATATCGATGTAGTTTGACACTGTTTGTATTTGCTCTCCTGAAAATTGAGTCTCCGAGCGTTGTCGTCGCTGGCAGTGTAGGTACTGGTACGTAAGTCTGTAGCTTAAAAATTTCATATTCATGGATGTTTTAGTCTGTAATTCTGAAAGTAGTCGTAGTTGTAGCGATGTCGTCTGTGTGCACCTTTTAAATTAGATTGTCGGTAGCGATCCAGCTAAAGTATAATAATACAATGCGGTCGCTAGGCCGCTCACTGAATTACCTACAGTGGGTGCGTTGTCGTGGTCCTATTGTACCGCGGCCGAGCCCGGGGATAATATACGAATCTTTTATTCAAGTGCCCTGGCCCCCGAACGCAACAAGAAAACAACACAAAGATGGAGTCAACAGTCATTGTGCTACTCTCAATAGGATTTTGAAGGATTTAAACGGGTCCAGAAACATTTAACGACTACAATACTTTGCTTATTTCTCTTTCTATTAAGAAAATTTAAGCATTGCTTCAACTTGCTACTTTACTGAGAAAATATTTCTTAATTTTTTGTCATAACGTTGCTCGTTTCTATGATAATGTCGGTCTTTTGCGAAATGAATTCAAGATTCGATTTGTTTTTCTTTTCAAAAGTTAAATCAATACCCCAGGTTCGCGCTAGCCGACGACGCTCCATAGTTGTATTTCACTAACAGTAATATAGCTGATAATAGATTTCGGTCAATTGTTTTTGTTGTCCTGATCAACTTTTATTGCCTTATTCGTATGCGGGGCCAAATCTAAAAAGGTTCGGAAACGCACCATAAAATTTTATTTCGTTTTAAGAAGAACCTACTGATATACAGATTTCTAGAGCTTGTTACTCTTAACACTATTAGATTGTGTGGTTTTCGTACAACAAATTCTCGGTCGTATTTCGAGGTTCATTACAATAGTTACGATGGTGCGGGAATGTTAGAGCTGGTCTACTATTGATAGTAGTAACTCCAAGTTTATAGCGTTACATAAACATGAAACGCCTTCGCCTTTTGACGGTGTTATGACCAGCGGAGACAGAGCCTTGTGCCTTTGCCGCGTAATTTACATTTAAATCGAGACTAAGCCACGAAAGCCTCGCGTTTTATTATTTTTTATAATGAAGCGAGAATATCGCCATTAATTTTACTTTTGTGCTTCATATATTATTAACATTTATATCGCTCATTGTTAGATATTTGTATTCTTTTTTCGAACTAGGTGGTTTTATTTTTGTAATATTGGACTTATTATTTTAATTTCTTTTGCAAAATACTGTTATTTAAGTAAAGGTCGGAATTGTATTTTACGGGATAATATAGCCTATGTCACTCAGGAATAATGTAGCATTCTATTGGTGAAACAATTTTTAAAATCGGTTCAAGAGATCCAGTTCAACAGTTCCAGTCCGATTACCCCCTACAATGTCACAAACTCACAACGTCACAAACTCACAAAATTTACCTCTTTATAATATAAGTATAGAATAACTACGACGTATTCACGTTATGCAATAGCATATTTACTGATATATGCATATTTTAGCAGGTGTCCCGATTTCATGGACATCCTTTATTTTATATATTCTATGCTTTTAGACCGGCTCGTAAAGTAGTAATAGTAAAATGAAGGCAACAATATTGGGCGGTTGTCCTTTCTTAGGTATATGTCTCTGTGCAGAAGTAGGTTGACTACCTACGACTTAAAAGGTCGACGATAAAACGAGCAAGTGTCATTGCGTTCGTGGAAAACCTCCTGACTCCAGACGTAAGCAAATGTGGATAGCTGAAGTTTAATGAGCCGTGTGCTTACCCCGTATCTAACTTCGCACAAACTCCTATTTAGCTATCGATTTTTCCGTTACTTTAGAATTAAATAAGTGAAACGCCATTTTAACTTTGCAAGTACTCCATCTTTATCGAAGGTATTATATTCAGATCGGCGCAGCAGCGAGTGTGCGCTCCCCACTCAACGTTATACCTACAAGATTATATGTACTGGGGATTCCAAGCTGAAAGGTAGTTGTAGTGCCCATGGTAATAAATAAATTTTGTTTTAAACACCGCCGAATGGAAATTTCAAAAGTGCTTTGTGATGACTTCAGAAATATTTAAGATTATTTTATTAGTTTCTTGTTTATTTTTCTGAAACTCTTAGCATACGACAACGATATACCTACAAGGTAAAAGGCTTATAAGAATCTTTATTTCTCAAAAAGAATACATATACCTACTATTCACTTCTATGACAACATAAATAAATAAAAGGCGTAATAAAAATGGCTGGAAAAAAATGGAAAACAAAACTTTAAGAATTTAAGTGAAATGATTCCAATGTAGAGCTAATGCTTGAGAAACCTTTTAAAGGTTGAGAGTTTGATTGTTTTAACGCTTGTGGTAATCAATAACAGAGTTGAGCTCTTTCATAGACAATAGTCCATTTACCGCACTCAGTTATTGGTGCAATTAAGACTGTAATATTGTATGATGTTATTATTATACCGGTTTGTATATCATACATATCTGTATGATATACTCCGCTATGCTCCAGTCCTGGTACTTGTACCTACTTGTGAGATTGCTCTGTATGTAAACACTTATGCGATGAATGAGCAAAATTCTAGTGTGGACAACCTTTCAACAAAGACAAAGGATATTTACTAGAATGGGTAGTTTTGTACTCTATTGGCTTAATACCCACTTTTCTCCAAACTTAGTAAAACTCGACTTTAGCTGAAACAAGGTTAAAACAATTACAAATGCAACTGTGTGTTTTAATTATCTGTTAGAGAGGGTTGGTGGGACCAAGGGATAAGTATTCCTTTATCTTTCAGACCCGGCTCTGTAGTTACTCTCAAAGCTCTTACTTGTAGGTACATAGGATAGAAAATGTTTAAATTGATTTTCAATTCTAAACGCAAACTTGAATATAATTCAAATAAAACTTCTTCTAGTTTCTTTAATCACACGTTTATAAATACGTAACTGTTTCCCGTGGTGTCACTTGCATTTCTAAAGACTTTTTGAGACAAAAGGTGACCTATGTCCTTCTCTATGGTACAATCTATCGTTATACCGATATTCATCAAGGTTGCTTTAGCGGCTTAGGCATTAGAACGTAACACACAGACAGAATAAATTGCGCATTTAAAAAATTAAGTATAATTGAGGTTGCTTTCACATTGCCAGCACGATTACTGAGCTAGAAATTATGGGCTCATAGATCGGAGTGTTATAAGTATTTTCCTTGAGAGCCTCAGTAGCAGCTTGGAGCTTATAATTGTGGCTGGATTATGACAATAGGCTCGCCCACACATAAGACCTAAAACCTGCTGGTAAACTGTTACTTTACAGGGGTTCATACACCTCTGCCTAACTCTTCGGGGAATACAGGCGGGATGGTATGTTATGTAACTTTCAAAGTCATTTACAGGTTTTCGAATGGCCATCGTGTCCACAAACCACGGGGGTATTTTTTACTTTTTTAAATAACTTTCAACATAGCTTTGTGGTAAAGTTTGGTAGGATTTTATTCTGCGGTTGGTCCGCAATGTTAATTTTAGATATTTACTACAAAACGTGCCCGCATTCCTGGATTATCTACATATACAGAGATTTTGGAGGATTATCTTACAATATTATGAATACACGATCAAAATGTTAATATGTAGTAAGCATCTAAGAAGAAAACACTTATCTATCTCGGGTCGGGATAAAACTTACCTAAAACTGTGGGCGCACAGCACATTGCTTAACCCTTCGGGGAATACACGTGTGATAGTGTGTAATGTTTCATTTTTATTCGGGTGAGGTATCAATACTCAGTCTATGAACTTTATCCAATGAATGAAGAGCCACCAAATGTAGTTACCATTAATCATACATCGGCACTATCTATCAGTGATGAGCTGTGTCTAACGCGGGACGCCTACTGAGTACGCAATCAGCCCGCATACACATTTAGCAAATTCATGTATAACATGATTTGTATTCGGTGTATTGAGTAATTTAGTTATGATATGGAACCTCAAAATTGCGGGAACATCGATAATGTAGAGATGCATTATAGTGCCAAGGTATTAACTAAATAACATACCAAGTGCATTCATTAGATATACTTACATTAATATTTTATGAATTAATCATGATACTTCTAATATAATTCAATACCCTGTACATATAAACTTACAAAATACAATATAAAAAGCAGGATAAATATAGGAATAGAAATATGAAATATTTGACAATAACACCGTGTCAAACAAAGTGCTTTCGTAAACCGCTTAATAATAAAAAGGTTCACGTTTAATATATTCTCTCACATACACGACTGTTAAGCTTAAATTTTACAAATACTTAACATTTTCACTGCATTGTCAACATTAAAAGCCACATAATCAGCAAGTGCAGGCAGAGATTACAAGCGAGCACACACAGTAAACGGATGCTAGCTTATCTCCTTCGAACACAACGACACCTTTCCACTCCTCACACAATTAACTACAGTTACCCAGTCATGGGCAAACTAAAATAAATTTAGGTCCAAATGCTAAAGGCGAATGGAGACAGTGCGGCGCGTATTAGCTGAGTCTTGGATAAAATATATAGTAGGAGATGTTAGATTGATGCCGCCTAGTCAGCCGACCCAAACTCGTGTACACATACGCTGCATAGACAGTATTGCCTACAACCCGCACAGAATATATTGTTATCATAACAACAATATCTATGTCAGGTTAGGGCATCTACACAATAGCGATGTCGGCATTGCTAAAATCGTAGACGTGATGCCTGGGCAAATTAATTTAACGTATCGTAAAGTCAGAAAATACCAATGAATAAAAATGACGTTTAAAACAGCTAAAATCCAACTGCTAAAGAAATCAACGCAAAAGCAGGTATAACAACACATTTTTTGTTACCTATCTGCTACTGAATTAAAACCAACACGATCATAATAATACAAGTTAAAATTATTAAAAATTATTATTATAGGAATACCTACTGTACTTTTCATGGAAAATGTGTTTTTTTATATTTTAATAGAGGTTATTGCTTTGCAAACAATTGCAAATAAAAATATACAATAGATAGCCTTATCGCGGCTTGTAATCTAATCTTAGGCCAAAGTATATATACGTACGTTCAAGTCAATATAATTCATACTCGACTTTCAGTACTTATACCTATACCACCGGCTTCGGAAAATGTCAGCGTGATTCAATGAATCTTCATTGAAAGCACTGATGAGTGACAAGTGCGGTCATCGGCCCCACTATCAGAGTGCCGAGTGACCATCGCTCGCTAAAATCTGCGGATTCCGAGCCGAAATTACGAGTTTTTTGTTTGTTCATTTAGGTCACCGAGTTTGTAGGTTAACGCACAATCTCCAGTTTCTGTTCAACCGTTCCTATTCCTGTCATCCGAGCGTAGATACGCTGCGTAAGTAAAAAGTGCCAGTTTCTAAATGATATTATCACTCACATAGTAGAGAGAAGTATAAAAAATATCCTTCCTTAACTTGATGTAAGCATAAAGAGGTTTTGCTCATATAATGACTACACATTTTGCGCAGTAGTACTTACATAACCAGCAGCGTTACTAGTGCCCTCTGCCAAACGCACAAATTAATTAAAAAGTAAGTTTTGATTTATTTAATTAATTACTACCATATCTTTAGCTTCACGAACTTTTTTACAGCCAAAAAGTTTCGGTCTAAGATATAATTCCTGGAAACGTAGTCCATGAATACTTTACACTAAGTACCTGCAGCTTAAAAAAATAAGGATTTTGTGTATCGTATAAAATGTTAAGTAGGTATAGCTATTCACTTAATCTACATTTGAGAGAGTGGTTATTCCTTTTAACGGGTTACAAAGAGTTAGGTATTTGAAAAGTTAATTTTAAAACTTAATTTAATGCCGTTGGATCCCATTAGGCGGTCTGTTTGCAGAGCGTTGTGGCTGTGCTCGGCTCGCGCTCGACTCGCGGGCGGCATCGCCTCGCGCTTGCCTCCGCGACCAAGCTTATTATCCAGTAATGAAATTACTATTCATAGCACGTCTCAACAATTATTAATACTTGTCAACGTCATCAATATTTCATAAAGGCCGCGGACTTAGCTATTAGTATTGTAAGCGCTACTGTAATGTTGTTATCGCGGTACACAATGACATATTGTAATAACATTTTCGTCCGCGTGTGGCTATTATGTTAGGTAAACGGGAGTCTAAATTGAACTAGAATTCCTGGTAAAGTACAGAGGGACATTGTGTTAGTAGAAATTATGATTTCAATTTATAATTGATAGGTGCACATAAGACTAATAATTTAATCACAATGAGTAAGTACTAAACGACCTACTTACTCGTATATGGTAGAATGGATAAAATTCTAGATTTTTTATGACACATTTCTAGTGAAAATATATAAGTGAAATTTATAAGATCATGGTATGAAAACAATTATAAAAACAAAAAAAATACCTCATTTTTTGTAATTTTACAATTCTATGTTTTAGATTTCAGTATCTACTTAAATCGCCGACCGACGCTGTTTAACTGTCAAAAAAAATGTTGTTTTTTATTTTATTGTTTTAAATTACAACATGCTATTCTCTTTAACTGTCATACCGTTCCGGAAGTCGAGAATTTGTTGAGTCATTTAACTTGCATCTTGTTGAAAACGGAGGCGGAAATGTAAGAATCTCGTTAATAATCGCAAGCTAACATTTTTCAGATTCTAACAATCCGACGCAATGTACCAAAGACATTGCTGAAATAGTGCAAAGATAATGGAGCGAATAAATTAACGACGTATGCTTAATGGGGAAAATCTGTTTGCGCATCTAGGTTGAGTTTGCAGCCTAAATACTGCAGGCGGAGACAGGGTACGTCGCACAATACCCCGGTTAGTTCCGACATTGCCTCCTAGGAGCGCTCAAACTACTTCGAGCATCATATACACAAAATAGTTATCAGCTCGGCCCGGCCAAAGCGGTATTCGGTGCCATAGAAATTTATATACTGGCATAATAGCGCCAATTCTCTGTGAGAATCTATTTGGATGTTCGAACGATAGGCCACGCTATATCTTCGTGTTCAGTCGTGATCATATCAATGGGAGGTGCACTGGAGTATCATTTGACAAATATCGAATATCTAATACACAAATTATGAAATATGAACATAACATACCATCACGCCTGTATTCCCCGAAAGGTTAGGCAGAGGTGTACTAATGTACACCCACATTTCGCCGGTATGTTTAGGTCCCATGTAATAGGGGGCGAGCCTATTGCCATTAACCGGGCACAAATCCAGACTCCGAGCAGCTACTGGGAATTTCATAGAAAACCCCAATAACCCTTTGCTCGACCTGGGGATCGAACCCTCCTGGGTTCGATCCCCAGGTCGCTCAAGCGTAGCAGTCACGGTTAGGACCACTAGACTAATGAGGCAGTCATGAAATATGAAACGTGTGACAAACTCATTAGATAGGCGGATTTGCACATAGATAATAAAAACAGATAATAATATAGAAAATTGTTTATCAATTAACACAAATATGATTTTCGGACTGGAATCAGGCCAATATTACGGTTATGGGTTCGCCTATTACAGTCGTCGTTAGTGGTTTTATGCGCACCTTTTCCTTCATATTGTTGATGTAATATACAAAGTAAGTTTACGCGTATACGACAGCACAAAGGTATTATGTAAGCCAAGTATCGGCCGCCAGCCAGGGTCCTATTAACGACCTGCTTCACTACTTTACCACTTGGCCCTCACCCTACCCCGCAAGCCTTGTGTGATTTCTCTTTGTTTTCTCAAGAATAATCGCACCAACCCAGGGGACTGAGGAAACGACTCACCGCTAAATTAGCTGGAAACTTTTTTATATATACAATACAGGGCTATTCTCGGGAAATTTTAATATTCTTAAGATTTTCATTATCTTCGGTATTTGCTGGAAAATTCTTGATATTATAAAAGTAAAAGTTGAAACATACTTGTGCGGTTAAGTTTTGCATGTATCAGTGTTCGGCTACAGCTAATATACTTGTAGAGGTGGAGAGTGGAGCAATTGTGGGAGTTGAATCATTAGAGAGAACACACATCACTCAATCCTATATGAAAGTAAGTAGGCACTAGAGTCTAACTCGTAACGCCGCCACACAATAGCGCCAGCTTGGGTCAATATAAAAGCGTCTTTATTTGCACAACACAAAAAGGCTTGTACAAATATGGCGAAATTTTCACTATACATATTTACCGTCGCAAGTTAGGTACACTAAAGTAAATAAATAGAAATACGCTATAAAAGGGATATTGTTACGACGTCTCATATTGGCTTATTGGACAATTACCCCTGAAATAACTATTTATTGATTGCGATGGAAACAATGTTTTCCAACTTCGTAATGTTTTCTGTGAAGTTTTTTATTCCTCACTAAGTCAAATAAAGGGTAAACATAGAATCTGAAAAAGGTACATAATTTATCTTTTTTTATTTAACAAACATTATCGCACATCCTTAGCGTATAACTCTTTGCCATATCATCATTAAGTGAATCTAAAAGCAATCAATCATCGCTTTCTGTCACTCCAGGCGAAAATTATGAACCAAATATTCTCATGATATAAAAAAGAAACTTATATGATCTCCAGTTTATTGCGGGGACCCAAAATGAGACCCTCGTCAGCATTATGGTTGCCATGAATTAGTTAAATCCATTTCGTTCCAGTAACCTCTCAGCAATTTCACTTCTCGACTTATAAACCACCTGCGACCAACAATTATTTTATAAAATATAAAAAAGGAAAATTTCATTATAAATATTTCGCGGAAATAATCAACACCGAGGTGCTTATTTGTCCATAGATAGCTTTATTAATTCGCTGAGTTTGGGTTTGTTCGAAGTTATTACAAAATTAACGTACGGATTTTAGTACGGTTTTTACCAATGGGAAGAGAGATTTATCCAGGAAGGCTATAATTTATGAATATACCCTTGTGAAGCCGGAGTGGGTGGCTAGTTAAAAGTATTTTTCTTAACAACAAGTGGAATAGGAAGTCGATCGAGGTGAAACTTAGAAAAAGATTTGCAGCGTGAGACTCGTAAAAGTGCCTAGATTTATTTGTTATCCTATGCGTGCTCAGCTCGCGGCGGTCTCATTTGAAACTGACTTTCGTAACTTTTCAATTTACTCGGCGATACTTTATTGCTTTGTTGTTCCGGTAATGTTCCAGCAATGTGGCTGGTATTTAATACTGCTTGATGGCGTATTTATAGATTAATGTCTCAAGCATTGCAGTATTTTCCTCTTACAAGGCACTTGCATTTTATCTTGTTCTTTCCTTCTTAATAGTATCATAAATTTTAAATTGTCGGATTCTTCGGGTCTTGGCTTCTCCCAAATCGTTCAAAACCGTGAGCAACAGCAGCCTGGGTAGCAGATTTCTTTCTTTTCTTTCTTCTACGGACCATACATCTAAATCAGTGATATAGCTAACTCGTTTGCAAGTACAATAAATAAAGAAAGTTTTGTGATTACTTTGGACATGGTTTAATGTTCTGATAACAGCCACCGTCCCCAAAATAAAAGCGAGCTCAGGACGGAAAGTATTGGAATATTAAATTTAAAGCACGATAATCAACACCACCACCATTTCGGACCTAGCAATGTTATCTTTCTGTTTATACTCTGGAGGTTATTGTTTGTAGTCGTTGCTTTCACTGAAAATTTGTTGACCTTGTTAATTAATCGTTTTGTATGCAGACAGCACGCAGCTCTGCATAGGGCGATTTTTATTGATCAAGATTCAAAAGATCCGTACCAGACTTTTGCAATTTATCATGCTGTATAGAGGGTGAGCGAGGATATACGCTATACAAACTAGGAAAGGCTATCGTTAGCACATCCGACGCTGGCCAGTGAGATGTTTGACGTGTGTTTATACACGACGAATCACCCTGTAAGTAATGAACGTCGCACTTGGCTAACCTGGGCGGCACTGGCTGCGTGATTAATGGCAATCTTATCAGATCCCAACACTATACATTTAACGGGCCGATCGCAGCTGACTTAATCGGCAGACCTGCTGTCCGAAAGGTGCAAATTAATTACACAGATAGCTTTAACTCTCCAATACATTAATCTGTACCTAATTGATTATTTGTAGGGATCGCTTTGATTAAATCTTCTATAAAACATAATTAATTTCGTGATCAGAATTTATAGGCTTGGAGTCGGGAGTCGTAATAAGAAAATACTGCAAAGATTATCACGTATTTTGCATATTCAAATCGGTAGGCGTACAGTTTTTAAATAGAAGAGTTTGTGTTTTGTTAAAAAACTCTGAAATGTCATAAAGTTTGGTAGTAGTCGTCTTGACAAATGCTTATATTTATAGTTTTCGTGTCATCATTAATGTAGATTTCGTGTCCATTAGTATTATCGGGGATTGTTTTTATCATTGAAAAATATGGTGGTAGAGCTCGCGTTGGCCAGGCAGGGTGCACGCCGGGGCGGGCTCGCGTCAGTTCGGCTTGGGCAACTCGCCGTCCGCCCGCCTCGCGCGACGCTACCTCTCGCCCCCTAACTCCAATGATAATTAATTCCGTTCACTCGGAATCGGGAATAAGACCGCGTGTGCTTAGTGATTTAATATTATGAATATTAGTTGTTTACGTGTGCCGGCCACTGTGTTTGTATGTGATAGTAATCAGCGTTGACAGTTAAAGTGCGCCATGCGGTGAAGCGCAGTTGGTGGTGAATGCACGCGCGGATATGGTGGACCCGCTGAAAATATTTTGGGTGTTAACAAATAGCACATATTTAGGTTTGGAAATATTTTTATAACATTCTGTACAAATCAATATAAAATTTCAAAGGAGCGTATACCCCTTAAGTTATTGCCAAAATTACTACGACCATCATATAAACCAGTGGCACGATTTTTCCAATAATCTTATTTATTTACTCATTCGTGGAGTAGGTGGGTCATTTATGACTCTTTTATGGTCCATTTGGCATTCGGTACGGAGGCGAGTTTTCGCACGTCTCCTCATAAATGCTACAATTCCAAATTGTACCTTTAGTACATATATGGGGTGCCCTTTTGCGTAGGTATATGCTAAGGAAATATAGTATTTTTTTATTTGGAAAATTATATTGCATAATTAGTTAAATAGTAACAGAAGGTGGGCGGGGCGACGAACAGTATTGCGAACTAATGGTCTGCAAAGAAATTATAAATTTATGTTCATAGCGCTTGTTTCTGTCTTTGTTCTAGTATAGATTTAAATTGAATTGTCGAACTTTTGACGAATAATAAGATGATATGATTCATCTGATTAAGCTTGAATACCTATGTTATAATTAATCCGCACGATACGTATGCCTATTGTTTTAAAGGCACTCAGTCATTAGGCCTATTGTCGGCATTATACTTTTCATCCATACCCAGGGCCTTATTACAGCGAAATTTATTAACGCCAGTTCCTTCGACCTTCCTGTATAGCGTAGCTACCTAATAAGGAAAAAAATATCTCAATTTTATTATACAAATTATTAATATCTGCATTTTTATTTGAAGGAAACTGGCGGAGTAATATTTTTTTATTGTTTAAGTTTCCGACAACGACGAGGGTTAATTTTTTTAATTTTGGATTTACCAAAAAGGTTGTGTCGTGAAAAGAGCACTGTAGAGTAAAGGCTTAAATTAATTTTAAACTTCACTGCTTGTCGCTGACTGTACTTACATAATATGATATAAATTATGCTCGACTGACTGCAGTGCTCCGCTCTCTTGTATTTTTGATTGGGCTCATTTGTTATTTTGTAGAAAAGTAACTGCAAGTTCGATAACAATGTTCCACTACCTACACGGGATGAAAATATTTGAGATTTCATTTAGCAGAACGTCTGTTTAAGGCAACTCCGAGGAAGTTTTCGCGATGTTAGTAACGCTATGTTATATTCTCGTTGCCATTGAAACTTCACGTATGGGAGCTTTGCGCTAAGTATTATTAAATAAACTCTTAACACGACACAACATGTGTGCCCAAGTGTACAATTGTACATGAGTAAGAGTTTGTCAGAGAACGCATTCGATATAAGTGTATATTGCTGTACAGTTCAAAGGAGTTTCCTTTACCTAACCTTTCCAATTCACACGCTTAGGTAACCATAAGTACACTACGTGTGGTTCGCAATATTCCAGTAATATCTAGCAACTGTCGACAATAGGTACGTACAATATAGTTTTTGCTTTAATCTATATCATAGCAATAAGCTAGGCGCTTTCCTTACTCGCTTCTGCAATTCATAGACGAATTAATCAGGAGAACATTCATGTTTTCGATGTGTCAAGTTGTACCTCTTCGTTTATAGTTCAATTCACGAATGAATTTCTACATTTTTAGATCGGACCCTGAAATTGGACTGAAATCTTATTTTATTAATTTTTTTATGTACCATAAATTACCCTTCAGGATGGTCGTCCAATAACACTTATGGCAAAAACTCTGACAGATTTGCTAAACAAAGCTGTGAAAGTCTAAAGAAGTCATTTTGATGCTATGATATAGCAGATTTCCACCAATGTAAAAGTGAAGCGGTGAATGATAAATACAAATTTTATTTTAAGCATAGTTACTCGAAGTAGGATTTTTCATATTTTCAGTCCATTGTCTGAATTAGTAGCCGTATAACTTAGGCTCTACTACACGTAATAATGTGTACCCTTATCAATCACCAAAACCTTAAGGATTAGGCATGCCTAACATAAAATCCATTAAAATACGCAAAACCCTTTTTACATGAGGCGTAGGTACTGTAGAATCATGAAAATCTTTTTCGGGTACAAAAATTAATGTTCAGTGGGTTTTGACGGAAAAAATCTCGGTATCTCTAATAGGTAACCGTTTGTTTTCGTTTTTCTCTATATTTTTTTATCACAGCTGCAAGTGACGAAAAACTCGAAAATTACATACAGATATACCTACAAAACTTCAACACAAGGTACTACTTGTTCTGTTTAGATTGATAGATACACATGGGGACTCCAATAATTGTCATCTGGAACCATCTGGAATCAGGTTACCCTGGCAAGCGGTACAGTTCCTCTTTTGAGCACATAACAATAGATTTTGCATTGTGTCTACAATCTGCCGCTTGACAGGTTAAAGCGACACTTCATGAGTTTCTGTCCGATCCGAACTAATTCAAATTACTTCTGCAGTCAACGGATAGGTAGTTAAATCTACCTAACAACTCCACCGTTTTTCGGTCTACATGAAAACAGATTATGATTCCAATTCAGCAAACTGACTCGATATGGCAAGGTATCCAGTTCAGACAATTCTGGGAATAACAAGAGCTTGCATATTTAAGTTGCGTAAAACGAAGCGCCGCAATTTTTCCATGTGATTACTCATCATGCATGTATTATGTGGACAAAGTAAACAAACAACAAAGTAATAACACGCGGCAGACAGCTTAGTATAAAAATAGCAGCACGTCTCCATGCAAATAGGATTATATTAGAAAAAAACGGCATTAGTGATGCACCTGCGAGTAGACTTGGCGTCGGGGCGACGGGCGGGCGCCTTCGGGGAGACAATAACTCAATCCGCGGGGACCGGTGTGTGCACGAATGTAATCGACATAATCCAGCACAATGGCCAATCCACGGACATCCGAACCCACTTATACTAATGCATCCTATTGAACACAACCGCTGTTCACTTGCTAACGAGACGAATCCGGATAGCGTGAGCCAGTTTATCCTGGTTTATTTATATCTCACATTAGATGGTGGTTTAAATAGAAATATTATTAAACGAATAACATTCCATCACGCTTATATTCCTCAAAGGATTAGGCAGAAGTGTAGAGTGTACTCTAGTTCACCGGTGTGTTCAGGTCCCATGACGAACATCTTCGAACTGTTACTAAAAATTTCATAGAAACACCCAGTAAAAAATGCTCGACCTGCGAATAGAAACCAGGCCCTCTAACTAGCAGTCACGCTTACGACCGCTAGACTTATAACAAAAAACGAATAATATTTTAACAGGAATCCTCTTTAAATAATATTAATAATCGTTTAATTTTGACTCTCGGCGTAATATCCATCTTCCGCGTAGAAGAAGAAGCATAATGAATTACCTAAGAGCGACCTTTGAAGGATTGATTTTAATTTTAAATCTTGCTTCTTATCTGAGAGAAAATATTTAAAGAGAAAATATTTCTTTTTAATCAGCCTGAAATATGCCATAACTTGTTTGAATTTAATGGGGAATATAATATTATTAAAGTTTAAAATCATGTCCAATTAAGGGTTGTAGCCAGACGGACATGTAGACGCCTAATAGCTTACCTAGTCGTGCTTGTTGTAGGCTCAGAGCTAACAAGTTCACTCTAACTATATAACTATATCCATGCGGATCGTACCGATATCGATACTTTCGCGTTATCAAATATTGAAAGATTAGAGACTGACAACACAGGAATTCTGGCTCTTATAGCATTCAAAATATTATTTAAGTTCAGCGCCAGTGTCATTCTTGTCACCGTAGGGTAAATTTTTCATCTCAATTCAAAATTCTTAGAGGTATCAAGTTAAGCTAAAGAAAAAAATGATCTTGGGCAAGATTAGAAGCTGTGTCCGGGTAAATACACCGGAAGCTTTAGTCAACTAAGCTACTGAGGCCTACGATGTAAAATTTCTTCTTTCTTGATCTAATTTGTTTGCGTTTGACATTGTTTTTTAGTTGGAAACCGAGTCGGAATCATGTTTTTGTTTGTTAGTACCGGAATCACTCTTTAATAGACGACACATTTACCTATAATTGCACCTCATTAGACGATTTTTATATTTGTCATTCTAAGAGGCTCTTTTAGTGCTCTCCATGGACTACCTACTTAAAAAAGGCTTCAGCCTGCATGCCTTACGTTGACATGACAATTTGCTTCCTTAGAATCCTTATAGAAACTTTATGTGTAGTAGTAGCTTTATACGTTCATCAAGATTACCCTGATATATAAACAATAAAACCGAGCTATGAAATTGGGAAAGCTATAAAAATGCAATATGAAACGGCCGATACGCGTTTGCAAAAATATATTGTTAGTTTGTGACAAAAAATACCGAGTCGCGGTGCGTCGTTGCAAGAATCTATGCAAAAAAAAAAACGATTCAAAAACAAAGCTTCACATTGTTAAAAGGGACGAAGTGGTTGCCAGTAACAAGCTGGAAACCACTTCGTCCCTTTTAATTAATGAAAGTACCAGATGAAATACTTTGGTTCAATTGATACGAGCCAGCACTCGAATGCGATATCCCTGGGCTATTAATAGGCAAGTCGACTGTAATTTTTGAAGATCTCATAAAAATGTTTACCATAAAATAATAGAGCCAATACTATAGCGTTTTTGACGTCACCAACAGATACGCTATACAAATTCTATACAAAACTCATTTTGCGGAGGGACACGGCATGTCCTCTTATTCTCCACTAACAAACGCTTATATCTAAAAACTTTATTAGCCGACTAGCTGGCCCGTGCCCACTTCTTTGGGCCATATAGCCTATGACACTCACAAATAACGTGGCTTTCTATTTGTAAAAGAATTTTCAAAATCGGTTTTGTAGATCCAGAGGTTCCCCCTTAAACCTCACAAATTCTATTCTATCTCTTTATAATATTAGTGTAGATTTTTTTGTAACTACCTCTTTAGTCTAGGTGTTCGAAGCGCGACTGCTACGCTAGACGGCTACAGGTTTTTTTTATGAAAGTCTCAGGAGTTAGGATTTGTAACCGGTAATTGATAATAGGTTCGTCCCCATTATATGGGACCTCAACATACCGGCGATCAGCTGGTATACATTAATTAGTAGACCTCTGCCTGACCCTTCGGGGAATACTAATGGTAAGTTGAGTTAATTATTTTTTTAGAATAAGATCTAGGTAAGAAGGTACCTATATTTCATTTAATTTTTACTAAGCCCTTTTAGATAGCAGTGATATATTATAGTTTATATGCAGAAATATAACTGCGAGAGGTGAGATTTTAGCTGCGTAAGACATACCGATATATCACAAACACATAAACGTAGCATACGAGCGATCCGCACATTTCTTAGGAATGCCACTAGCGCGCCCCCTGCCAGGCAAACACGCGAAATTAGTTTTCTTACAGTAGTGCTACGAAAATATGCCTTTAGGGATGTTACGGCTTGTAACACAATCGGAAATACGTAAAATATTTCCGATAATCCCTCGCAACACACCTTGCCACTTGACTTTTGACGAATTTACTATATTCTAATATACCGTCATACTATCACGCCTGTATTCACCGAAGGGTTAGGCAGAGGTGTACTTAATGTACACTCACAGTTCGCCGGTATGTTTGGGTCCCACGTAATAGGGGGCGAGCCTATTGCCATTCACCGGGCACAAATCCAGACTCCGAGCTGCTACTGATAATTTCATAGAAAAACTCAGCAACACGTTGCTCGACCTGGGGATCGAACCCAAGACCTCTAGCATAGCAGTCGCGATTGGGACCACTAGACTAACGAGGCAGTCAAGATTACTATATTCTAAATTAATGTACATAAATTACTGTTGAATATGAGCTTCTGGGTTAGATTCGGGTTGAGCGATGTGTTTTTTATGTTTTTTTTTTATAAAATTCCCTGTACAGACAGCCAAAAACAAATTTATTTAGTTTGCCCAGTTAATGACAGTAGGTTTTTTCCCTTTAACATGGGACCGAAATACACCGACGAAATATGGGTGTACAACGGTAGGTACTCCCTATGTCACTGCCTAACCCTTCGGGGTTTACAGGCGTGATGGTATAACAATTACCTCAACTAATAGTTAACAGTGCACATGTTCGCAATTAGGTAATGCGCTAATAAATGCAATCCACTGATTCATTATTATGAAAACGTGTCAAGTGGCCGCCAGCGGCACGCTCCTCTATAGTACTAGACTTTTATGCGGTCCGGTCCCCCGTGGCGGTGCTGGTGGCGTAGAGAGACCTGCACTTACAACGACTTGTTTATTTAACTCATTCACGCGCACAAAATGTTTACTATCCCTGCTTACATGACTCCGGATAGCTTTGTTATCGAATATAGCCTTTAAGACGCATTATATTTGTACAAAACCCACCTTCTCCTCTACCAGGATTCTACTACTAGTAGATTTCTATACTCATATTTTAACAAGACTAGCTGACCCAGCACCGCTATTCTGCCATACTAAAATCGCGTATAAAAATGGGGGCTAGAAGAGTAAAAACATTGCCTACGATCTATTCCCAGACCTACCAAATATAACTACATATAAAATTTCATAAAAATTGGTCAAGCTGTTTCGGAGGAGTTCAATAACAAACACTGTGACACGAGATTTTAATATAAGTTTTGTTGTTTTAGATAAACTCGTAAACTACTGAACCAATTTTAATAATTCTTTCATCATTAGAAAGCTACATTATTCCTGATAAATAGGCAATTTATTATCCCGCGGTTCTGTGTGAGGCAAGACAGCGGGAAACTCTCTAGTATTGAATATATCAGTTTCCTTGTACATATATTTGTGTTAAACTTGAGCGTCTTGATAGTTATTCTGCGGCGCGAATTGTTGCAGCTCAGCAAACTTCCACACAAATTAATATTATAGTAGTAGATTGATATATTTTGGTCCAATAAACTAATATTTGGTGAAAGTTTCTGAAATCCCAAAAGTTTTGTAATGTACCCATAATTAAAATATAATTATTTACGAGTAGTAGCCATTTGGATACGTCTATTAAACCCGTGTTTATGTCAGGTATTATGAACATGTTGAAATGGTTTTAGTACCTACCTACGTACCTAATTACGTAGGCATTATCTGTTGATAACTGTTGTTATGTTGCAAACTGCAACTGAAAATGGTTTAGTTTAGTTACGAACAGTCAGTTAACGTGGTAATTATTAAAGTTTACGAATCAATCACTATGCTCTTTTCCCTACTATATTGGTATCAGACATAAACTAGTTTATTTTTAACTATACTATAATAATTATAAAGTGTAATGTAAGTGTAACTATAATATTATGAATGCAATAAATAAAATGAAACTATGGTTAAAGGACTTTTTAGACAGTATCCCGAACTTCATTTTATACGAAAAGCGAAGCCAAGGTTCAAAACATTCAAACTATGCTATACTCAAACAGAGAGCCGTTTCGCTCGTTTTGTATGTAAAGCTAGCCCGGTTCTACCTTTGACACGGTAAATTACTATTTAGTTTCATCATATTACGTATTTATGGGAATGGTTAAGCCTTATTTCAATTTTGTATATTATTGAATTATTATTTACTCTAATTCACAATAATTTGTAGCTGTTTTGTACTGGATGTTGTTCCATACGACTAGTTATTATCGATACAACCCTTTCAGAAAAGCCTATAGCGCTCTTTGGCAAATATCTATCATATTTTTTTATATTCATCGTTCTTCGTCTGAATATTATTCGATGCGAGCGATGAATGATTGAAGGAATATGTAACGGGCGCCAGTGACGTACCTATACTCCGGCAGCAATTGTTTTTTCTGCGTTCCAATATTGAAAAATTCTAACTGCCAATTACAACTATGATATTTTAAAATCATTCGCTTCATCGTCACGGTACGTAGTCAAGTTTGCAACTCAAGTTTTCCGATTTATTTAAAGTTATATCGTACCGAATCGAATATTGCGATTCGGGGCCGTTTGGGTTTATCGCGTAGGTACCTTTGTCGTGAAAATGTGAGAATACGGACCGTCGTAAATATGTCTTGTTTTTTCCATTTACCTTTGTATCGGGCAATCTACAGATAGGGACCCGTGTCACGCTTCTACGGGACTTTATATGGAACGATCTTGTGGTACAAGGAACATGACAGCGATCATACTCATACGACCGCCATCATCTCCGGGGAAATCAAAACGCGATTTGTGATATTCATCTATGTTATGTTGTAACGGAATTTTAAATAATACTGTTCTATCGAGAATAGCTAGTGAAGGTTTTTATTCAGAGAAGGTAATAAGAGTTAGAAAGTCGCTTCCGTTTCAAGTTGTAAACTAATATATCTCGAAGGTTGTCTCAACTCTTAGCCATTACACAGTTTGTCTTCGTGGCGAAGTTTGGTTAACCGGTAGTTCATTTCAAAGACAATGACAAACTATCGCGACACCTAGTCAATCAATCCAATTAAACAATTTTACACTCATTCATTTAAACTTCACTGAACGTTTTGTGAGTTGTAAAGCGTTAAATGACTTGTGGTGTGTCGTTGGATGGAGACGGCGAGGCGGTGACCGCCGACCGTATTTGTGGAAACGAAATAAAACACACACGAGAAAGCTTTCAAAATTTTCTATGCTTGCATCAGTCGAGTTACTCGACCGCCATTGATAACTTGACTGATGCAGATGCAGTCGAGTTGCCAATGTTTATTTTAATACTGCAGTCTAGTAGTCAAGCGCAAGATCCATTAAGATCGATTCCCAGGTCAAGCAAAGCGTTATTGGGTTTGACAATAAAAATCTCAGTAACAGCTCGGAGTTTGGATTTGTGCCCGGATAGTAATAGACGAATTCACCCTATACATTGGACCTAAACATACCAGTGAACTGTGACTGTAGATTAGTACAACTTCGAAACGTGATTGTATGCGGTACAATATAGTCCGCCCAATTGTAAATTGACACTCGTAGTTATACGTATGTTTGTATGGACATCAAAGCTTTATGTCATGTGCAAAATCGCAGAGCTATACCGTTCGTAGTTTATTGTTTCCGAGAGCATTACGATACACACCGTTTAACGCAAAAAGCGAACCGCTGAAACGATCGAAAGCTTCGCAAAAATCCCGTACCTACTAATAATTGAAACTGGGATCGGAGTAATGAACGCTATGCATGTGTACCGGGTTTTACAAAAAGGAAAACCGTAACTACATATTTTCTCTTTTCGTAAAACTGCAGTACGTACTTCTGTCGTATACAGAGCAAGATATTTTTGTTAGCTGAATGTTTCAATGACTGAAAGATTTAAAAATCATTGACAAATACTGCGTATAAGAAGATTATTTTTCTAAGCTAGGCATTACTCAATGGTTTGTGGCTTGTTTTGTGACTGTTATAATAAAGTTTTTGCAAAAAAAAAGTGTTATTATCAAACTATTTATCTTTTTCAATGTCTACGAATACCGAGTATTTATCGTACCAAAGAAAAGATTTAAAAATTTAGTACTAGTTTTCAATCGGTTACACTGAAACAGAACAATCCCCATTTATCTTCGAAAGTAGTTCGGGCAGATCAGATAAGACGATTGCAGAAGGAATGTTGGATTTTTACGGATTCGAGGCACGACGTCAGAGCTCCGATGTTCCAGCCCGTAATCGGACAAGACAGACGGGCGCAAAGCCATGCTTGTTAGCCTTCCAACTAAATACTTTGATGCCTTACCTGGAATTCATTTACCGTATCAAATACGCAAAAAGGGAGCACAAAATATTAAAAGTAATCAAAGGGACGTTTATACTGCTGCCATACCTACACAATTCGCAGAGGATCAAAACACTATTAACCCTCGCCTGGTCAGTAAGTGGATCTAACCCGCAGAGCGTTATCGCCCTTTATAGCGAAATGCCATAAACGAAATGGGTTAATAAGGCATTCGTGGTAACATGTTGGTAGTCCACCGGTCCCCAATTTTCGAATACAACCTTTTCTGTTAGTACCTACCCGTACCGTCTTGTAGCCATATATTCGAATCAGAAGTTCTTGAAGGGACTTCAAAGGTCATAAGGACCAAAAAGTTCGAGAGGAATCAGTATAGACGACGGTTTCTACTTCGTTTTCATTATCCGCTACTCGACCTTCCGGCAGGCCGTCGGCGGAGGCACGTACCGCCACTCTGTGCACCTCTTGTTAAAGAATTTCATTATCAGCACACCGCTGTATGAATGTGTCCTGCAGATAAGCTCCTCGGACAACGGTACCCACATTTTTAATGAACAAGCTTGCTGTGTAGAATATTTATATCGTTATCTTAGGACCACTGAAATAATAAACTCTCTTAACCTAAATGCACACCTACACCTACCAACCTATGCAAACCACCGCTTTAATTAGGAAAGTGGCTTTAACAGATTTAGTGAACCAGCGTTTATTAGGACACGTAGCTGCCTATACTTTATCCTTGGATTTCAAAACAACCGCGTCCTCGATTAATTTATCGTAACATCTGATTTATTATTGGGACTATGACGCTAAAAAATATTGACTTATTTGTTACTGATTTCAGCCTGCTTCACGAACTTTCGAGATTATGCAAATGTATTTACAGCTTAGTTTTAGTAAATACAGTTTGATGTATTTTCTTTTTGGACGCTACAACTTTGAGATTGTAATTGTGAAACTCGTAACAACTATTATATCCAGTGATATTTAAATGATATACGTATAAAGAGGCAAGTTAATACTCTTGTTTTTGGTCGAGCTTACAACACGCTGAAACAGTGTTACATAAATATCGCTACACGGACCACTTCTCATTTGTAATGATTATTGTTGCCGCAATACGTGTTCCTTCGGCAAGGCATTAAGTGGTTATTGCTTATTGCCCAAAGCTATGTTTAGATGGCAAGCATTTGACGCGTTTTAGTAGGCCCCTTTCATTGCGTTTACTTAAGCTTTCGCTGTTTGTTATTACACAGAATGTGTGGAATGGAGATGAAAACAGTTTCATGTACTTACACTTATTGTTATAGTGACTGTACACCACTTAAAAACTTGGTGTGGACATCTCCTTTATTAACCCTTTAACCGCCGAAGTTAGATGCGTCAGATGAATTCCGCGTGAGTTCGTTGATAAAGTGTTATTTTTTGTTGAATAATTTCGGATTCAGCGGTGAAAGGTTTACTGTGCCTTTGCCTGTAATGTCAATATGCCTCTAGGGCGTATGGCTTGAATACATTCGATGATGCCACCATAGGTAATAGGGATGTAGTTTGCAGCAAGCTCGTTACAGTACAGTACGGCTGCGTTTTATTGCCGTGCAAGGGGAATACTAATGTTTTAACCGATGCGATTGATCAAACGAATTCACTGGCCAAGCTAGTTTTGCTCTAAGAGGATTATTTTCTTATTTATTAAATTGTAGTATCATGTTTATACACATTGATATGGATAAACTAGAACTAAAAAAAATAATTGATATATTATCATTTGTAAAAATATATATAGGTACTTATATGTATATGTGTAGGTATTGTATTTTCTACGAATATTTATTGCCTTAATTCGCATGTAGTTGCCGTGTTTTGCAATATGGTGCTTGACGGGTTAAATTAAAGAATAAATATAATGTCAGGCTTCTTAACGACCACCAACGATTCTCATAGGTATTCGTATGACCACGGAGACCAATTGCTTTAAGACGGGTGTCTTGATGTGCCATAAGGATGGAATGATAATGAATGATGGGAACCCATCCATTGTCTAACCGCAGCAAGCGCAGCTTTACCTAGTAGAACAATTGATTAGCGTAGTTATTAGTCACCCCTCCTAAACTGACAAGTTGTATGCCTGTGCTGCAATCAAGGTAATTAAAGGTTCACTCACCGAGTATAATCAATACCATAATTTTCATGTTTATTTAGGAACCAAAGAAAAACATGGGAGTCACGGATGTTGTAAATCAACAAGGTGAAGCAGGATAATGTTCTCACGAGAGGTCATTTTACACTGGACGATTATATTTACACTACACGAGCTTCAATATTAATCCTTCAGTTGATCCTTATTTGTCTAAACCTAACATCCTCCAACGGTGCGTAAATAACTTTAATTTCAATTTGCAAGGTATAACATTTCTAAGTAGTAGCTTCACGTAACGCAAACAGCTCTTTAAGAACTTAAGGAGTAAAAAGTATATTGATTTTATCGACTTCGGGGTTTATTTAATTATAACTGGGTATTGCCGGTTTCGTTTTATGTGATCGTTGATAGAAAAGTTGGCTAACGAAATTGTGCCGTCGAAGTTTTGATAGCCCTCCCTCGCGGGTCAAAAACTCCCTCTCGGCATCGTTAGACCGTCCTTAGTGTCCCTGATTTGTTTTTATGGCAGCCTAATTTTACTCAGATCGACAAGGAAGAGGAAACGGCACGGTGTTTCATGGTCGGGCTCCGAACGGTAGTAGGGGATTACGCCCTGTGCGCATCACCCATTACGCTTAAATGTTACATCTCATCAACAAAGTTCCCAAACATTCTAATTTGGAATTCAATTCTACGTTATGTTCTTTCAAACTACGGTAGAAAATTGAAAGCCCGATCCTTTTTGTTCGTGTTCAAATAGATACCTACTTTATTATTATGTAGTGATAAACAATGTTACAATACATATTTATGAGACAGATAACTAAATCAAATTTAAATAATAGTTTACTAGAATGCCTACAAATAGACTTGTAAACTTGGACAACAACGGAACAAGTCACCAAATTCTTACAGAACTAAACAAATTAGACTAAGTTATGATTTTGGCCAATATTTGTAGGTAGCTAGAATAATAATTTAATTTGTAATTTATTATTAAGTTGGGTGTCTCTTTGTCACCAATTCGTTACAGATGAAGTCGGGCAAAGCGGAGGCAGGTCGCTTGAAGCCCCTATTGTTTCCCATGTTGCCGCCGGCTTTACGTCAATGAAGATAAGGGCTAGATTACTGGAGTCGGGCTTAAAAGCGTCCGTATGTTTGCTAATAAAGCCGCCGGACATTTTGCCCAGAGGGGTCCTAATTTATCATTGTTAGAGTGCGCCTCAACCGAAAGCAATTTCCTTCTAGAATTCGTTTTTTTAGATATGATTCCTCCCGAGAATTCAGCTAGGAGTTCATTTGATGTCTTCCAATTAGAATTCTGTTACAAAGAATGAGATCAAAATTCGAATATACAATTTACCCATTTACCTATATCTAGATACAGATGAGGAGGCCAATATTCGAGTACCTAATTAGAAATGTAGGAGACAAAGGCGAAAGTGAATAATATATATTTGTGTGATTCAAAGATATTTATTTCGATTTGGAATATACTTAATTATGTTTGTAACGTTCTCCGCGACACAGATCTTTTTCCCAAAAGCGGTGACAGTCTTAATAGGAAAATAAAGAAAATCTATTGAAAATGTATATAAAGATTACATTTTATGACATTAGAACTACATCGGAACTACCATTTGAAGATTTTTATGTACCCGAATTTATATTCAGATGTAATTCTCTTGTCTACGAAACGACGCCAACGGCTAGGTACCTTTAATGTTATAGGGTATCTTCTTTGGCTATACTACCTAGTACCAACAAACTTTAGCCCATGAAGTTCTAAACATTACTTCTAAGAAATGTTAAATTGTTATAGGTATATCTACTTAAATAATATAGCAACGACTGTCTGTGTTAACGGAAATGAAATGAACGAAGCGCAGAAGACTTGAAAAATTCACCGATACCATCTCAGCTAGAAAGCCTAGAAATTAAAGAACTGTGTTAATCTGAGACCTATTACATTTCATCTTGCCGTCATTTTAGTAGATAGATAACTAACTTGTTTTCGTGCAATTATAATGAGGTTTTCAATTATGTTCTCGTAGATCTTTGTTGTTTATGTACCGATTTTAGCTCTCATATTAATATTGTGGTAAGGCTGAAATTCAATCACATTGCCAGACAGTTCAAAATAGAATACATAACAACGATTTATTAAATCGCTTTAAACGCACATCAAGTGGCAATCTGAACTAGCCTTACAATCGATGCGAACATTGAAAACGGCTTTAGATTTCAAGAACATCGACTTTATAAACCCACTCGATGCGAGTAGGTCCACAAATTCATAGAGCTGTGTATAATTCACGTTGACGTACGGTTCGCAAAGGTTTTTGCTTTTTACTTTTATCTATTGGAGTGAGAGACCTCAGATGATAACCAGTGATTCGTGAACAAGTTCTTTTTCGCTGTTTGCTATTTCTTTTACCGGATTTATTTGGGCATGGTAAATTTTTTGACGAATTGCTTTCACGCCGAAAATAACATAATAAAATATATTTTGATTGCATACTTATCGAAGTTGAAAAGAGATTTATAAAATGATTCAATAGTTTTATATTCAGAGCGTTCTCACCATATACGTAATATCAGCCTCACACTGAAAGCTTTCTTCTGTTCTCTTGCGATACATCATTTTATTTTATAGCCAAACAGGCGATGTACTTTATAACATAAACCCTACATATAACTTATTTGTCAAGATGTTCTATTTTCAGTATTTCTGCAACACTATACTAAAAGACGGTTCCTTTTTTCCAGTGACTAAATTCATCCGCATCGGAATCGCTGACAAGAATGACAACCCACCGTACTTCGACAAGGAGCTTTACGAGGCGGAGGTCGACGAAAATGAGGACATCCAGCACACTGTACTCACCGTCACGGCTAAAGATCACGACGAATGTGAGTACCTAGCTTTACAAACACTTTAATTTGTAAATTTAGTAATGTTATAAAACGGCAATTTTTATAGAAATCGTGCCAAGCTCATTCACCAAAACAAACACGGCAAGTGGCGTGTTTATAGAAAAAATATATGACCCTAATTCGAGGCAATACTACACAAAGAAAGAACATCTAAAACAAAACAAAAAGTCCCGCACATGGCCGCTATATTTTATGCCATCGGATCAAGTTCCGCTTAACTTTGTACAAAGAAAATCACTTGCTGCGTCCCAGAGATATTCCAACCTACACATGGATTGTAATAGAATAAGCTACGAGAAGAATAATATGTTACCCCGTAAAGAAGATATTACGTACGACCGTCTTCATAATATACCTTATTTGAACGCTGTATACATAGATTAAGGGTTTCAATCTTGTGCCATTTATTGAAATTGAATCCAGAAGTTGATTGTTCCTTAACTACCTAATAGCAGACTCATCTATGGGACAATGTCGTGAGGGTTCTGTACGTATGCTGGGGATCCCGGGATATTACATTCTATCATAATAATGTTGGGAGCGTGCACCGATAAATTTTCAATAAAAATGACACTTCAATCACGCCTGTGTTACCATTTAAAAAATAATAACATTCCCGCAAAATGGACATGAACAGCAGGAGTTTATAATGAAATTGTTTTTTTAACGCGTTGAAATCAAAAGGGTTTTATATAATGCAGGCTCATTTATCAGCCTTAAAATAATTGCAAGTGGCCGTCCATCGACAACAAATCTTTAACATAATTGAAATTGGAGTCAATCTTTTTGAATGAATTTCGCTAAAAGCTTGGATTCACAAAGCATTTTGTACTTAGTACCTATGTATTTTTCTTAAGCTATTGTTCACACGCTTTGTTCCGCCGTCGCTTTGTCCATTTTCTTTTACGTCGATCTAAGAAATTGTTGACGTAGTTATTAATATTATTAAAAAGCATACATTGTTATAGTTTCCGGTATAAAATTACCTACGAATCAAACGTAAGCAGGATGAGGCTTAATAAATTATTTATTAAATAAAATAAATTTATGTCAAAAAGGATCAACACAAAAATCCGCAAATGTTTTATCCTATGATTACATTTTTAAGATATTAAAGACATAAATTTTACATTGAGATAAGCCGCATAAGAATATCGTTTTGTAAATAATGCCGAAAAGAACATTCGTTCGAAAATACGATATCTGCGCATCTGCGCGTATTTAGTAGAATTCATTTTAGTATACTTATATTTATCATAATTATTTCGAACATGACAATAATAACCGTGGGAATCCGATTATCTGATTAAATATAAAATAATTTCGAAAATGGGAGAAGCTTATCTATTCTGAAGCAAGAAATAAATGGAACTGAAAGTTAAGAATTAAGATTAAAACCATTCAAACATTTTAATCTATGAAATAAATTATTATATTTTGTTCCATACACTTTTTCAAAGTCAAAAGCGTTGTAATAAAGCTTTCATGTTTATCGATTTGAGAGCTTGATTCATTATTCTTGTTAAAGTATTTGAAAATATGACACGCCTATCGCGTGTACTATAATATACCGTTTATTCAAACGTTGGTCCAGAACAGCTGGTTATTATTCCGTAGTGCCAAAAAGATTCAACGTTATGAATATTGCAGACATCGACAGTGTCATCGGCGCGGGCGGCGAGAGCCAGTTCCAAACACACCCCGAAAGTTTCACACGGGAAGTGTGCACGTATGACGTCACAACCTAACTGTAGCGCTTACGTTTGATCGATGAGTTCGCACAGTTGTTACGATACATTATATCGAGAATTCCGCCTTCACTCAGCGCTGGTACACGTCGCTCTTTGATCCTGGCCCTTAATAAACACAACCTTTCGTAACCTTTTCATAATGACATTATTGTTGCAAATTCTCTTAGACCTAATAATATACCCTTAAGATGGGTAATGCTTTAAATTACCGGCAATTTTGTCATGATAAAAATATTCTCGGCAATAACTCGCTCCCGGAACCAGGTATTTTATATACCCGATGGACACTTTTCGGAGGTGGTACCGAATTGAAAGTATAATAAAATTTTCTCTTACTAGATCGTAAATCTTTTGGGGTCTCTGATGTCCACCCGTTTGTTTTCACCAAGTGTTTGCTACTCAATAATGAAATTGAATTTATTTTTTGTGCCATTGGAATGTACAAAGAAAACGATTTTTGAAACAAATCTCTTCGGGCGATTTATAAATTAAAATTGTTTCTTCTTTGCTTTTTCAAATCACATAGCTTTGTTTTCGATATAACAAAATTAATAGAACACACAGCTCAAGTAGAAGAGACATAATTATTAAATATAAAACTAGTTCGTCCTCCTCTGCTTTAATAAAATATTCTGGCGCAGTTATTCGTATAACTACAGTTTGTAAGTATAATTGATGACGGAGCAAGATCTTTCGTAGTTATAAATTCTTTTCGTCCGTGGAGAACTTACAACGACGGCGCGGGTCCTTCAAAGGTTTAAGACCACTTTAAAATTCAGTCAAAAAGAGTTTGCAATATTTTATTGTTTCTATCTACTTTTAGAATTTGTTTCTTTTCTTAGATACGATACTATATGTACATATTTAGTAATACTATAACACATACCAAATCATACAAATTCTACACAAAAGCTTAGTCAAAATCTCTCGATTCTCTTACAAAAAAACGGACTTAATCATAAAAAAATATTAGCTATTACTTGATAAGTAATATCGGAATAATATCTCCATCTAAATTAATATTTTCATTTAGGTCACACGTAACAAAGAAAGTATATACTTTGAGACCAACCCCTGAATCCATATTAGATATTTACAAATAAAAGAACAAATCCTATCGCTACTTTATTTTGAAAATTATATTTGGCGAAAAGGCGTACATTATTTAGGAACACGAAAAGAAGTGTAACTAAGCGTTACTTGGGCTCGCTAGTGTTATCTAATGTTACAAGTTACAACATTCACAACTTATACGTAACTACTGCCTATTGAGTTATTACTAGCAATAAATGACATCAGCTAAGTTCTTAATGCCACTGGACTTCAAACAATGTCACAATTGCATGCGATATACAGTTGGTATGGTATTTTTTATGAACCTAAGGTCTGTAATTGCTTAAACATCATTATCTATTCCATGAGTTCACTGGATACAAAAGTACTAGTAACGCTAATGCGAGTTGATCATACTATCGGGTTTAATATTTTGTTTGGAGAAACCATTGTTCATATAACTATTTTTTTATATTGAGGTCGCACACAGGTGTTAAAAAGAAGCGATATACAAATGCTTGACAGAATGCCAAAAAACTGATTTTTTTTTTGAAATTTAAATAAATAAATTAAATTTTAATATTTAAAAGTAATCAATGGGTATAAGATACAATCGAATTTAACAACTTATAAACATTACATTTAACTACGACTATATTAAAATCTTCTATCAAGAGCACAACACAGGTTATTAGCAATATAATCTTCTTCCAAACAAAGCAGTTCTGTGAGACTGACCTGCTTTGTTTGGAAGAAAACTGATCTGAAACATCTCACTCAATCCCTCGTACACACAAAGAAATTGTAGCATAACAACTCATTACTTCTACTGTTATCTAAAGAGCGTTTATGTAATTTCAAATACTTCAGAACCAATTTAACGAATTTAATTTTCAAAATCGAACAACTTAGTTATGTCAAAGTTTAAGTAATGACCTCGGCCGCACTTGGAGCAGAATTTCAATGTCCGTAGAGGTCATGACGTCTGCTTAAGAAAGGCAAGCTACGTCTAAAATTAAGTGAATTTAAAACTGTATTTTCAGAAACTATTTTCTTTCAATCCATCGGGTTCGCTTTTTGTACGTCGCCGTCGCGTGGCGTAGCATCGCCACGGGCTTTCGGTGCTGCATTATTTCGTATTAAAATCTCCGTCTCCAACAGATGTCGCCGAGACGTACCGATTCAATCCCGCATTTAAACTGCCTCCGTTTCTCTTTTCCGAGAAAATTAAGCGTAAGCGTTGAAACATACGTACAGCTAGATACTTACCGCACTGTTCATGACAAATTAGAATTTTATCTGGCATTGCAACTGGACCAGCGCAATGGTACCTACTCCATATATTGCAATTCAGCAACTTGAAATATGATCACGTTTTAAAAAGTGACTCTCTTTACGCCAGGGAACTGTAAATATTTTTAAAGATAACGCGCTCATGTTAATTGCGTGTGTACGTGCTATAACGACTCGGTCACCCCAGCAGTTAATAGCCCAGCCTGTAAAAACATTTTTGTTTGTGAGAGCCGACTATTTACCTCCTTTAATAATGTAGTAACTCGTAGCTAGAAAATGGCTTCCACTAGTCTTGGTTCTTATAGACCCTCTTTATAATAATTAAGTTTTAGTTTTATTATCAGTTTTAGGTAACAATCAAAGAATAACTTTGTCAAGTGTCTCTCACATTAATCAAGTGAACTTTATCTGAGAAAACTCCTCAAACAGTTACTTATTCTTGCTATTTTAACAAACGTGGTTTACATTTTACAAATTGTTTTAGTCTTATAAAGCCATTTTGGCATAGAATTTGTTTGATGTGCTGAGTAATTGTAAATGTGACTTTGAAAAAGGCAAAGTCCAGTCACCGACTAAAATAATAGCAAGGGCTTTTTATCCTCGAGTTAATGGAAATTTCGTTAAAAAGTTGAATGTCACGAACAAAGCCGCTGGCGTCGCAATAGGAAAATTTACAATATTTTTGGTCCGTGAGCAACAGATGCCGTTGAATAAATCAGTTAATATTTGTCTTGCCGTGGATCAATTAGCCGCAACATTACACAGAGGGTCTGGGAACAAAGTATCGTTGTCTCGGAAGAAACAAATCCTACGCGACTAAAAATCGTCCTTAATATTGGTTTCAATAAGTTCTTTTAGGTACCTACCTCTTGCGCTTCTGATTTCAAAGTCTAAATAAGGATAGCGGTAGTTTACTTTTTTGTTAAAAAAAAATATTAAACCGTTAGGAGTAAAAGAAGGAGGCAAATAAAGGTAAAAATAAAAGAACTGCTGTGGGACCAACCGTGCTGATACTAATAATAACCTATTTTGATGATTATTTTTATCCGGACTAATGCCGATATATTATGTTATTTCGTAGTGTATAGACTTCAAAGATATAATATGAATCGCTCGAAGTCGTCTATCTGAAGTTAATTATCTTTCTTAGTGATGTACATCATTCTGTAGTATAAGCAATTTGAGTAGTATGTCTCAGTCGTCTTCATGCCAAATCATTCGTCTACGTAAACGAGCACGCGTAGCCGTTTGAACAGTGATTAATTACCAGGAATCTATTATGTATCTAAGTAGGTATATGTTAGGTAGATAGAGATGAAACGAATTCGGAAATCCAGAAGATAAAGTAATATTGCCTTAGGCAATTGAATGTTTTGGGATCATGTATATTTTTTGTAACGAAACCACCAATTTTTGTAAAATAATAGAACATAATGTTACATTATCGTGGCATCGATCAAAATTAAATTTAATTGTCATAAATGTTATTTGTTTTTGCTTTACTGTTATTTTTATCATATTTTTTCTTACAGTTACCTATCATTAGTATTTTCATTTTACCTTATCAACTTTTGAAGCCAGACACTGCAAGGATAACTGTTACCTACTTGACTGATGATGCTAGTTATCGCCTTTTCAGAACATTACACACGGACTTGTAAGAACATAATAGATTTTCTTTTGCTTCCATTAATCCTTTAATTGTTCAATTCTATTTGACCTCAACATCTGAGCGCTGATAATTGACAATACAATCTAATACAAATATACTTAAATATATTTTATGAATACTTAATAACTGGTTCATCAAGAAGTACTGTGGCAAAAGTCGTAAAAGCATTATCATTTTATTACATAGCACTTCAACTACGCGAAATTTACCGCATAAAATTTACTTCCAACTCTAGCAAGGTTTACAGCACGAATTTTCATGTTTTATTTTCATTGCTGAAATCCATTTCAACATCCGTAGATTGGAAAACGAGCGATCGATATGATTATTAAGAGAGCACGTTCAAGGTTGAGTAACATTTTCATTTCTTAGTTGTAACAGCCGCCAGAAATGAACCAATCACGGCAAGGCGGCGGGAGCGCACAATGACTAATTAGACGTCATTCCCAAACTCATATTACCGCACACGCTATTATTCGCGAACACTACAGCCGGTAATGAGAAGCTTGGCTGAGTTCTCTTACGTCGGCCGTGTAGAAAGAATATTTGTTAATATAAACGTCAGGGAATACGCGATGTATCTCGCGGTGAGGAGCCGCACGCGAGCTGCTTGTCACAGGACAATGAGTTATGAGATATACAGATACCGGTCGTGTCTTGATCTCTGTATATACGTAGGTAATTACGCGAATAGCAAAATTAAGTCACGGCACGTAATCATTTACGTAGTCTACGGTCATGTTTCTACTAAATAAATAGTAATGTCGGCTAAATGAAAATCTGGGCCCCAAACCTCAATGTTGTAAATAATGATTCGATACGATTCGTCGTTTATTATCACATTGCGTTCTCTGGGGTCCATCTATAAATTATTGATTTTACAAGCTAAGCTAACCTTTATTACGTCAATCTAAAATTAAATTATGGGTTTGTAGTATTAACCAAATCTCATGAGTTATTAACGGAGCGTTAAAGGCCTATATATCTCGTAATTACATGTCATACGACTTTTAATAATGAAAACTGCGATGCAAATTGCACAGTAATCTCTTTGCCTTGCATCTTATCTCAGGCTACGACGGGTTAATGGAAAACACGTCATAAATGAAGGAACGGTTGGCGTGTAACTTCATAAATACATTTCAAAAGCTCTATTTTTCTGTAATATTTTATAATTACCTATGTCAAGAATAGAAGCAATAAATAATACCTACTGGTATTCAATTTATATTAAAGAGGTATAATAAATCACAATGTATATAATTTTGAGCGCCGCATAAATCAGAATGTAACTTTATAACTTGAGTGAACTCGATCCTCGGATCGGGTAGTATCTTTTCGAATAGACGCTATAAATCATCCAACAGAGTGCACTATCGGGCGTGAACGTTTCTCTAATTAATTCTGCAGCTAACGCATTAATTTCCAGCTTTAATTGTGGACGTCTTCTGTTTCGCTCATCTTTAACTTGCGCGATTACATTGAGCTGAGTAGCGCACTCCGACCGCCGCCGCTAATGGATGATAAAACCAACGTCAACGCGGCTAACAACGGAATAAATTAAGGGAGCCCTCTGAAATGCTTGATAAATTACATCGTGCCTCCCACCACTCGTATGTTTAAATAGTCGCCCGTTAAAAGCCGTACTTACACCTTTTTAGGTAACGTACATAATGCTGAATTTCTTAATTTGGTGGCTTCCCAAATTTTAATAAACGAAGACCTCAACAGATTTCTGGATTACCTTAATGAGCATACGACGCCTTGCGAGAGCTGAATAAATAGTAATCTGTCGAGTGTCGACTCGGCTAATTGATGAGCTGTAATTGTTGAGCCAGATATCGGCTTCTGCTAGCGTTTGCCAGATGACACAAGCGTTGGGCAGGACACATTTGGGTCAACCTTAGCTGGAGGATCACTCGTCTGAAGTGTAGTCCTCCATTTACGTCCACAGGGCCGCTCGAGTCAGAGCGTCACGTTGAGTGATTGTCTCGCTAATTCGCCGTGACGTAAACGATCAGAGTCCGATACACCGACGCCTCCCCTTCCCCCGTTTACCCTGCTTGCCCTACATGCTTATTGCCCGAGAACGGTCAAACATCACTTAACAGTAATGGGAAATCACTACCTAACTACAAATGGAATGGAAATTTGTAAATCTTGCTTAACTTGCAAACAAAATTAATAACAATAATTTAATAAACAAGTAATAGCTGCCACAACACCAGGTACAACTTTCCATCTGTACAAAGTACAAACTTATGACGTCAAAGTTACTTGATTTGCAGAGTTATAATTACCCTTGGTAGTTCCCATTTGTTGGAACAAAGAACGTTTTAATATAGAAAAATCCATTTTACATCGGACTGACAAACAAATCTACATAAGGCTGTTATTTATATTTAAATTTCGTATGAATATTAAAAAATTCTAAAGTTTCTCGTTTCAGTCGCGAAGAAACATTTGCAAGTGATGATGAGAAAATATATTTTTAGAAAAATTAATTGCTGTATCTTGGCAATATAGATTGTTGTCCAAGAAACATTAAATGCTTAAAATGTTTAGCAAGACTTAAAGGATATTTATGGTCGATTATTTTAAAAGGTACACCGTGTCCTGAATACAAAGTAGATTAAATCTAATAAGACAATGAAGGTAAATTTCGTTAGCTGAATTGAGGCAATTTCAGCGTCCCGATTTCATCGATATAAGCAAGAACCCATAGTCCTTGAGCGGTATTCCCACGCGAGGTGTGTACGTATTCCCGTGACACTTGACAAATTACATTATGATTTTGTTGCGGACTCAACTCAACGCAGTTCCAACTTAATTTTAAGTTACGCGTGTTGTTGGCAAACGGGGAACTTATTTTTTTCGTATCAACCTGAGTAAATGGCACGTCGCTTACTTTGGTTAATGTGGTGAAGTGTAGGAACAAGTTCGTTCGTTCGGGACCAAGTGACTCGCGCCCAGTCTGCGCAAATGCTATCAAGCTGTCGAAACTTACGGTCCTACTTTATTAGGTACTTACGCGTTCCGTATTTAGTTGTACATATGCACGTACAGTCGTACAGTCACGAGCAGAAATATTACGTTTACGGCGAAAAGCGATTTTCTTTTAAAATATTAATTAACATTTTTTGTTAAATTGAAGTAATGTTATTTTCGAACGAATATACTATAGTGATATTAGTGTTATCCCAAGTTTTCAATCGTCATTACACGAAAAAAACCAACCGCTTATCATCAGGCGGGTCGTGTGCTTGTTCAGTAGTTGTATAAAACTATGTTAATTTCCTACTAATAAAACGTCAGTATAATATATAATTAACTGTAATCTCGATCTCGATGCGTATTTTAGACTGAAAACTGATACAATAAATTAATTTTGCCAGCTTTTGAGTATGGCGCTGAATAATAAAAGTGTCATTTCAATAAAATTTATGTTACTCACTGAGCTATTAAAAACATATAATTTGATAAATGGTTTAGATTTATCATCATCGCTTTAAATCGTTATTACTCGTATCCGAATATTAAGGCATAAAATTGAGCTAATAGCTTCTGTGATCGAAACAGATTAATTAATAAAGACGATCTAAAATAAGCGGCTATCAAACAATAGTGATCAACCATTTTGCGTTAAATTACATTTTCGAATTTTCTGTTTATTTCGAATGTACTATTATCATCAACAGTCTACACGTAGCGGTATAATCACCAACTCACATTCTCTCGTCAATCTGATCATCAGTTATTTTCAAACGTATATAATAATATGACCAACTGTAGATGACGTAGCTCGTAGTAAAATGATGCGTAGCGAGTAGCGTTCTCGTAGCCATAATATGAGCGGCATGCTACGAAAGTGCTGCGCAGAAAACACACGCTACTAAATATGCACATAATCAATTTAAATATCACCCGAAAAACAATGTCAGGGATTCTATTAATTTAGAAAAATGACCATCGAAAGGTTATACAAAATATATGCCAGAAGAATTGGTTAAATTATGTAACGTAAGATTTGTTTAAACATAATTTAAATGTATTAAAAGTTGACGCATTCTTCTTTGTCATTCATTGTGCAAATGATATTTTTTCAACGCGTTATCCGACACCGCGGTGTGTGTACTCTTACATAACTCATTGGGGCTAAGCTTAAACGCCTCTTCAACAATGTTTACTGATAAAAATGTACATCACGTAAATGACTACTGGGACGAGCTTTTCACAGTAAAAAAAAATGAGTTTTCAGCCGGGAGACATGACGTTTATACTCACTGTGAGATACACGAAATAATAATATGAGATATTATTGAGCAACCTCGTTTCGCGTAATCAGCTTACAACTGAAAGTCGTCCTTATTGTTTCGGAGTTCCTTCTGTTCGGAGCCACGGAGGCGTTGACGTGTACAGACATCAATGGTATTGGAAAGATAAAGTGAATCTATCTTATATATCTGCAAGTAAATAGGCTACATAAAGGGTACCTTACCATACCGATGAACTTTTGGTATACATAAGAAAACCTCTGCCTCACCTTTCGGGGAATAAAGGCGTGATAATAAGCTTAGCAAAATTAACAAACAAATTAATAAACAAAAGCAAAAGTACGTATTTCCAGAAAACAAAACAATATAATAATTTAGATGTATATTATTGTTACTAACATTTATATACCTACAATGGACCCCATTTTGTTTGCAAAATATACTCTAATAGCGATCTTTGTTTTCTGACAACAAGTAGGTACTCAGGTTTCTGTATTTACAAATATAAGATAAATATACTTCTACATCTTTATCAACCTGTTTATTATTTCACTATTTGGCAAGGGTCTCCTCTCAAAGTGAGAAAGGTTAGTTCATAATCCACCACACCAGCCTACTGCGTGAAACCTTCTAGAAAATCAGTCAGAAGTTCGTGCCCTGGATTCGAACTACGAGGCCTTCTATTTGGTATTCGAATCCAATGGTCATATCACTAGACTATCATTGCCGTTACTTTTATCACTTTTCAAAGACAAAGAAAACAATAATATAAATAAAACTGTTTGTACTCGCAAAATATTCGTATAATTTCAACAAAATTTTGAATATGTTTACGAATAATTTTTAAAACTGTCATTAATAATGACTATTTGGGTTTCATTAACGGGAAATGATTACTCCCTAATACAAGTAAAACACGATACACCATTGAAATAACGTCGGTTTCGATTAATATTCGCTGAACTATTAATATGTATATTCGCGGTTTTATGTAACAAGGGTTGGTAATAATGTTGATTCGCCGGTGTCTACCACGCCGGCAATAAATCCAGAAGACGTTAGCAAAAATAGCGCGAAACACGAACATTTTGAAAGCATAAACACTTACAAAATACGCAGAAACAGCCTCACGGTAATACTAGGAGCGTTGCTTCCCATATTTTCCTTTTATTTGATCCACCCTTCGTAAGAAAAAATGGCACAAATTAGATTCCGCTGGCATTTGCAGTAAACATCTATAAAATGATGCCGGCTGAAGTAATGACAAATTCACGCTTAATGCATTTTTGAAAGAAGAGAGAAGTAAGAGGTTTGTTTAGAAGCTATGTTGGTACCCCCTAAACCACCAGTTTAGAAATGTTTGTACTCCCTAAATTTAACATAATTTTAATAATTTGTAACTAAAACATTTGAACACAGAACATTGAAATAATGTTTAAAATTACACGGTACGATACATGGCAGTAACCCTTAAAGAAACAACGTTAATTTTCAAGTATACCATACAGTAATTTCAAGTAGATTCATTTAGTGAAGTCTTGTCTATATTACTTGTCCAAATAAACGCGCCGTCATGTCGACGTCTTGACATAAAGGCAATAATAATAAGACCCATTTTACTTGCAAAATCCTTTGAAAAAGTTGCGACATTTGAATGAAACAAATATACGGAAGTAAAGCTAAATATAAATGTTTTATAAAAGCTAAAGAAATGGGTCGAGCAAAGTAAACATCTGTAAATCTTGAAACAATTGCCACCCGACCCATAGGCCCTTATCTTGAGATCTGTAAGAGATATAGTATATATTTTGTAGTAATAATTTATGTCTTGACACACAATACCGCTCGTTCATCTCCCGACCCTTACGGAAAAATAGTGTAATGAAGTACCTACATTCAATCAACTTTTTATAATGATATCCCTCTGATTTTTAACCTCTTATATAAATGAGTCTTATTAATCTGTAATCTGGATTATCTTGAATACAATCATGCTCGAGACAAATACGTCATTGGAAGCGTCTTATGCTTATTTCAGTTTGGGGTAGAATAATCCTCTTAGCGTTGTACGCGTAAACGAAGAGTGCGCCCATTGAATACGATTTGAATCTAAAAACACAAAAATAAAAAACCGAAATAAGAATTGTTACTCCGTCATGATTTCTTATGCTGCCATGCTACTGAATAATAATAGCACCTGCGGTTCTCTTCGCTTTACCATTCATGAACAAGATCCGATTGATATACGACATTTTGAACTACATGTCACACGTCTGTTTTACCTGTTAATTATCACGAGCTTAAACGGTGAAGGAAAACATCGTGAGGAAACCTGCATGCCTGATAAATTTTCTTGAAGGCGTGTGAAGTCTGCCAACCCGCAGTAGGCTAGCGTGGCGGACTATAGCCTAATCCTTCTCGTAATGAGAGGAGACCCGTGCCCAGCAGTGGGACAATGTAATGGGTTGATGATGAAGAACAAACATGTTTAGGATATTTAACTTTACCTCGGAATAAAACTTTGGCATAATTTAAATATCCAAATGTGAAATAACCTCTTCTGGGTGGCCTTATTTCAGGATACCGTATTTAGTATGTATTTATTATTGGGATGTTGAAACCTCCGGGCCATTATCTCGGTAATTAGACTCCCGGAACAGTCGATTAATTTGGGTCCTAAGATTTAAGGACCTCCAGTTCGCCGAAGACTAATCGGATATTCTGGATTAAAAGCCATCGGTGACTTATTGGAATTCTTTGCCGAACGGAAACACAAATGTACTTTCAATGTCCATTAGTTGAGAGGCGCTGTGCGTTGTCTTTATTGCGGGTTTTATGGTCAAAAAGCTTATGACAGAATACGGAAGTAGGAAAAATTTATAGAAAAAAGTTCGAATACGGATGGCTGGTTAAATTTACATAAAAATACAGCTATATCTTGGGAACCAGCGGGTGGCGGGGCCGGCTCGCCTGTAGCAGAGAGCGGTCGCCGATCTTCATAGCACGATGATAAGCCGCGTCAATATGCACTACGCGCGCTCACAGCTCTGTCCAACTACCATTTGAATATTTCCCCGCGGACGAAGTTTGTGGTATGCTCGTTAGAAGCGCCGGATAGAGTTTTATTAATGTCCGAAATGATAACGACATGCGGCGCGGTAGCGTGCACCCGCACCTGACACGATTATGACGGTCAGCTGAATAAATAACTCGTTGGACGTCATAATATGTATTCCAATTCCTATTTTAATTTTACAAGGGGTTTAATTTTACCGCTCCGGGTTAAAGTTTACTAATTTTAATAGTCGTTGTTTAACAAAGTTCGGACAGTCGTTTGAAGTTATATTCTAACCTGTTTTGCGAAGCCCTCTCGTGAAGTATAAACATAAGTTGCTAATATTTGCCCTGAGGTCAACACGGAAACAAAGCAAAATATACGAGAAAATTTACGATACGAGGAATGTTAATGTAGAAATTATTAATACATGCGATTGTAATATGAGGGTCGGGAAGCAAGAACGGCCACAAAAAGTAGATTGTGGCGCGATTAGGAGAGCATGTCACTTCCATCTCTCGTTGGGCTGAAGATTTATGTCGTTGCAATAAAATCTCTTCGTTTGAATAAACATCTCCACGGTTGTGGGCTGTGACAAATTGCTGGCTCTAGCCGCCAACAGTCGAGACGAACATTAGCCGAAATAATTCTTTTTAACGGCGGCGAGTGGGCTCGACTTGCCTCCTAATTATTCATGTGCGACCGATCCGATACGCTTTGCCAACCTACCGCCGCCGTTATGACGTCATCTTATTAATTAATATAAAATCAATAATGAGGCAGCAAAAAGTTTAAGATTAGTTAAGTGTAAATGTGCCGACAAAGAGAACGTTTTAATCATGTGAATTCTCGTTGTATTGAACAATTGATAAATATACTTTTTAAATGGAAAGTTTGTCATAATATTGACTTTTATTTCGCGGAAATAAAGTATTTACTTCCAGGATAAAATATTTGATGACCAATCGCCAACGATAAATTTCAGCAGTTGGTATTTATTTGAAATGTTGTATTATGAAATGGCACTCATGGTGGCACGCGGCGCCCTGTTTGTTTTCTACGCACATCCCACCGTTTTACATATTTTTTCTTCTGCAAATTCACATTAAGTGCCATTCCTTTGTATTATTTTGCCAGTAATAGCAAAAAAATATAAAACCTACTCTTTATAACGAAAGATTTACATTGTTTTGTTAAATTAACTTTCGATTCGATCCCTCCAAGTTAAGTGAAATTCGTTGTTTTCTTTATCAATATCATGAATATATAATTATGAAAAGAATTTGTAAAGTTGAAGCAAGATACTGGTTGATTTTACTTTATCAACATTTGTGACTACTAAATTTCCTGTTCCTTTAACGGAGGGTTGGTGATCGCCGAACAAAAACTAATTAAACCGAACATCGGCGTGTGTGGAGCCGAAGAGTAATGAATACCGGGGGCAGATAGAGCTAACCTCCGAGCACCACGCTCACTCAAAAAATCTACTTCAATTGAGGCGGCGAGCTTTTGCAACGAACTAATTGAAATCACATCGTCTTCGTTTCACTCAGAGTCCTACTTCATTTGATAACATTTTTCTACTCAGCGGTTTCAATAACAGATCTGTTAGTACACTTCCTTACTAGATATAGGATTTTGACATAAGATCAGTAGTTATCTCTAGTAAACCTACTTACAGATTTGTTAGTAAGAAATCTGTGACGAAACCGACCTTTTATTGACTGACAGCGCAATGGACACTAACCCTAACCCCTCTCATTCTGAGAATGGATCCCTCCCCGACAGTTGGACGGTATAAAGAATTCATGATCATTCTTGATCTAGGTTATGTTATTACTGCGTAGTTTAATTAGTGCGGTTCAAACTGGAGAGTTAGTGACAGGTGATAGAGATTAGTACGCGGTGCGAGAGTACGATCGGGATATGCGTAATTCCCCCGGTGTCGGTAATTGAGTCGGCGACGTCAAATCGTTCATTTTCGCCGTCGGCCGCAGAAACCAACGGACTAATCATACAGCCAATCCTCCTTGCGGATACCCTTAATTGAAATGTGAAACTTTTACCTGTTCATGTATCCCGGTGACTGGTGACGTTATGACGTTACTACGTAAAAGAAAAGTTTTTGCGCGTATACGTGGTAGGTTTTCCTTAGTCTTCAGTTGTTTGTATCACATGAAAGGCTTGACAGGTTTTAATTAATAAGGTGTCATCAAATTCGTCTTTATTCTATAAGGACATAGAGATTAACAACAAAAATAGCGTCAACATTTTTAATATTTATAATCTATTTTTATAGTATTATTAAGTATCAGGAAGTCCTGATACCGTACCTAGCGGTATTAAAGTAAAGAATGACTTGAAATGTCTTTAAAATCCAAAGTTTAGTTAACATGAGATTTTACGACTAATCGATTTTACTGCCTACCTGCGCTTAATATTTTACCTAATTTAATTGTACATTCGGCAAACATTACGTCGACAGGCACGAAAACAATAAAACAAAGCTGCAACGTTCACCGCAGTCGTTGCAAAAACCATTCCGAGTATACCGTCAAGTTAAGTAATGGATGGTATAAACTGCTATAAACTACAACACCTATACGGGTGCTTGGCGGCCGCGCGGGGAATTCCGAGCAAATCGTGAGACGGGGGAATGCTTGCGACGCAGTTCCGGCACGTGATAACAGGCGAAATGGCATATTCGCTGACGACGACCCCCGCGCCCGCGACCCACGCCTCACCACTCAATCATCCAGGTTCCGCGAACTCAGCTCACGATGTTCTATCACGTCTCAACCCCAATTAACTCCCAATGTAACCTTATTCACTCGTTATACCCATGAATTTTAATAACATCTCAGAAAATAAGCTTTATTTTTTTTGGCACGCCATACTTTTCTAGAAATTGTTATTACTTACAATTGTACCGCACAGCAATATTTAGGTAAAGTGGAAAGATGCCAACTTTCAATAATAAGTACGCTATTACGAGTGTCTAGCTCTGAATGCGTCTGAGTTGCCCTAAACCGAATGTTAAAATCCCGAAAGCAGGAAGTTATCTTCTTTTACGAGCTCTATGGCTACTGCCTGCTGCCTCACGACACACATTCACGTACATTTTGGGCAAATAAATTTTACGATATCAGTAATTTATTATAATTTTATTTAGGAAATGGAGATGGCTTAGTGCACTTATTATGCAAGTAAATATGTGAACTATGTAGAGAGCACAGACATTATGCCGTATTAACATAAATCTCACGGTTCTATTTTCATAACGAAGTTGTACATGATTTATACGGTTCGGTACTCGACTTATGTGACAAAGGATATTAATACTAATGATAAAACTAGGCTATTATGATGCAATGTAATATCATGTTGTGGGTTCAGTGATAATCCTGAGCGGTATTAACCTCGCTTTAGTAATTTGATGTTGTCCGGCTAATCTCGGGAATGTGCCGAACGCGTCGCTAGCGGGGCGGCGCGGCGCGACCCTCGCGCGGTCTCGCGCTGTGCGCGCGTTGGTCCCTGTCCGGGCCACTCGGATATTATTCCGGAACGAGCGGACCACCCATGCATATTCATGGGCTCGATCCAGAGGCGCGTATTAATTTGCATCCCGATCCAACACCGGCCTCGTTACATTGTCCATTTTCGTTTCTTTGCCATAAACCCTAGAACGTCCGACAGTCTCAGCAGTGGCTCAATGGATCGTGAAATCCGAACGGTCGTACCGTCCGCTTTGAGTAATTTGTAAAACTCAATTTTAAATTCATTGCCTACAAAACGGTTCTCGTTTATATGCGAAATTACTATTATGAACGCTTACAAAGTGATTGAGTTCTTAAATAAAATTACTTTTCCATTGATTTGTGTGTATTGGTGCGCTTTAAAGCTGAGATGAGTCAATGGCACCTTTAGGTTCCGTACAGCGCTATTTACACCAAAAGTACTTATCTGGGATACCGAGTATTTATTGCTACATTTAATAATAAATCAGATGAATTGTTTGTGCGCTTCGTTTGAAAACACTTGAGTTCTACAAGGGACATTGGTTTAAGTGTTCTATAAATCAGCAAACGTGATGCTTCATGCGAGAGAGGTGATCGTGCGCTTTCCGAATTTAAACCAATGCGGTTTCGTTGAAAAATATTTAATAATCAGACATTTATTTCGTTTTAGATTAAATTTTCCGTACTTATGTTGGTAGGGTGACATAACATGACAGATTTTTACAAGAGTTATTTAGATGATGATAAACAAAATGTATGCGGTGAAGTAATTAATGGTTGAGAAAGTCATACAATGTTGTACACCAATGAAATCACAGATGTTGACTACACACAGTTTTCAACTGATAACTGTGGCTGTAATGTGCATAATTAAATAAGTTGGAACCGAACTGAGTTCAACTAAAAGAAAAAAATATATGAAAAATACAAATACCATATGAACCTAAAAAAAACTGCAAAAAATGAAAATTAAATAATTATTTTTTGAGCCGTATTGTCTGTGACTATATAATGTTATCATTATGTATATACATATTGTATTATTTAAGTATCTCTTGGACTTTTCATAAGAGTCTTTTGCTTAAAATTGTATAATTTCTGTTATAATTAAGCGAATCATAATCAAAACAGATACTTTAATAAAGCACCGAAAACGGGACCGTTTTAAATCATGTATTTTACTGGATAACTTTATTAGCGTAATTATGGTTTTAGATTTTAAACGCAGACATCTGACGCCGCGGTTTATGTTCCTTTTAGGAATACTGGCTTAAAAGTCCGCATATTTTTCGGTTATTTGTAAAATAACAAGGAGATTCATACTAGTACGTAAGTGCTAGTGGAGCACGTGGCACAAATTGTCCAGTGTCACTGGTTATTGTTGTAACTGTGATATTGACGGCAGCCATATTGTGCTGCACATTTGTAACGCAGCCTGCATACAGTATTCTCTACGCAAAATATATCCAAAGCTCTTACATATTTCATCATATTTATTGCTATGAACCGGCACAATCGTGAATATTACAATTCTGCGGGAGTGGCCAATTAATCTCTTTTATGTTCTCATACGGAATTATCATAGTAATGAGTTGCCTTGATATGACCATAAATTTAATAATTGTGGTAGTTAGCGTTATGGTCGTTTTGCGACAGGTCATGTCGCGTAGGGTCGCACCAGCAAGCCCGCTATCACTGTGTGTCGAGATAAGCGGTCGCGTCAACCGCGAGCTGTATTATCAAGATCACACCACGCGACATACTGACATCTAGTGTTTAATGATAATACTGCACATTTTCTCTGTACACGATTCAATTAAGGGAAATTATACGTTTTGTGGACCGTTAATAAATACTATTTCGTTCAGGAAAATATTGTGGAATAAATTCTTTAGGTTAGGGTTGGTGTAAAAAGCAAACACTTGATAACAAAAACTTTTTAGTTTTATCCCTATAAAGTAATAGATTAGTCGATACAAAATAACTCCAATCGGAAGTAAACATGCCATGTTATGGTAAAATCTGTTAGTGCTAACATAACCCGAAATTATATAACGAGAATTAGCTTAACGAGTACCTATGTATATATGCGTCACAGAGTATATTTATCTGTCATTCGTTCCAACGGGTTCGACGAAATTTGAATATTGGCCTTTTCGTCTTGTCAGCTAGACTCACATACCGACATTAATCCAATTATAGTGATTTGTTCCAGAAAAATACTAAGATATTTTCTATTTAACCGACGAAAATATCAGCACATGTAATCTAATATAGAACCTTTACGTGTCCAAAATTAGTTTTACATTGTTAGAAGCTGTTATAATACAGTTATGTAGTTGGTAAATGCAACGAAACCTGTTTGGTTTTGTTGCTAATTGACTTGTTTGAGGCAAGAACAGGTACTTTGTGAAGTTCCACGATGTTGTTTAAATTTCTTGGGACGAAAACTTGTAAGTAGGCAGCGGTAGGTACTCAGTTTTTCCTCTTTGTGTGCTATTTTTCCGCCCGATGCTCGGTAATTTCTTTGAGAGACGCTGTGCTGGCATCGAATAGTCTTCGACAGAAACTAATTAAAAGCGAACATCGCGCAATCTGGCCAACTTGCACAGACACTTATAACAATCGATGTCCGTTTGCGAAATGCATAAATATTTAAGAACCAACTGTAAAATTAGGCACATATATAACCCCGGACTAGGTACTTTGGCAGATTGCATTGTCAGTAAATTAGGTGATCAGATAACCAATCAGCCCTTAATTCTTGAACCATCACTATCAAGATAAGTAAAAAAACCGGCCAAGTGCGGGTCGGACTCGCGCACGGAGGGTTCCGTACCATTACGATTTATGACGTATTAAAAAAGAACTACTTACTAGATCTCTTTCAAACCAAATTTCGTTGATAGTTTACATGGTATTGTACATATATTTTTTTAGTTTTATCGTTCTCTTATTTTAGAAGTTACAGGGGGGGGGGGGGACTCATTTTACCACTTTGGGAGTGCCCCTCGCGCAAACTATTCAGTTTAAAAAAAAATATGTTAGAAACCTCAATATCATTTTTGAAGATCTATCCATAGATAAAAAAAAAATGAGTTTCAGTTCTAAGTATGGGGAAACCCCAAATTTTTTTGTTTTTTTCTATTTTTGTGTAAAAATCTTAAAGCGGTTCACAGAATACATCTGCTTACCAAGTTTCAACAGCATAGCTCTTATAGTTTCAGAGAAAAAATTCTGTGACATACGGACGGACAGACGGACAGACAGACATGTCGAATCTATAAGGGTTCCGTTTTTTTGCCATTTGGCTACGGAACCCTAAAAAAGGTAGGAACAAAGGAAATATTTATAGTGAAGAATTGCAAAATTTACTACGGTGCTGGTCTGAAAAACGTACGTGGTTGTAGTGTTTTATATGCAGCTGTAGACTGCAATACTGCAGTGCTTACATATCTTTAAACGAAAAATGATGTTTATTTTTCAAAGGATTTTAGATCTCGCTGAGCAACAAATTAGGTACACATTCAATCAAATTAAATGATTCCTAGCTTTGCTTCCATAGTTTTGTATCTTCAAACTGAGATGTTTGTTTATCTGTGAAATTAAGCATGCATATAATATTATAATACATTCTGTCCTTATATCATAATGGTAGTCGAGCATGCGGCCCATGTAAGCCATTGTTTCCTCTTTTTCATGACAGTGGGCCGGTTAAAGATGGAAAAAAGGAGAGGCATGGAGGGAAAGGTTAAAAGGAACAGCTATGAGAAATATTGATCCTCCGGCCCCAAGCCCCTTATATTTATTTTAAAATCTACGTTAATTAACTTACCTATAGGTACACACAGCTACAGGTCAACCTATGCAAATCCATTGTATCTCATCGGATCTCGCATTGTATTGACTTCCCATACACTGAGAGGCCAGCGTAAACTGGTTTTGCATAGCTTGATGGATAGCCGTGCGTACATATTTAATGCCCGTAATCACATAAATATTTTTTTCGAATGTATTTCAGCGTTTCCGGTTTTAACTTTTTTTTAAGCTTTCAGTTCAAATGTAAAAGTAAGACTAAAATTGTTTTTGCAAAATATATCGTACAATTTATATCTTTTGTTAAAATGTTCAATACCGCACACTGATTTTTCGATTTTATATACTGAACAAATTGATAGAGACAATAGATTTTTTTAATTGCCTCGGATAGTTAATAAATAGGGTGGCTCCACCGCAATTTACATATATCATAGTAGTTAGTTTGTAGAAACATCGATCTGTTTTTATAAATATGCATATAAGTACGAGTATAATCAAACTATACGCGAAATGCGAAATATGTATTGCACATTAGTATTTTTTCAGATACTAACTGTAAATAGCTATTACAATAAATAAAAAAAATATGTTGTCTTCAGTTTTACAACTTAGACTGAACTTTGTGATTTATGTTCACATAACTTAAAATAAAAGCGTGTTAAAAATAAATGTCTGGCACTGCCAGGCAATAATTTTGCCTGTGAAATAAAATTATCCGTTTCATTTTTTACGGTATGGTTGCCTCTGTTAAACTTTCGTCAATGTAGGTAACGTATTTTAGTACATTTCAATATATGACATATTTAGACATGTAATAAAATTGTAACAGGCTGTACATTATAGATATTGATAAAAAAACCTAATATGGGGGTAGGTATTTATTAGATCAACAGAAGCAAAAACAGAATAAAACGAATATTTGTCTGTCTGTATTTTTTTACACGCATCATGCAAAAACTACTTACTGCCCGAAATTAGATGAGTTTGAATTCCTGGAAATCGATCTTTAAATGTTTTATGTTGATACGCCGCCTAGAAGCAAAGTTATAGCAAGTAAATCCTTTTGGGACGTAAGTGGATTTTTGGACCGCTGGCCTAGTATTTAATAAACTTTAATTATATGTGCAATCGGCATCTGCGACACAAATTGTGGGTTTGTTCACTATCGTGTAGTGAACTAATATTTGTTCACATACAAATACATTTTTATTGAAATGTGCTTGTAATGACAAAATAGTAGCGTTTTATTAAAAAAAGAATATAAAAGTACTGGTACCAATAAAAAACATTTTATTTTTAAATTTTTGTCCATCTCTTTGTTTCGGTGAATCTCCGATTTACACTGGTAAATAGCTAATGGTATAAGAAGAAACTTAGGTTATTTAACATCACGCTATGAATCTTGGGAACCCAGCAAAAAAATACAACGGCGGGTGACACCACAGGGCACATATACCTAGTAATCAATAAATAGCTCGGTTAACAAAGTGTTGGAAGTGCAGAGCTTGCAAAAGACGAAGTATCGAACGATGCGTTAGTGCGGTCGCACGGAGAACTAGCTCTCGTTAACAACTTAAGACTGACGTCCATTACATGTGCATTACTACCACAGTATATGTTGTTTCAACGTCTACATTAAATGTAAACAAACATAAAACATGTGTACTATCCTTACAATATTGTTGCACTTTTCAAAAGTAACGAATGTTAGCCCGAGCTTTAAAAATATTCAACGTTGAAGCTCTTTTCATGCATTTCGTGTTACTTTGCTCCCCATTTGGAATGCAAAACTATTTCGATATATGTAATTTTCGAATCTTGTTTATAAATTCATATCCACCCACTCATAAGAAATACGATGGTATAAATTCTCTACGACTGTTCCTGCCTTGAATTCAGAGTTAGCATTTTGCGTGCCTAAAATATGAAGTTAGGGAGAAAAGTTATATCTAGTGGGAACAGTAGCTCAGTAACTTATAAGAATAACAGAAGTAATTGTGCAAAGTAAGCAAGGGACACCGCTAGCTGTCTACACAATGCATATATATTTTTATACAAAAAGTGAGACGGAAAAGTTGTTAGAGTTTGAATTGTTTCTGCGTGGCGCAATCAAGCTCGCAAGAGGCTTGCTTAGCGAGTCACATTGTTTCAAAAGACCTTTGCTCTGCCCTCTTACAAATTCACCGCTGTTTTTATCGTTTTATTAGCTTTGTTTTGGAAGTTTTCTTCTCATTCTCTTTTGATTTTTGTTGTGTCTTTGATGTGCGAGCCGTTGCTGTCGCCTTTTTGCAACCACCTCGTAAAACAATGGCAAGATTTCGAAGGTTGTTTTATAAAGGATTTCTATTTTATTCGCAGCCTGTTCTCTTAATTAACAGGTTTACATAAATGACTTGTTTATTCTGAGAAATATAATGAAATAGAATCTGTATTTTAGTTATATTTTATTGTTCCACTTCCATTGTTTTTCTTAAGAGTAAGTATATTTGTATTTGAAGTTCACTGTTTAATGCAAAATATTTTTATATAGCGCTGCATCAGAAATTATTAATCTCGTTTTAGTAAGGTTAACCTAACTTGACAATATATATTAACCTTGGCATGTTCTATAGGTGTGTACAGCCGTTTAATTCATCACTAGATGAGGAAACCTGTCCGAACAGATTACATTGATGGATGAAACCATGCGAACCGCGCTGACGACAATATTAATACCGATAACATACGTTATATGCATATTTGATGCGCGATTTCATGGTTTGGGAATTCAGTGTCGGTCACTGAAATAATTCGTGTATGAGGCCGAACGATTGTATCCGCATTCAGATTCCAGCCCGATAGGCGTAATGCGCGCGGCCGACTCACAACGCGCACACATTGTTTCATGCCAAGAATTTATAACCGCATAAATTCGGACAGGCCCGTAGTGAACAAGATATTTTGTAAGTCCCGCGTATAATCCCGACGTGCCCACAGTGCCGCCGCGTCGCGATAAAAAGTGTGACGACATTTCCCCGCTACACTTGTTTTGAAAAGAATAATGCTGTATAATTTAGGATGAGAGGGGTAGAAAAATGAGCACCTTTATGACAATTCTCATTCATCCTTCATCCAACTTGTGTATGTGAACGTAATCTATACATCTCTTTAGGTTCTGTATCATCGGCAGAGTTATTAATACCTCATCTTCACTACTGGGGACGGGGGTTCTTTTGGAATGCAAGTGGGCTATAGTGTTACGCTGTCTTATTGTAAGCAATCACACACCAGCGAGGAAATTTCTCAGGCATGCAGGTTCACGACGTTTTCTCACTAAGCTTTAATCTTCATTTGCCTATAATTTTGAAAAGTCAGAGGTCTTCTCTTACGGACACAGTCCATGTTGATCACTCTTTACCTATACAACAAACTTTCTAGGTATCTGTTGGATAGAGCTACTAAAACATTGAATGAGAGAAACCTACGAAAACACTGACACTAGGTCCACAATACACACAGGCAAAATACACAGACAGACGGGCCTTGCATGTTTCCCTTTGTTGTTTGTTAGTGAAGCGGTCAGAGCCAACTACATTTAATTCACGAAAGTCATGAAAATCCAACTTAGTTAAGTGTTAGCTCATTTACTTACATAAGATAAGGATTGGAAAGAAGGATGTTGGATGTAGCAATAATACATACAACATACTAACACGCCTAATCCACGCAGAGATAGACACAGGTGCACTGATAGTTCGACAGTATGTTTTAGGTCCTATTTAATTAGGACGAGCCTATTGCCACTAACTGAACGCAAATCTATTGAGCCTTAATCTGCTATTAAGAATTTTATGGAAGAACCCAATAATACTTTTCTCGACCGGGACTGGAACCCGGGACCTCACACTCTCCAACCGGCTTGCAACCAATTAGGCAGTTTATTGAAATAATTTTGCATCAAATATTATGTTATTTCGATGTGGATTATAATACAGGAGGTAATACTCGTAGGTACCTGTTATTTTATTTCAAATTGGATTCTTGTAATCTGATATCAAGAAAATCTTATTATGATATGGTTATTGGAGCAGGAATAATTAAATCGATTGTATCTAATTACATCTGTAAGTTTCTAATAAGAAATAAGTGGAAAGTATGTAGATAATTTCTTTTGTGCTTACGTAAATACGTACGAGTGTTGCCTTATTACAGAAACGTGGCAGTTGTAGTAAAAAGTAATAAATGTTTGTTTATCTGTTAGTAACACATTGTTTCTATGCCGCACGGTTATATTAGCGATTGCGACAATAATATTAATATTAAACGCATATTACAGTGTTTGCGCACACGCTTTAACACTTCAATAGTTGTGAATTATTCAGTGGCGATGTGGCACTCGCGTATGGCGCGCACCGGCCGCCGCCCGGCATGTCACTTAGGGTAACAACTGACTAAAGCGTACAATGCTGACATAACAAACTTGCGAACTCATTACCGAAATCGCAATCTAAATCAAATCAGCTTAATGTTTGCAGTGATTTCCTAGTGTTTGTGAAGGATAAGGAACCATAATGACAATAGTTTAAAGCATAAGTGCGGCTTTGCTTTAATTAAAGTTTGTGCGGTACGTCAACCCTATCAGGACGTGTTGACTTGAAGTGCCGTACTACGACAAGTTCTTTTGATTTGTTCTGAGATGAGGCTAATAGGAATAGGACAGCAATGGTCTCCGTTAACATAAAATAGTTAAAAACATAGTCAAAGAAATTCATAAAAAATACTAACAAACAAGAAAAACAAGTGGACTGAATTGAGCCGAACATGTACTGCTCTGCTCACTTTGTAACATGTTACATTGTGTCCGAATGATACAAGTCAGTTGCAACCTTTACGTACCCACACAAAGCCAATTGTTTATTCCGTCATGGTTATTAAACCTGAAATGAATTCTATGGGGGAGCCCTAAGTGTCCCATGTATAAAACATTTCTATAAATATTTGTCCATAAGTGTTGTTACGGGCACTTTATCGATAACGAGATATTCATGGAATATGGTTGAGGTTTTACCGATTTTTTTAATAGCTTTATTTATTAAAGGAGAACTTTTTTAACAAGCTGCTGATAGATACAGTATTTTATTAAAAGCTAACTCCAAACTGATTACCTATCTGAATACATAAATATCGATTCCTTCGTCCATTATTACTTATTTCAAATTTATTTGTGCAATGAATATTACTTTTATTGAAACTATTGCCTAAAATAACGTTTCAGTTTGAGATTGAATTTGATTCGGATCCCAACTTGATTGTTTTGTTGTCTGCAAAAATATTGTTCCATTTTACAAGGTTTTTAAAACTTATTTCAGTGCACTCTTTACATTTTATTTACGTGATCGTTTTTTTCATACAATTATTTTAGATTTTTCAAGCACTTTGTTTTAGTCTTACCTATAAGTATCAGGTGGCATTAGCAATATTGCTCTTGTTTGTTAGGTTCGTTTCAATTTACACAGAAAACAAGTTTATACACAGAATGTCTACTAAGTTTAAATCTAACAAAATATAGACATCTATCTATATTTTATTAGATCGGAACTTGGTTGAAATCGAACCTTTTTCATGTTAATTAGTGCTTTGTTTAAAATTTCCTAGAAAAAGAATATTGACACAGTTGACACTTTTCCTACCTAATTAGTAAGTGATAATAATGAACACTACCATAACATTGGATATCATATAATATTATCGCCATTGAATAATTAATCACTAATCTCTTCTAATTTGGTCATATTACACAGTTTGAGTTAGTGTGCATATGTGAATGGGATAGTGTGAGTGAGTGTGTAAAAGGTAATTAATCATATGACTGTAGATAGATTTAAGGATAGTGATGATGATATTAAGTATACACCGTGTAAGTTTTGAATGAGTGGTTTAGTATTCACGTATAAGATCAGATGTAATGTGCGGATTACCATCGCGTCAGATGGTTCCAAAGTTAAATGGAGTCACGTCGTCGGCGCGGGAGACGCGGGGCGTGGCACTGCTGATAGCGCGGCCGTCACGGCCAGCAGACGCGCCGTTGGCCCGCACATATTTAAACTTTTACAATAGCAACGCCCCGACGCCTACATAAATCACCCGAACCTTCCTTCACACATCTCGTCTGAATTTAAATAGGTCCCTACACACGATCTTGCGTGATTTAGGTCCTACTTTCGTTGGCACCACTACTGTATCTGATTTATCAAATTTTTATTTATTTTTTGCTGCGAGCACGTCACTGTGTCGTAAAAACTTACAAGTGAATTAATGATGCTTGCTTGAGCGAATTGAGAAAACTCGGAAAATATATGTAAATAAATTTTTTATAGAAATTCGCCTCCTGTTAAAAAAGGCAACCGTTCCGTTTTTCTTTGTGTACGCATTTTCCTATCCGTTCATTACTTTATTTCAAGCTTAACATTAACGCAGAGTATGACGTGAAAATATAAGCTCGAGTAATGCTCCGCCCTCACGGCCTACTCAGATCCGACGAATAGGGAGAAAACGAGTACTAATGCTTCGGCTTAGGCGCATTATTTTACAATGTAAATATATACGTATGGTTATTTGAAGTAGGCATATTTTCCGAAGTGGAGCTAGCGAGCAAATTACAAGACTGTTCTGAGCGCCTACCTCCGCTCCGAAGTATTTAGAGGACTATTAAAACTCCGCCGGGAGTCCTGCTGAGATTTACTTGGGAAACGTAAATTATACGCACACTGAAGTTCAGTTTTAGCCTTATAAGTATTGCAGTCATAGGCTTTCTATTTCATACCTGGCTTATTATCGTGCCGCTTATAAGAAGATTTTCCATCGCTTAGATATTACTCGGACTAACAAACTTTGAGTTTACGTTTGGTGTAGGTGTCGTGAGTTCGAGGCAAATATTTGTGTGGTTCACAAATGAAAAACTCGATACATTAAAATGTAAATGATAAGTTGTTTCATTATTTCTTTTACGCCAGAGCTTGATCTCTGATACTTGGAAGTTTTAAAGGAGCCTTTCGTATCGGAAAGCGGAGACAATACTCATGAATAATGTATGAAATGGTCGCGCCAGCAAGCCATCTGATCTTCCGATGACATTGTCCTTGTTTACACAGGACTAGCTAATCCTGCCTCCCGAATTTAACAGGATTTGAGTGATGTTTCGAACCGCCTCGGCCCCACAAAATTAGTGAGCTGCCTTACAAAGCTCTTCGATATTACCAAGATATATTGGGTCAATCTTTTGCAGAATCAACAAACGCGTTTCTGAGATACTCTGTAGGGTAAAGTCAACCATGCCATTTTGATTAATCATAATATGATTCACGGACACATGAGTATCATCAATATTTCCAGTTTACGCTGCCTCGCATCATAAAGGCTTTTCGTGCAGTGGTTAGCTTATATATTGGGAATGTAATATCACGATGTGTGGCAAAAAGTAGTCATTTTATCCATTTTAGTACGAAAGTTATTTTAGTAAATTTATGAAAAATTCGAAGTCGAAATTTGCCGTCACATTTTGATATTTTTGTCATAACGTCTGGTGTAACTAACCAGAAGACGCAGGTTCGAATCCTAGCCGCAGTCAAATTGTTCCTTCACTAAAATAACGTTATAATCTTAGCATGGACAATGCATAAAAAATACAAAAAGATACCTTTAGTACTAATAAAAAAACTTTATTGAGTTAAATTACACCCATACACAGAATTTTGTTTTAATCAAAGTCACATTCAGATCTATCAGGTCGGTTAATCGTAATTAAATATAATTATAAAATGTGAGCAATAAATTAACACATATCAAGATCTCGTATGGACTTTGGTTTGGAAAAATGCTGAATCCCGAAATAAGAATTGGGTATTTATAACTTGTTCTTACTTCCGTTGAGATAGATCTATCTGTTCCAAATAAAGCGCTCTCAAAGTTGGATAACCTTAGCTTTACTGAACTTTCTTGGAAGCTTCGTAGACAGAAGAAAACTCGTCTACGTATCTTTGATATGCCACTTTCGGAATAATCAGGATCATCAATTTTTTACTGCTACGCTAGAGGTCTTGGGTTCGATCCCCAGGTCGAGCAAAGTGTTATTGGGTTTTTCTATGAAATTCTCAGTAGCAGCTCGGAGTCTGGATCTGTGCCCGGTGAATGGCAATAGGCTCGCCCCCTATTACATGGGACCTAAACATACCTACCGGTGAACTGTGGGTGTACATTAAGTGCACCTCTGCCTAACCCCTAGGGATTACAGGCGTGACGGTATAAATTTTTTATAGTCCAGCAAAAAATAAGCTACCATTGTTGCCCATGATGCTATACGAATTACTGTCGTTACAAATATCTGAAATTCACCAAAATTCTATCTACATTTTACGTCTTATGCGAAAGTAAATTTCGATGTTTCTGGATCCAGTGTATTAAATGATATTTACTTATTTCGATAAATAGATCCTTTAAAGACACTTTTACCAGTCAATGTTTTACTTTCTTTTTAAATTAGATAACGCCGGCATTTCTTACCAACCGTTTTGTAGGGAGCTCAACGATCCCGGCGGATCGTTGAGCTTCCTACAAGACGATACCAGATCAGCAAGACACTTGCGTAGATATACCAGCTATATCATATATTTTACAAAAATTGTTGATCATTAGTTTACATTACATGTGAGCGCCGCGCCGCCGCCGTCGTTGGTAATTCCCGCCCAAGCATCACGCCTACAATACATATATTTTTTTTACAATCTATACTATTATATATTATATCTATACTAATATTATAAAGCTGAAGAATTTGTTTGTTTGATTGCTTGAACGCACTAATCTCAGGAACTACAGGTCCGATTTGAAAAAAATATTTCAGTGTTAGATAGCCCATTTATCGAGGAAGCCTATAGGCTATATATCATCACGCTAAGACCAATAGGAGCGGAGCATAAATGAAAGATGTTACAAAAACGGGAAAAAATAAATGCAGAAAAGCCGAGAAACTACGCGGGCGACGCCGTGGGCGGAAAGCTAGTAGCTTATAAATCCCATTCTACGATTATTAGAAAAGTAAACAATTTTGACTTGATTCACTAGTACCTATGTTTAAGGTCCCTTGGAAAACAAGGCATATTTCCTAGTGCGGAAGGTCTATCATATAAAAATACATACAAATTCTTTACGTATCATTTTTACATAAATGGTAAAGCAGGAATTCCCGTCCCAAAGCCAAATTTCTCTAAGGCCACTGTCGCTATTGACCGTAGTGTCACGTCAGCGAGACTTCCCGCCTTCAAAACGGCCATTGGCCTTCTTATCTAATTTATTTTTATGCTGACTATCATGCAAGCTTAGTAAATTATGCATTAGATACACTTTTCTTAAAATATTTACACAATACCTATATTGTTGCTGTGTAATGGACGTACGTATATTAGATAGATTGGCCGATGTGAGCTGACTTCCATTTGAAGATAAAAGATAAATGCTAACGGTATAATTGTGGTTCTGGGTCCATAACAGTAAGGTTACCTGTCGTTGGAAATAAAATGCCGAGGTGATAACAATGGCCCAACAGCTCATATTCATACAACCTTCATATTACACACAGAAATAAAAGCCATTATCGTTTTATTGTTATTATGATGTGATGTATGAAAAATGTAATTCTCCCTTTTTCGCAAGAAATTGTACCTATGAGAAAGTTAAGGCATTTTTATTGTGTTCTGCTAAGGACATTATTTCTTTTTCGCCTTAATATTCGCCTTTCTACCGCCTGTATGGAGTGATTCTAATCAAAACTTATCGACTAGTAACAGTTAAATCGTTAAAAATTCAGATTACCCAAACAACCCAGTGGTTAGCAGCAGCCACTCATTTCTCAGTTATGTATTGTAATGCGGAACTGCAAAAACTCCTTTTTCACTTCAGTCTGGCCAACTTCCAACCAATTATGTTCAATACACAAGAGTTGACTTGAAAACTAAATTAAATATCGTTCTGTTAGTTGGCTCTCGATACTTTTTACAACACATTGCTCCCTAACGTGTTGAATTAAATGCGCATTCAATATATAAAAGCTATTTTACCATAACGATGTTTATAATTAAAGTTCTGAAGCATTTTCAGCCAAAGTTATTCAATTTAATCTGTGCGATGGCCGCATTCTGATTTTGGCATTTGTCAACAGGCAATTCTAATTTAGATATATTTCTTTTCGAAACAAATCCGTATGCGTCGTGCTAATATAATAGTAAGTTAACAAACCGTGGTTGTGTCCGGCGCCCCGCTCCGATACTCACATAATGAGCCCCAGACAATCTTTTATTGTCTGTTTGGACTCGGATAAATTGTGATAGATGATCTTCTGCGTCTCCCAGATTTGGAGCCAGATCTATCCGTCTTCCAATTTATATTGAGGGGTTTGTTGTGAGCGCTTATCCTCCGCATACATTGAGCGTTTATTACACAGACTCGTTTTATACTGCAAAAAACGTCGTCGTTTTCCGCATTTATTTCTCGCCTAATGAAATGCGAGCATCAGGCTCGAATGCTGAAACTTTTTATTGTAAACCCCGGCCGACAGGGTTTTTCTTCTGTCCTCACGTCGCGCTTATGAAAAATAGTGTGCATTACCCAGCCATTCTGCAAAGAAGCCAGAGGACCATGTGCGCTAAATGGAGGTTTGTGCGCTATTTGTTTTAAACATTGAAAAATATTAAAGATGAAATAGTAGAGCTGAAATAGTTTAATAAACACACAGCTGTGGTTTTCTCTAGACTCAAAATTACATAGTAATTTCAACATTTACTCTTTACTGTTATTTAAGCCTTTTATGAATGCCTCACTTGTAAATATTATAAGCGACAGCAATACGTGTGTTGTGCGATGATAATGCTCGTAAAACTGAAATGGGCTGTTAATTATTGGCTTGCTGCGTATCGTACACATGTAAACATACATCAACTCGTTTATTAGCCACATTAGTAATCACATTAGTCAGGTTCCTACTTAATAATGGAGCCAGTTGCGGTACATTAGTAATCGTTACACCCATGCTCACAACTTAGAAATATATAGCACATTGTTATTAGCAGCGAGACATGTGACAAAAGTACCGACACGAATTCTTTGTCCTCGCCTTGGTGAATGATCGTCGGAGTATGCGAATGGCGTGTGCGTGTGCAGTAAAGCTGATCATGAAACTGTTCTAGCGTCTTCTTTAGACAAATGAGTAGGCCCAGGGGGCGGCGAGGTCACGTTGCTCATTGCCGGTGACATTTGACCGAAGCCTCACTTCCACTAAAACACCTCACGCCGGCCCTCTCCCTGCAATTTCCGCCCTCCAAATGACACCCTTGGTCCCCGGCCTTGTCCGTGAAAACATAGCTAGAAATCCCGTCCACCTTTTACTTTTTTATATCCCTGCTTATCTCGGTAGGTGCATAACAATGTGGTCGGGGCAAACCGATTTTGATACTGTCGCCACATCTCACTTTCATGGTGGAAAAGAAAAGTTCTTGTTTACTCAACATTGCGGCTTCCTGTTTTGTTATGCAAATGAGAAACAGGTAAACTTGTTATCAACATTTCGGGTAGGTATTGCAACCAAAATTCCTGAAAAAGATGTTACCTATTTATTTCCTACTTTATCTTGCCTTGAACCCCACTACTACTTACATCTAATGTTAAATGTCAATATAAATCTTTTCGGACATTAGAAGAGGACCAAGAGGAGACATCTATTTATGTATGATTATAAAACGTGGCTGCTATTCTTGAACAGCGTTATTTGGTTTTGCTATGAAATCCACAATAGCACCTGGAGTTTGTTCCTGATAATTAATTGTATTAGACCCGCCCCTATTACATGAGATCTAAACATAACTGTGGGCGTACAGTATTATTAAACCTTTTCTTAAACCTTCGGGGAATATGGGTCTGACGATATGTTATAAAATATAGTTCATTGAAATATTGCTGCCTGATCGTTTGGATCAGTTCAGCATCTCATATTGAGCCGTTATTAAATTAGAATATCTAAACATCAATCAATTCCTCGTCATAACCTTTAACTTTGTGCTAGAAATGTATACTGAAACATAACTTAATTACGTTGCTATGGCAATTGTTATCCAGTACCTACAGATTTGCTAGCTCACACCAACTTCCCAGGGCTATAACTCACAGTTGCTTTGGAATTTATTATCAATTGTAAACCGCATAATGTCTCCGAAGTATAATTTATTGCTGTAGTAATAATAATCATAAATGAGATATCCGATCCTACCTACAGTATAACAAGAGGAATCAATAAACACTACGTTTTCATATCAGTCCCTTTTCAAATACCTTTGGAGGATAACAATTCGTTATCTTTTGGATTGCGAATTGGTACCCACTCTACGAACGCGAACTAAAGGAAAAATATGGTACCGGTAACCTAAGAAGTGGTTTTCGCGTCCCGAATTCCGGTAGGTACGTGCGCGCAAGGTGATTTACCGCACGAAGACCGCCACTCGCCTTATTGAATACTACGTTCTATGAAAGAAAATCGTATATTTTGACGTGCGGCAATCTAAATTTATGACTGTCATTTATTCATTGTGACAAATGACAATTAAACGTGGTTGGTCTTCGGGACGTTGGCGACCCTTGACGTTTTTATGCCCTCCTCTAATCTGTTCCCTTTTCAATGTTCGCCCGACAGCTTTGTATTTGTAGAGTAGTACAATTGAAATCAAATATCTGTGCTTTTGAAGGATTTGTTAAAGTTAAAATTACAGCTATCGTATAATTCATCTTAATTTTAAATATAATATGAAGTACAATCAAATAATATCTTGCAACTTCTAGCTACAATAATTATTAATTAAATTAGTTTCATGAAATATTTCATGTCGAAATGAATAGAAGTTAGTGGAATATCCCAGCTCGTCTTTCAATCATGTCAGAACTTTCATAGCATCTATTTTATTAATACATTTTATTCGTTTAAAACTGACTTCTTAGCTATCTGTTTTACTTAGAAAAAAAGCTGAACAGTCAGGTCGAGTAAAATAACTTTTGCTTCGCTCCGAGTTTCCCTCGTTGAAATGAAAAAATAAAATCACAGAAAAGTTGCCGTATTTTTTTGTGGATATTACATTACCTTTAGCGGGAACTTGCGATTTTATTTACATGTGCTTACGTACCTATTTTAAACAAAAGAGAAACCACGCCATACTTCAATTCCGTGCTTTAAGCTAACTTGCAGCGCCTGCAGTAAAATTACCGAATGTTATTCAAAAATAGAAACCGCTCATTAATAGGCCCGCACTTTTGTTAAGTAAAATGAAATTCTGGCGCAGAAGGCAACGGGGTGCTACTTTATAAGCCAATTAGTCTGAGAATACGGTATGCGTTCATTACTCGTTGTACACGGACGATATAATGGATAAGTGCCGCGCGAATGGCGCACGCGGTGCCAATGCCCAAACGCTGTCACCACCCTCTGACACCACGTACGTATATAATTACGCGCACATAATTATATTTACTTTATTGCGCTCATTATGGCGTGTGTCCCGTACTGATACAACTTTCTTAATAACAAATAAATATTTCTACATTCACAGTTTAACAGATTTCAGCAACATAATCTGAAATTGTATTTATAAACTAACCATTCGCCCGCGGTTTTACTCACGTCCCAGGTCTCCAAAGTATCAACATAAAACATGCCCCGGATTTTAAGTTAGACCGCCAGCAATACAACTATTAAAACCTCATTAAATGATGTGCAGTAGATTTTGCGTGGTTCGTGTACAAAGATACAGACAGATAATAATGCAATATCAATAGGTAATGTACAGATATCCGCCTGTTACAATTTGATTGTATGTCACTATAGATGACCCGCGTTTTTAATGTTGCAAACGATCGCGTATGGCATAGCTACTAGGATAAATATCCACTTTGAGTTTACAGGCAATTATAAATAGTTATGCGTATTTCGAAATGTTCCTCGTGTTAAACATTAAAAATGCTTAAAGATATTTATTTATTTAAAGCGCACTGAACGGCATACTTACCCACATAAAAGTTCTGTATATGAAGCCGACGAAAGCTGAAGTTTTCAGATTTATACGAGTTTTTATGTACCTATTTAGTATGCACTTCGGCACTCACTCTGTATCAAGTTTTGATAAATATCCACATCTCTTTTAGCTTTAATATTATTTAAGTGCTCTATTTAGCTATTTTAGCTACTTAAAAAAGAATAACAGCCGCTTTTCCGTGCCAAGTACGGCCAAAACATTTGATGTTATAATTTATAGAGAAAAATGTAATTAACTTCCCAATTAAGAAGGAAGATCGTATATCCGTGAACGGTTAAATTCCTCTCAGGGGAGAAATATCGCTGTTCTTAAGCCAATTCTATGGTACATTAATCCAAGGATACCTGATTTAAACAGTATTGTTTCACTTGCTTTACATTTTTACATGTTTTACTACGCTGCTACTGCTACGTTAGTTCGATTCCCATGCCGAGTGTTATTTTTTCGATGAAATTTTCAGTAGCAGCTCAGTGTTTTGATTCGTGCCCGATTAATGGCAATAGGCTCGTCCTTTTTATTTGGGCCTTAAAAATACCGGCGAACTGCGGATTACATTAGTACACCTGTGCCTAACCCATCGGGGAATACAAGCATGATGGGTATGTCTTCTATACACTTTTGTTAAAGTTCATAAAGTATAATATTCATACAATTACGCCTGTATTCCCCGAAGGGTAAGGCACAGGTGTACTTAATGTACACCCACAGTTAGCCAGTATGTTTAGGTACCATGTTATAGGGGGCGAGCCTATTGCCATTCACCGGGCACATATCCAACGTCCGAGTTCATCATCATCATCATCATCAGCCTATACTAGTCCACTGCTGGACGTAGGCCTCCCCTAGTGTGCGCCATTTCACCCTGTCCTCCGCTCTTCGCATCCGGCTTCTGCCAGCCACCTTTCGCAAATCATCACTCCATCTTGCCGGAGTCCTACACTACGTTTGCCGAGTCGCGGTCTCCACTCTAGAACACGTCTACCCCAACGGTTGTCGGTTCTCCTACAGATATGGCCAGCCCATTGCCACTTCAGCTTGCTAATCCGGTGTGCTATGTCGGTAACTTTGGTTCTCTGTCGGATAATCTCATTGCGGATTCTGTCCTTCAGAAAAAACTACGAGCATAGCACGCTCCATAGCACGCTGAGCGACTTTAAATTGGTGGACAAGCCGCACTGTACGTGTCCACGTCTCAGCACCGTAGGTCATCACGGGTAGGACGCACTGATTGAAAACTTTTGTTTTCAAGCTTTGCAGTATGGGTGATGAGAAGACCCGACGAAATTTCCAAATGCTGCCCAGCCCAACTGGATTCTCCTCTTGGCCTCCCCCTCGAAGTTGTTTTTACCCAACTGCAAAATCTGCCCGAGGTAAGTGTATTCCGAAACAACTTCAAGAAGATGACCATTTACAGCAATAGGTCTCAGACCAATGTGGTCATTGAACATGACTTTGGTTTTATCCAAATTCGTGCTGAGACCTACGCTTTGTGAGGCTGATGCTACACTGTCCAGCATTTGTTGCAGCTCCTCTAGCGACTCCGCCATTAGGACTATGTCGTCTGCGAATCGTAAGTGCGAGATGTAATCGCCGTTTATGTTTATGCCCTTGCCTTTCCAGTCCAGCGTCTTAAACAAATCCTCCAATGCGCTTGAGAACAGTTTCGGAGATATGACATCCCCCTGTCTCACGCCTCTGCGCAATTGGATAGGTTTAGACTGTTGGTCCTGTACTTGGACATTCATAAAGGCAGATTCATAAAGACATCTCAGCACTTCGATATAACGATAGTCCACTTGGCATCGCTGTAAGGATTCCAAAACAGCCCAGGTTTCCACAGAGTCAAAAGCTTGCTCATAGTCCACAAACGCTAGGCACAGGGGCCGATTATACTCTACGTCCGAGTTGCTACAGAGAATTTCATAGCAAAACCCAATAACACTTTGCTCGATCTGGGAATCGAACCAAAGACCTCTAGCACAGCAGTCGCACTTAGGACCACCAGACTAGAGACAGTTTTAAATAACAATAAAATTAATATATAAAATTACTTTGTATAAAGGCATAGGTATACTATACTAGCAGAGCCCCGCGAAGCTATCCACGTTGATCTTGTTTTTCCCAATCCTATGAGAATTTCCCTAAATCCTCTCTTCACGGATGCCTGCGTCCGATGTAGCTGTCAGCAGCTATGTAAGCTTTATAGTCTCGGAGATTTCGTATACGTTTCAATTTCGTGTGTGTGTGTGAGCCGAAGGATTAGGCAAAGGTGTTCTGATGTATACTCAGAGGTCCCCGGTATGTTTGAGTCTTATATACGTTATAGAGAGCATTATAATGAGCTGACATCCAAACTCCAAGCTGCTACTAAGAATTTCATAGAGAACCTAATAGCAGTTCCCTCAATATTCGAATAGAATTCAGGACTTTTCTCTCAGCAGCCGCACTTGGAATCAATAAGGCAGTCAATACCTACTACTAGCCAAACGAAAGTACTTACCTACATATTATTATAGGACATTTTTTCTTTTACCCGACTACGAAAAAGAAAGGCTAATGAGTTTTACATTATTTTTAGTACAAAAAGATTGATGGGCTCGTGGCTAAGTAACAACTGCGTTGATAAACCGATATACAAAGTTATGCTACGCTTGCCGCGATCAATCTGTGGATGAGAGGTCATTCTTATTGCATTAATACTCCTTAGTGCCTCCGTGCCTGTAGCCATAATTATGAACTTTATGAACACCTATGATAATCTTTAAGTCTGTAAACATCGGTATCGCCAAGACATTGGGTTGCGGAGGTCTGATGGCACTTGCTTTTTATAAAATACTGATAAGCAGCTGTGTCAAGATATACTGGAACCATACCCCAACCTTGTTGGAAAAGGCTAAGCACAAAAGGACTTTGTGCCGCTCTGAGTGTAGGTAAATTTCTAAAACAACATCGACCTATTTGATATAATATGTAAATATGTTTATTTTTGTAAAACTTTCTGTGTAGGTACCATATGTGAGCAAACAAATTGTTTAAGCTAACATGTTCTATCGTAACTTAGACTACACAATCCATACTAATATTATTACATACCATCACACCTGTATTCCCCGAAGGGTTAGGCAGAGGTGTACTTAATGTACACCCACAGTTCGCCAGTATGTTAAGGTCCCATGTAATAGGGGGCGAGCCTATTGCCATTCACTGGGCACAAATCCAGACTCCGAGCTGCTACTGACAATTTCATAGAAAAACCCAAATAACACTTTGCTTGACCTGGGGATCGAACCCAAGACCTCAAGCGTAGCAATCGCGATTGGGACCACTAGAATAACGAGGCAGTCACTAATATTACTAATATTATTAATGCGAATATAATTACATTTAGGTTATTACGCCTACGCAGCTAGGAAAAGTTTGATGAATTTTAGACATAGGCTACCTTTTGTTTCGGAACGTTTTATGGAATGAGAGTGAAACCATGGGCAACGCTATCTAGTTACAAAATATGTACGATGGCCAGCACATCAAGTTACCAAAAAACCGGCCAAGTGCGAGTCGGACTCGCGCACGGAGGGTTCCGTGCCATTACGATTTATGACGTATTAAAAAAAATACTTACTAGATCTCTTTCAAACCCTTTCATTGAAAGTTTATGGGGAACCCACAAGAGTTTTAGTTTTTTTCTATTTTTGTGTAAAAATCTTGATGCAGTTCACAGAATACATCTACTTACCAAGTTTCAACAGCATAGCTCTTATAGTTTCAGAGAAAAAAATCTGTGACAGACAGACAGACATGATGAATCTATAAGGGTTCCGTTTTTTGCCATTTGGCTACGGAACCCTAAAAATGTCAAATTTTCTCAGTTGATTTTGAACTTTACCTTCATCAATTTAAGGTTTAAAATCATTTGGAGAAATTTGACAGTTTTGTATACCTTGACCTGCTGGCGACTGTACACACGGCTACACATCAAGTTATATGAAACTAGTTTAGACTGACATCCCATTGTACCTAAATGTTTTCTGTACAAGACAAGGCCAGTTTATACTGGATAGTTTAGCTTGATGTGAAGCCGTGCGTACAAGGGATGTGTATAAAGGATTTCATTTAGTCACTAGCAACTTTGTGGCAGTCTTCTAGCAAAGAAGAGCAATTCATTCAGTTGCGAAAGCTCAGTACATTACTGACAAAGCTCTTACGGACGTAAGATAATAAGTATTATCCATCCGACCTCACCCAACGGGCCATACAAAAATACTCGCATTACAACCAAACCCCGAATGGGAGCAATCTTCGGACAATCATGACCGGCCGGCCCTTCCAAGTTGCACAACCTCTTATCTGATCTACTGACCCTGAACATTACTTGTAATGGAAATCGAATTACAATTTAAGCAAGATAAACGGAATACGTGCGGTTTGAGCGGTCATCGTTCCAACTCCAAAGTTTTGCACACGACTTCGAATTTACGAGCAATAAACAATGTACGGCACGAAACCCTAAAGTGGACCTCTAAACAGGATAATTTTTAATGACGAATGTCACTTGTGACATGAAAATATCTGTTCTCCAACGATATTATTATATATTTTTATTTCCTCCTTCGATCATGAGGGTAATTGCTCGTATAATGTCATTGATTTATTCCATCCGAACACATAAATATTTATCAACATTTTCAGCATTTTGGAAACACAGGAACCATATAAAAGTTGCTCATCTATACTTATATTATAAACAGGTAAAGTTTGTGACGTTGTGAGTTTGTGGCGTTGCAGGGGATAATTTCTGGATCTACAGAACTGATTTTGAGAAATTCTCTCACCAATAGAAAGATATATTATTCCTGAGTGGCATAGGCTATATTTTATCCTGTAAAATTAAAAGAAACGTATAGTCCACGTGGGCGAAGCCGCGGGCGGAAAGCTAGCTATCTATAAATAAGTGAACATTTGCTATGCTCAGTATAAAAACAAATCACATCATAATATAAAGGGCCGCCCCAAGGGAATGAACGTTAACCAGAAACCTCGTAAATCAGTAAAGATTCAAATATTCTTTTTTCATCCGATTTATGGAGTACCCACGCGTCCTTAAGAAAGAGCTATGATATTTCATGCTGTCATTGTGAACCGAACCGTGAAGTTTTAGCTTTATTAAAAGTTAACGTCCCACTTGCTACTTGACATTAAAACATACCCTAGAATATAATGTCACGCACAAAGATAAGCCTTTGCAAAACTGTACACTATTAGTACCTAAAAACAAAGAAGATTATGTACCTAACTTAGATATGTATACGAAACCTTGCCGACAGCACTAGAAATTGCCTGAAATTGGTGTTCTAACTTTGAAGCGGCTGTAGAGATAAGTTTCTTAGTGTTTCAGTATTTATTCGCTTTGCGGCGGAATTTCCCACAAACAATACATTTATAACACCGTGTAAACATGACTGACATCATAATATTATTTCATACTACGCTTTCGATACTTTCATAACGGCTAAAGAATTATTGATTATTTTTATGTGTAAATGCAAATGTGTACATAACCCTTAGGAGGAGCGAAACGAGTGCATCAATATATAATGTTGTTTATTTTTTTGCAGCGTCGCGTATTCGATACGAGATCACGAGCGGGAACATAGGCGGCGCTTTCGCCGTCAAGAACATGACTGGCGCCATCTACGTGGCAGGCGCACTCGACTACGAAACTAGGAAACGGGTAAGGCTTCTACTTCATTTTACATTTCACAATACAATATCAATCCTATGCCAACGTCTGCAACACGAGGCAAATATCCAGTAAAGTTAAAAAGTAGTCTTTATTCAACTCCGCATTTCCACATAATGGCATTAACAACGGTTCAGTGGCTCTTGTTTAAAGATCCGTGAATCATACGTTAAAATGTGGCTACAGTTTAATGAAGTATTTATTGTTTATTTTGTTTGTTAATGTTCGATTAAGTTGTTGTTGTCTGACAAATTTAGTCCACTTGTATTTTGGATACATAAAGTTAGGTAGATTAATTACTCAACTTTGTCAGAAGCTAAATTACGTTCTATCACAAAACGTTTTCAAAGTTAATTTACTCATCACAGATTACGGAACCGAGTTAGATAAAAATACAATTTAATTTCCCGAAAAATAACTGGGATAAAGCTTTAGATAAAATGTTTAAAACAATTGCGCGGTTTTATAGTGACAAATGGTTCCCGAGAGGCAGTGAACCACGATAAAGTGGAAAATAAATAAATCGATATCAGATATCGCTTTTGTTTATATGGGACATTTATTTAATGTACCTTTCGGCCAATAATGATTTAGCTGAGAAGCGGATGATGTGGTGTTCAATACGTCCAAGGATTCTGTATCCTAAGTTTTATCAGCTAAAAATACGAAATTAGTTATTATTTTCGAAACCCCTAGTCTGTAACTATTAAAAAACATTGACGTTGCATCTACTTACAGAGTACACTTTACAAGCATCAGTATGCTCATCTTTATAAATTCCTTTTCTAGAGATCTCTTGACTGTCTTATGTTTATGCATCCGAAAAAGTGTTAAAAGAGTTTAGAGTACATGAAGCCAAAGTGAATTTAAATGTTCTTCTATATTCTGCTTGAACCAAACACTACGTTGTTCTGTTAACGCTCTACTAATAGAGACAAATCACAGCATACTTGAAACTTTAAATTTATGCTAATTGCATTCATTCTTATTCAGTGCGTGAGTTATAGCAACACTTTTGAGGCGCTAATAATGTCAAGTAAATCTAGTTAAGTAATTAGCTTTACTCAAACTTTCGCGTCAAGTTGTATGAGACCTAAGTTTGTCATCAACAATTATGTCACGTCAACAGAATCCTAAATTAAACAAGTGAGGGATAACGAAGTAAGCCGACGTAATTAAAGATAAACCACTTATACAAACATACAGGTGTAGTATGTACATATGTACTAGATGCGGCCCGCGGGCGCGTAAACACATGGCCAATTTAAAAAGGAAACATACATACTATTTAAATACATTCTCAACCCTTTCTTAAACTCGTTTACAGCAACATTTTCTAATCCACATTAAAGCGTAATTATGTGATCATATATTTAATGTTGTGTTTAGGTGAGTTGAATCAAAAGAGAAATTAATCGCCCTTTGAACATAAGTTTGTACTAAAATAAACGGCGGCGTTAAAGTGTACAGTATTTCGCTTACTTTTTGCCCCCGGCGAGTTTCAAATTTAAAACATCGCGCGCCGTGGAGGCGGTCTCCTTTCGCCTATCAGCAGGCCCCCTTTGTTACAGGCTTGCGAAACTTTCCACCAACTTTTCACGAGATAAATAATTTAATCTTTAATACCCATTTAAGCGAGCCAGCGTAGTTGTTACCAAAGGCTGTATTGCTATCAAACTGCAGATTCTCACGAAGCTTTTATGGATGTAAACCAGTTTACTTTCTACACTCCTTTTGCTTTTAAACGTTCCAGTCTTCGCTTAAATGTTCAGGAAGTACCTTTTATTGTTATGTATTTAGAAGGAAATAACGCGCTTCCTTACTGAATAAAAGCAATGTAAAGGCTCGTGGGAAAATTGAATTTGCCAGATCGAGAAACTTGAAACTATATAATACATTCGTGATTACAATAGTCACCTGAAAATAAAACTAGTAAATCCATTAGGGTATATAGGTGAGATAGATCCTGCACTCACCCGTAGCATCTGCGAAATACCGATATGCACTAAGATTTGACTGAGTGCATTAGTTGAACCAAACGTAGCTCGCTCACAGTGCCTAGATTAAAACAGTTGTTAATATACATAAATGAAATCATAACAACTATTGCACACGGAAATGCTCATTTTTTATTCATTAACAAACCGAATAGCATTTTCCGGTAGCATCAGAATTATAAGTTATCAAATTGATGCAACGTTCCAACTTGTATAAACTGTGTGAGATGACTTTTGAAACAAACATTTCCCTCCCGAGTGAGGAAATTACTGAACGACACTGACAGATGACACCAATAACTCCCCCGGGTCGCAAACACGCTCACTCTATTTTCGAAGCCAAGTGTGGACTTAGTAAATTTTTGGTAACAATTTATATGTATACTCGCAGCTATTCGTTAACCGTTAGTCACTTACTCTAATTTGTCACAATAACTAAACTTGACAAACTAATTATTTGAGACGTAATAATTATTATCATTAAGAAAATGTTTCCAAAAGCGTTTCCCCGTTATTACAAAGACTCAAATCAAGTTAATTATGACCGGCTTAAATTACTTTTTCTAACTTTCTATTAAACTTTTTAAATTACCTTGTTAAATTATAATTACAGTCAAAGTCAAAGGAGTTTTCTTAAATCAGTGAATGAAAAAAAAAACGATGACTTAATTTTAAATGTCAGTAACGTTTGAAAGTAGTTAACACTGACAGGTTTTAATTAGACGAAAAATTATAATTAGGGTCATCGTTGTAGGAAATATTTTGTATCACTGTAACATATGTATATTGAACGGCAACAGTACGAGCTGAAGCTGGCTGCGTCGGACAACTTGAAGGAGAACTACACGACCGTGGTGATCCACGTGAAGGATGTCAACGACAATCCCCCCGTGTTCGAGAGGCCCACGTATCGCACGCAGATCACAGAGGAAGACGACCGCAATCTGCCGAAACGAGTGCTTCAGGTCCGATTCGAGATCACTACAGCTGAATTCGATTCTTTATTGAACGTATTCGAGTACCTGTCAGCGATTGTTTCAAAAGAGAATCGAATGAAGCTCCCCGGTCCCTGGATTGGCCAGATATCATTAGCTTGCATGGCATGGGGATTTCGTTTGCGACTCTGTTTTTTACTCCGTAGTTATGATTTTTTTTGCTAGTTTCCGTGTTGTTGTTTTGTTTTTATTTGCATTCAATTTCTTTATTGCGGCGTTCTACAATTCTGGAGCTCAGTGCTGAAAATTCGTTGCATTATTGAACATTTCTTTGATTACTTTCTTTTTTTTCTTTTCTCAGATTACTTCATAGTTTTTCATATTTTGTTCTAGTAACTCGCAAATGTATAATTTGCGTAGTAACATTGTTCCCTGGGTTTGACAGAGTAAGTTTGACGAGTGATGGAATGAGTAAAAAAAATATTTCCGCGAGAGCTAGTGTGGAAAATTTTTTTCGTCACTAATCATGATGAATTCTCGGAACAGTGCGTTGTTTTAGTGCGTTAGTTGTAAGTTAGCTAATTCTGAACATAAGCAAATTAGCCGTATGGATGGCAGGTCATTTTAAACCCGTTCCAGGATACAAAATAATATGTAACGATCAAACATCACATAAACCGAAGGTAGAACAATAACAACTAAAAGTCAATGAATCGCGTCCGGTGCGGTCAACTCTTTCAAATAACCCGCTGGAATTTATATTTATTTTCCCTTCTTCATTGGATCCTAAGCGTTTTTACATATAATTTTATGATCAAAGTCGACTTTCCCCATTTTTATAACGATAATGACGAGAAGTTCAGCAGCTGGGTGCGAGTTGCCGCGAGCGAGCGTTTGAAATTCGTACTTTTCAATTATTGAACGAGCCTCGAAAGCAAAGTTCTTCACACGACATAAATTAATTTCTTCATTGCGATTAATTTAGCTGTGGCTTTTGGCGAAACATTTCTCTGATGACTTTGTTTACTTAAACATAAATACAGCGTAAGGTCTAATGAAAGCAGTGCACAGTACTTACATATAAATCATGTTGTGTCGATATTCAATGTGATATATTACACGTAGTCGTGGCATCCGTTAAAACTGCGACTGTGGAATTGTAACGTAGCTTATCTGCGATAAAATTGACTTTTATGAAAGGGATCAAAAACAATAAATCATAGACAACCACATATGTTTACATGTCGTTTAGGTTCAAAAACCTTAAATAATAATAATAATTGATTGACTTTACAAATAAACGATTTCGAATAGGTATTTGCTGCCGTTTTAATTCACAATCCTAATCTATTGACAAAGTCAAAGCCAGTCATTGCCAAGGAAGACGTGTGGAGTGTGATGCATGAGCATGGTGAGTGATGTGTGCGTGTCGCAGTACGAGCTGACGCTGGTGGCGTCGGACGGGCGCAACGAGAACTCGACGCGCGTCGTGGTGCGCGTGCTCGACGTCAACGACCTGCCGCCCAAGTTCACACGCAGCGCCTACATCACGCAGGCCCTCGAGGAGACCGGCCCCTTCCCGCACCCCCTTATACAGGTTTTTTGTGTTCTTTTTTGTTTCATCTTCCTTTTCTCTAGGCTTATGCCTAGGTCGGCGTTTTCTGTGTTATTATCTATTTACTCAACTAACCTCACGTTTCATTTCTATTCCGCTGCCCTTAACTGCTTCGAATAAAACTCGTCAACCAGATTCCCTTCTCTTCCCACCCGTATAAAATGAAATTATTTTCACGAATATATAACAATATTTCCAGACGCATAGTCTACAAACCCGTTTCAAAAATTGACCCGTAAATTTATTGGCCTGACTAGAAACAGTAAACGGTACTCAACCGTTGTCATTTTAAATTGTCAAGGACGTATAAGGGTGCGCTCATGTGAAAAAAAAATCCATTAGGTACATAGATATAACCTGCAGACGCAGCAAGTTAATACTGCGTGTGTAATTTGTGCGTGCTACCTCTCTTCACTTCGAAAACCATTAGGAAGGGTCGTTTCGATTGTAATGAAGCGATAAAAATGCCAGCTTTACATACTAACTTATCCAAACAGTCACAATTTGCTATTCCTATACACATTTTTTTCACCTTCAAATTTATTTTACATTCTTTAATTAATGTTTAATTATTTTTGTTGGGGGTGCAAGGGCTTTTAACGTAAATTTACTAACACTAAACATTTTAACGTTGACCTTACTCTGTATCCACAGGTTCCGTAGGTAAGCCATTAATGTATGTTGTACAAGTTAACTGGAAAGCTTTTAGTAGAAAGTAGAAACTTACTATATGTAGAAAATTACTATACACTTCAAATTGTGGTTTGTGCAGCATGAATATGCAGACGCCTCCCTATTTTACGACTTCTTGTATTGTCTATAACATGGAACACGAACAAAGGGAAAATATTTTGCGAAATGTTCCAAATTGCTTTCGCTCAACTTTGTCTCTGTGATGTGTCGGAGGTAGCTATTTCAAAATACATGTCTTACATCCGAATATTAGCTTTAGCTAATAATAAATTCTTTCCTTTTAGTTTAGTTATACCAAAACAATTTATGTTTTGTATATCACGTACCTACCACTAGGAACTGTACTGTATAGAAGCAGATTACTAGTATCTGCTATTTAGAACTAGGGTCCGACATAGTTGAAATTGGTGCTACACAACAGTTTCAAAGGCAGTCTTGACTTTTATACTCAATCATGTAAATTGACCGTCCTCTAAGACTAAAGCCCTCGTCCCAAGTCGCTTGTAGTGACAAGCTTTTTTATAATTGGAGCGAGATTCTCAAATGATCCGAGTAATTACGCAAACGTCGACCCTCTTCATTTCAGGCTCTTACGCTACTCTAACGTAATTGGACATTCCAGTTGCCATAAGTTTACGTATCCCAATTTTACAGGGATCAATTTCTCCATTAAACAGTCGATAAACACAAGGCTTGTAATGAATTTGATACGCGGCTCTCGATTACCTCATGCGAGAATGTTTATTTTCCGTTTTATATAACACCGTAATCAGCGATATAACCCTCTTTAATATTCACTTTACTTTCTCGTCCCCTTGATAAAATTCCTTCCGAGTTTACGTCAGTGTCCTCTTAAAAAGAACAAAGTTTGCGATGCTTCCGTTGGCGAAGGGTGATGCAAACAATCCGGGGTGTCGGATTCATAAACTTCGTCGAACTTCCGTGGAAGCTTCGCCACTATAAAATACATAGTAATTCACATTCAGCCCGAGATTAAAGCTGTTTTAACATTTTATGGCAACATCATAAGGAAAATTCTGAGGATTCGAACAAATCCACATATTGCATAACACAAGCTGAAACGTAATGGAAAGTTTTGTGGAATATAAATCTTTGATTACTTAATATATCGACAGTAAATAAATAGGTTATTAGGTGTAACTTTTTTCGAAGTATTAAGTACTGTCGACGACAGTTTCGCTCGCGGCTTCATATTAGGTCAATTCGTTCTCATAAATTAGATCCAAATATTACTCTTTTTCCTTTTGAAAATGGATAATTGTATGAGTACAATGGGTCTTAGAAAATATTGGACGCAATAAAAGCCGTTTTTTTTACTAGTTTCTAGCGGTTAATCTTCTGTTTATTAAATAGATAGAATATTAATATATCAAAAACTACCATAAATAGAATTTATATATTTTTTATATTATACCTTGGTATAGGTAATTTTAATACAGCAGCGTTGTTATGTTTTCACTGAAAATCATTCAGTTAAGTAAAGTGTGATCTTGTGTGATTGTGATTTAAAGCGTCGGTAGCCTAATGGCTAGGGCGTCGGACTTGCGATCATATGGTTGCCGGTTCGAACCCCACCACCGACGTGAACCCACTCGTAACAAGCATTTAGCTTAGCACGAGGGGTTAACAAGAATACTAGTAATGTGTGACCCACATTGCTAGTAAGCTTTTTTTTTTTAAAAAAAAAACTTTGAATTTATAATAAAGTAAATCACTTGAAGACATTCAAATTATTCAAAATTCCCAAGAACGTAATTATTGTTGCTATATTCTATAAAATCAAACACAACACAGAGCCGAAGGCAGTTTTACATTGAGCTAACTAACATGACTAAGTTTGAATTATTTAATTATCTATTAACGCACGTACTTGCTTGCTTTTGTTTGGTAACTAGGTAAACTAAGCCGACCGGATTAGGTAAGTTTAATTTAGAAATACCTAAATTTCCAAGAAGTACTATGACAATGTATGAAATATAAATCTTGATACAATTGATTGTCAACTAATATCGAAAGTTTTAAACTGACCATTTTTCCTTCACACAGGTCACCGCCACGGATGGCGACAAAGACAGACAGCAAAATATAGTTTATTTCCTGACTGGCCAGGGTATAGACCCTGATAATCCTGCAAACAGTAAATTCGACATAAATCGTACCACAGGAGAAATATTTGTCCTCAAAGTAAGTAGTAGATACAGTCATTTATAAAGGTATACCGTGTCTTGTGTAGGAACACCTGATTCTATTGGTATCGGAATGAGTACCGAACTCGCAGAGATGTCCGCCCAACAGGACGCACACTTTGCATGCACAATGCAATCACACATTTATTGCGTTCCATTTGCTTCGTAACTTGGAAGCAAATATTTCTGAAATGAGAAAAACCGAAGGTTCTCTGAATGATAATTACGTACTATTTAGAAAATTGGAATACTTTTTGGTCCCGACTCGCTATCAAAAAGCAAAGGATAGGTACTTGCGAATTTAACTTTTCTGTGAGTTTAGGATCGGTGTGTTTCACCAAACAAACACTATCTCTGTATTTACAAAACCTTTTTAACAGTATTTGTATATAACAAATGTGTGTCGTTAAACATCATAATATATAGTAAAAGTAGGTAAAGTAAAATAAATCGTACTGATCTTGTAGGGTAAACGATACAGTAACCTAAACATTATTTAATAGGCATTAACATGTTATTTGTCCACAGCCTTTGGATCGAGACCAGCCTAATGGACGACCGCAATGGAGGTTCACAGTATTTGCACAAGACGAAGGCGGCGAGGGTCTTGTGGGATACGCAGATGTTCAAGTCAATCTTAAAGACATTAATGATAATGCTCCAATTTTCCCTCAAGGCGTATATTTCGGTAATGTCACAGAAAACGGTACAGCCGGTATGGTCGTTATGACTATGACTGCCATCGACTATGATGATCCTGCAGAAAGTAATAACGCCAAGCTGTGGTATTCTATTGAGAAAAACGTAATTGAGGAAGAAACTGGCTCACCTATATTTGAAATTGAACCTGAAACAGGTGTAATAAAAACTGCAGTATGCTGTCTCGATCGCGAAAGAACGCCTGATTATTCGATACAGATTGTGGCATCTGATGGAGGGGGGTTAAAGGGGACCGGTACAGCATCCATTAGGGTAAAGGACATAAACGATATGCCACCGCAGTTCACTAAAGATGAATGGTTTACGGAAGTTGATGAAACAGATGGAACTAATTTACCTGAAATGCCTATCCTGACAGTTACTGTTCATGACGAGGATGAAACAAATAAATTCCAGTATAAAGTTATTGAAAATAGTGGATACGGTGCTGATAAATTTACTATGGTTAGAAATAATGACGGCACTGGCTCGTTAAAAATTGTACAGCCTTTAGATTATGAAGACCAATTACAAAGTAATGGCTTCAGATTTAGGATACAAGTTAATGATAAAGGTGAAGATAATGACAACGACAAATATCACGTAGCTTATTCGTGGGTAGTTGTTAAGCTTAGAGATATTAATGACAATAAACCACAATTTGAAAGAGCTAACATAGAGGTATCAGTTTATGAGAACGCTGAAGTTGGTAAAAGCTTAGAAACGTTTAAAGCAACTGATCCGGATCAGGGTGGAAAGAGTAAAGTTTCATACGCTATCGATAGGTCATCTGACAGAAAACGGCAGTTTTCGATAAATCAAGAAGGAACTGTCAGTATACAGCGGTCATTAGATAGAGAAGATACTCCCAGACACCAAGTTAAAATTTTAGCTATTGATGATGGGGTACCACCAAGGACTGCAACAGCTACTCTTACTGTAATTGTTCAAGATATAAATGACAATGCTCCAACATTCCTTAAGGACTACAGGCCTGTACTAACAGAACATATAACACCCAAAAAAGTAGCTGAAATATTAGCTACTGACGATGATGATCGATCAAAAAGCAATGGACCGCCGTTCCAGTTTAGACTTGACCCTGGTGCAGATGATATAATTAGAGCTTCTTTCAAAGTAGAACAAGATCAGAAAGGTGCCAACGGAGATGGGATGGCTATAGTATCGTCTTTACGGTCCTTTGACAGAGAGCAGCAAAAAGAATATCTTATTCCTATTATTATTAAAGATCACGGAAACCCCGCTATGACCGGAACAAGTACACTAACGGTTGTAATCGGTGATGTCAACGATAACAAAATGCAACCAGGCTCTAAAGAAATACTTGTGTATAGCTACCAAGGTCAGACACCGGATACTGAAATCGGTCGGGTGTATGTTTATGATCTCGATGATTGGGATCTACCAGATAAAAAGTTCTTCTGGGAAAGTTCGGAACATCCAAACTTTACTTTAAATGAAAATACAGGTATGATACTAATGAGACACAAAACCAGAGAAGGTAGATATCATCTTAAATTCAAAGTTTATGATCGCAAACATACACAAACAGACGTTCCTGCTAATGTTACCGTATATGTAAAAGAAATATCACATGAAGCCATTATAAATTCAGGATCCATCCGAATATCGGGAATATCAGATGAAGACTTTATTAGGGTCTGGAATTATAAAACTCTAAGTGTTTCAAGGAGCAAATTGGACATTTTCAAGGACAAATTGGCTGACTTACTAAATACCGAACGTGAAAATATTGATATCTTCAGCGTTCAGCTCAGAAAGAAGCATCCTCCAATTACTGACATTCGTTTTTCAGCACACGGAGCTCATTACTATAAGCCTATTAGATTGAACGGCGTTGTGCTAATGCACCGAGAGGAAATAGAAAGGGCCGTCGGAATTAATATCACTATGGTAGGTATCGACGAATGTTTATATGAAAATCAAATGTGTGAAGGGTCCTGTACCAACATCTTGGATATTAGTAACTTGCCCTACATGGTAAATGCAAACAAAACTGCTCTTGTTGGCGTCAGAGTGGATGTGATTCCTGAGTGCACATGTGGTGCCCGAAACTTCACGCAAGCAGAAACGTGCCGAAACTCTCCGTGTTACAACGGTGGCAGGTGTATAGAAGGCAAATATGGCTTGACGTGTTCTTGCCCTCCCGGATATACAGGGCCAAGATGTCAGCAAACATCTAGGAGCTTTAGAGGCACAGGTTGGGCTTGGTACCCTGCATTAGAAATGTGCGATAGCTCTCATTTAAGCTTCGAATTTATTACAAGAAAGTCGGAAGGTGTGCTATTATATAATGGACCAATTGTTCCACCGGAACCAGAAGAAATAATGGTATCCGATTTTATATCAGTGGAGTTAGAAAGGGGCAATCCGAGACTCCTCATAGATTTTGGATCTGGCACTTTAGAACTCAGAGTTAAAACAAAGAAATCTTTAGATGACGGTGAATGGCATCGGATAGATATTTTCTGGGATACTGAAAACGTCAGAATGATAGTAGACTTCTGTAAATCAGCAGATATTCAAGAAATGGAAGATGGAACTCCACCGGAGTTCGATGATTCTACCTGTCAAGCTACTGGAACAATACCTCCTTTCAATGAATATTTAAATGTTAATGCACCACTACAAATTGGTGGCCTATTCATAGAGCACTTTGATCCAACACACTATCACTGGCAGTACATGCCGATTGGCAAGGGATTTGATGGATGCATACGAAACTTGATCCATAACAGCAAGTTATACGATTTAGCTCATCCAGGGTTATCTAGAAATTCCGTGGCGGGTTGTCCTCAAACTGATGAAATATGTAATCAAGCAGATACTACATCCAGGTGTTGGGAACATGGCACTTGCGTTGGAAGTTTCTCTGAAGCTAGATGTCAGTGCCAACCTGGCTGGACAGGACCTTCATGTAATTTACCGACTACACCTACAAGTTTCCGGCCACAGAGTTATGTGAAATTCGCTTTAAGTTTTGAACCGGATCGATTTAGTACACAAATTCAACTGCGATTTAGAACTCGGGAACCTCACGGTGAACTTTTCCGAGTAAGCGATCAACACAACCGTGAGTACGGAATACTTGAAGTGAAAGAGTCCCGATTACATTTCCGATACAATCTCAATTCGCTACGAACTGAGGAGCGTGATGTATGGCTGAACTCTGTCGCTGTAGACGATGGCCAATGGCACATAGCTCGTGTTAGTCGTTACGGAAGTGCTGCGATGCTTGAAATAGATGGTGGCGAAGGAAGAAGATATAACGAGACATTCTATTTCGACGGTCATCAATGGCTCCTGGTGGACAAACAAGAAGGCGTCTATGCAGGGGGCAAAGCTGAGTATACCGGCGTTAGGACTTTTGAAGTATATGCTGATTTCCAGAAGGGTTGCCTAGACGACATTCGGTTAGAAGGCAAGCATCTGCCGCTGCCACCGGCAATGAACGGCACGCAGTGGGGGCAGGCGACGATGGCAAGGAATCTAGATCGAAACTGTCCGTCAAACAGTCCTTGCATCAACGTACACTGCACCGAGCCTTTTGTTTGCGTCGATCTCTGGAATGAATATGAATGCACGTGAGTTGGTCTTTAATTATTGTTGTTGTTTTAATTGCAGACAGTGTGAATTACGAGGTTTTGGGTTCGATCCCCATTCAAAAACGTTTTTTTTTGGAATGGATATATATTAGTTATGTAATCTCAAGATTATACTTAATACGTCATTGTATTTGGCTCGCTTGTCACACTGCCAATAATGAAGTTATTGAAAATAATTTTATGAGTATAATTTGTCTTGTCTAAATTTATTATCCATGATCTCGAGGCCAACTTTATTCCCCATTGATTTATAATGATTTATTTTCGTACTATTTTTTTGAAGCGCGCACTGAGTTTCAACATTCTTGTTACTTTCTGTTTTATTTATATTAGTATTTTTAACGCATATAACTAATACGTATTAACATTAAATTTTTAATGGATATTTACCTACATGCATAATATCTAACACTAACAAAATATTTTTATATAATTAATTTATATTAATTTATATATATGTTTTTCGTGTATTTATCAAGTAATTTGTATTATATGTACTGCTTTTAAATTGAATTGTATTGAAATGGTGTTTAGTTGCGGTGAGGGTTTGGTATTGTCTCCGGACGGCAAAGGATGCGTTGACAAGAACGAATGTCTGTACTTCCCGTGCCGCAATGGCGGCTCGTGTGTGAACCGTGAGCCTGGCTACCGCTGCCACTGCCCCGAAGGGTTCTGGGGAGAGAACTGCGAACTCGTACAAGAAGGCCGCACGCTCAAGCTCAGCATGGGCGCGCTGGCAGCCATCCTCGTCTGCCTCCTTATTATTATGAGTGAGCACTAACGTAGTCACGCTTCCGCGTGTCCCATTAGACGATCATCCCGACGCACTATCACTAACGCACTCTCATATCATAGACTTATCTGTGTATATCTGTAGCCGTGTTACTAGCTAAATGTTATACAGTAGTGCATGCTATATGGGGTTGGGGCTCAGTGCGCGCTGCCTGGTGTCGCGTTGGCGGGGAGGTAAAGCGCACGGTGTGTAGGTGCCCCGGAGGGTCGCGGCGCGCGGGCGGCACGTGCGTGAACGTGAACGAGTGCGAGGCCAGCCCGTGCCGGCACGGGGGCACGTGCGTGGACCGCGAGCCGGCCCGCCGCTACGACTGTGTGTGCACGTTCGGCTACACCGGCCACGACTGCGAGCTCGAGCTGCTCGCCTCCGGCATCATCACGCCCTCCAGAGATTTCATTATAGCTATCATTGTTTGTTTGTTCATGCTTTTAGGTGAGCACCACATTTTATTTATTTGCATGCAATTACCGGCTCCAGTGTACGTTTGTGCCATTAATCAACATTTTGCATAACAAATGTTCATAATAACTTTTTATCACGTTTCATTAAATCCATGTGTGTGAAATTTATGTGGTAATTATAAAACAAAACACATTTACTTATTTTGGTAGAAATATAAGTGTAGTTAATTTATACTTAACATGACTATTTGTTGAATATTAAGTTAGACGACTGCATTATAAATAAAGGGAATATAAAAGTTGCTTAGTCATTGCATAGGTACCTACTACTAGTGTTTAATTAATATTTTAATTTAACATAGGTAATAATTAAGTTATTAAATAGCAGACCCGTGGATTCAAGTAGCATTTAATTGTAACGATGTTACTGTAATTACAAACCACACAATTAATCATACCTGGGTACCATATATTTGGAATATGTTCTAATGGAATTTGGTCAGAATTATATTAAGTACCAATAAAATTATAACTGTTAATAATAGAATTGAACAGGATGAAAACCACTTGAGATGAGTACATGAAAAAATACCTATATGGTTTTTTTTTACTTGTTAACCCCTCGTACTAAGCTAAACGTTGGTATCACGAGTGGGTTCACATTCACTGGTTCACTTGGCAATACCCAAGTCGTAGGGTCGTAACGCACGCTTTTAAATAAAGATTATGAGGAGACCCAGGGAATGCCCCTGGAGATATATTTAAGTAGGCTAGAATAGCGGACTACTTATAGCCTAATCCAACTCGCTCTGAGGGGATACATTTGCCCAGCAGTGGGACAGCGTAATGGGTTGATAATGGTGACAAGAATATGTACGTATCTAGTATGAAAAACGGTTTCATTTTTCATTCTAGATGCGTACATATTCAACGTCGAACCCAAATATTAAGATTATGATTAATTCCCGGATAGTAATTCGCTCTAATTAATCTCGTGTCTATATAATTAACAAATTCCATTGGAACATTGGACAACACAACATAACATCAACAAAAACATCGTTACGCGCTTAAATAAAATTATAACGTTAAAAATGTGTTTCGGTAACCCTAAAATTTCCAAGTTAGGTATGTGTTTTCCATTATATTAAATGCATTAGCCTACGAACTACGTAGGTACTTACATTGTGCAAAAGTACGAGTACGCACTAATTGTTTCTGATATTAAAACATTTTAATCTTACAAAAAATAAAAACTCCAGCAATTTGACGTGCGCAGAAGAATACTTCAAAGTTTCTATAAAGAACATAACCTGACATCAAAGAATATTGCATTCTGAAGGGCAGTTTATTTCAAAATCATTTTAATATTTGCTGACATTAACTCAGAACATCAACCCTTAGATACATTTAAAATTTGATTTGTATAATGGAAAACTTTCCTGAATTCCAATTCTGAATTCGCGAATACGAAACTACACCTCGTAATACATCTTAAAGAAGTCACAATTTTTATTCGGGTGAATCTTTAAAGAAATACGATAAATAGAAATACGATATTATATTCATAAAATACTACCTACCTTTAAACATATACGTTTAAGTGAAAGAAAAACTTACCTCAGACAGTATTCGAACCAGCGTCCCACCGGTTTAATACACCGGGCGCTTAAGCCACTAAGCTATCGAGGCCACTACACGAGTAAACGTTAAAATATACAATGTTTAGATATTAGTTGATTTTATTAAAAACCGCTCGACCGATTAAGATAAATTTGAATGAGAACCTCTGAAGTAACAAACAAAGAATCATCAAAATCAATCCATAATAATTGAGAGAATTATCGCATAACAAGCAAACAAAAAAATAAACCTATAATCGAATTGAGAACCTCCTGCTTTGTGAAAACTGTTGAAAATTTAATTAAAATTATACGAGCATTTATTCGTCTAGAAGGAGCAGGTAAATGGTAACAAGAAGCAAAGGAAAATATCACGTTTACAAAACGACCAACCAAAGCACCGAGGTCACTTTGCAAACCAAACTAACTTAGCTGGAGAAATGCACATTTTTCATTGCAAATCATGTTTCAGCAATTTTTTTGTCGTGATTAATTCATGCTTTTGTTACCTTAAACTTTGTTACTATTGCTTTGAGTTTTTATCTACATGTGGCCATAAAACTGTATTCTCTCTTCACTAGTCCTGGTGTTAGTGTTCGTGGTGTACAACCGCCGTCGGGAGGCCCACATCAAGTACCCTGGCCCCGACGACGATGTCCGCGAGAACATCATCAATTACGACGATGAAGGAGGCGGTGAAGACGACATGACGGCCTTCGATATCACCCCGCTACAAATACCCATCGGTGGACCACTGCCTGACCATGCACCTACTAAGTTACCATGTAAGTTTTTCATTGAAATATTCCGGACATTTATTGCCTAATTCTACAATGCTTGGATACATTTTCTTTTTGTGTCTGAGAGAAGTCCCTTGCCCAGCAGTGGACAGTAAATGGATACATGATGGTGAATTTGTTAAGGTACTAGTTTTGTTTCGAAAAACTCATTATCGTCATCCTTCTTTAAAATTTTCCGAATTTTATACGATTCAACTGCGATCAGATCTTCGGAACTCAACTTTCTGGGCAATACCTACAATATCCTGTTATATACTGGCTTCTTGGGATTCTGCCTACCACTTTTCTTCTATCGTGTCGATTTATTGAACCCAATTTTGCATTCTTAGATAGTCTCCGACCTGTGCGACGTGTCACATGCGGCTTTATCCGTGCACATTCTTTGATTTACTATTTACTATAATTTGACCTTTCACCCTGATTACTTAAATAACCAGAGGGTAATCCATTGCAGGGTATTAGTGTCTCATGATAGATTGGTTACGTTACCGCGTTAACAACATTTGTAATTTGTATTGTATCGTTAGTTTCGGCATACAGCAATTCGAAACTTGAGATTAATAATTTAGCCAAAGACGCTCCTCATTATATTTGCATAATATGTAACAATGGTAGTAAATAAACACCCCTTCGTTTCACTTGAGTGACGCGAGAGGCGATAAAGGCCTTAGCTTTACATTCGAGACCATATTCTCTTTTGTCGGTGTATGCCAACCTATTTGACTATAACTTTATGTTTGCAATCACAGAATAAATAATTTGGCTTTAATGTATGTTTGACAATGACTCACTGTTTTCTTTTTGGAATTAGATCCTGTACTGGGTCTAGGCTTAGGAGTGGGCCCAATGGGCGTGGGCGTTGGCGTCCCACCAGGCGTGGGCGTGGGAGTGCCGCTTCCGGGAGAGACCAACGTGGGCATGTTCATCGAGGAGCACAAGCGACGCGCCGACAGTGACCCAAACGCGCCGCCATTTGACGACCTGCGCAACTACGCTTACGAGGGTGGCGGCAGCACCGCTGGATCTCTTTCCTCGCTCGCTTCCGGTGAGTTTCCAATCTCATACCCCCACTCCTCGTAAAATTAGTTCCTCCAATCCCACTTTAAAATTTATGACGGCGCCTCGCAGCGATTCATCCACAATGTATGAAGCGAAAAATTGAGGCAACTCCAGTCTTCGCGTTCGAATAAATTATTCATATGAAATCCTAATGCGGCGCACTTGTGTTAGGTACCGACGACGAGACTCACGAGTACGACTACCTGGGCGCGTGGGGGCCGCGCTTCAACAAGCTGGCCGACATGTACGGCCCGGACTTGGACGAGCAGCTGTAGGCGCCCCGCACACACCCCGCCGCTAATTTAGTCAATTGTCTCCCACTATCTAACCACTAAGCTACCGTAACCCTGCTATCTTAGGGGCGACACTCGCTCCCAGTGGACTTTCGTTTTGTAAATACACTAGCGCGGCGGGCTTCCGTCAAGGCGCGTCGCCGTCACCCCGACGTCGGTGACGCGAAGGTCTCGTGACGCCTACCCGCGCTACTTGTAAGTCTTATCAATTTTGTACGACTTTATTTATTGTGGTAGACATGTTAAGCTTAAGTAATCGTTTAAGATACCTATTTAATTGCGTAATTTTTATAATGTTTAAACTACATCTCTTCACCAAATATTTGATATAAGTTTTTATTCGAATTAGCCATATTATGAGTCAGTATTTTATTGGAAGTTACGGCGATGAAAGGATTTCTGCGGTAGGGCCGATCGTGAATCTGAACAGTGGGTGTTTGTAGATAGTGTGCTATAAATGTGAATAATTTATACGAGTATTTTGTAAGTCCACAGCTTTACGTGATATCACTTAATATGGCGGCCCTCCCGCAGAAGTCATAATAGAATAAAAGAATATGTTATATTTTAATATTGGTAGATAACATAATACTTATGGTTGTCCACTCGGACATCGAGTAACATAATGCTCATTCGATATTATGTGAAAGTTAAACAATGGGGTTGTAAATACAATAACAGTCTAGAAACAACTACCCCCGATTTTAATTAAACGTGAAACTATTAATTTAACTTTAACATGTAAGCGAACTGTACAGTAACCGGTGTTCCTCTCCTAATGTCTCCGTGTAGTGCTAGTTAAATAGTATTTGGAAACGACTACGGTCTACTCGTAACATTAGGTAACTAATTGTAGTCATGGTCGCGAGAGTTTTCGTTTGCGTGTGAGTGTGAGAGAGTGTATTTATGAGTGCATGAGAGTTGTAGGTATGCATGCGAGTGTAAGCGACATTCGTTGAGTCGAGCGTAAGTGAGTGTATGAGTGCGTGCCACGCGTGCCCGGCACGGCGTGCCTGCTACGGCCGGGCAGCGTTCACCGTTATGAGTGGGACTGTGCCAATTTCTTAGCATTATCGAAGCAGCTGACGACGGTAGAGTTAAGTGTTTGCACTTTATTTATTCGTATGATTACATATAAATTTAGTCGCACCTAGGAAAATATCAATAACTTATTAAGAGTGTTGTGCTAGAATACTATTTCCAATCGATATTGACGTGAGATAGTTGTTGGAATCTGTAGAAGTCATTAATTTATAAATTAATTTTTAAGAATTTATAGTAAAATATAATAATAATAAAATGGTTTTAGAAACTGTCTCACATCGACATCGAGTTATAATCAGTGTAAATTTTAGAATAATACTGAATTATGTTAAAATGACTGATTTTATTATGTGTTTGGAGCCTAAGATTTTGTAGACTCGGTTTAATTAGACTTCTAATAACTTACCTAATGTAAGTTCACCCTCTAGTTTGCACTAAAGACAAATAATTAATATTCAAGTACCTACATCAATATTAAAGCAATTCTCGTTAATTACTATTCATGTAAGTAGGATTTCATAGTTATTATTATTTGATTGATATCATTACACTGCCAGTATCATACATATAGACGAATTACGATAGTGATTTGGGTCCGATTTTATATTTCTGTCTTATACAACGGTATATTGTAAGTTTTTGAACTATTTTATGAAGCAACATTTGGTTTCCGGCAGTGCGGACGCACATTCTTGACTCTGTTTTCTCTTGCAAGCTCTACGCTGTCTCAAAGCGTGTACTTCACTATGTTTATTGTTGTTTGCCTTGAGCATTTATTATTGTAAGGCCACTGTATCGGCAGGTTGTCATGTCGTCGACATATTATTGTAGCTTTACAAAATAATCAAGGTAAATGGTCGATGTGAACAGCGACTGACACCACAACTTGCCAATGCAGTTTGAATTCTGGAAGCAGTCAACTTATGGTCTAAAAAACTTACAGTTGACTGTCTTCGCAGATCTAAATTCGTATATCGACTACGTCACTCTCTATTTGGTGGGAGCATTACGTTTCACGCTAAACAGCACACGACGTTCGTCCGTACACTTAGACAGCAGAGCACACAACCCCAGTACAAAATACTAAAAATGCGATAATTCGCAAACGAACACCGACTTGTGTTTTGTTTTAGACATTAATTATATGATACCTACATATATAGTTATGTTTTGTTTCAACTGTGATTATTTAGTTGTACAACTCTGACAATTATAAAAGAATGAATAAAATAATATGAAAAATATTATTTTTGTTTTTTATTTCTATCCAGTCACCTTACAGTAATTAAAGTGATATTATCACTTTAACTATCCCAATTATCACTTTAATTACTTTTCCCCGCAGGTCGTGGCTACATAAATAAACAAACTTTTTATTAGAACTATAATCGTAAGCCCACAGAAACAAAATAGGTTCTACGTAGCGCCTACGCGCTACTTGCTACGCAGTTACAACGACTACGCAAAATTTTGTCGTAGGCTTGCTACGAAGGCGTAGCTGGACGTTTCTTGGTCAAATTATCGTCATACACGTGTAGCAGAAAATACATGGTAAGTATACATTACCCAAAATTAGAGATCAGTTGCCAAAAACATATACATAAGTACTGTATAACGCAATTGAACAAATTTATAACGAATTTCTCAAATAACTGTGATTACATTAAAATTCACATACACGTCGCCGCCTTCGTACTCGGGAATTAATTTTAGTAGTTAGTAACAGATTTAACGATAATTAAATAATTTGTTCAAAGCAATTATCACTCCATTAACAGTTGCTAACTGAATATAAGATACGATAATCGGCAATTCAATCGGGTTACACTACAGATATACGATATACAGTAGGTATACAGTTCAAACAATAATCTTACCCAAACCCAAGGCGACCAGAACTAATACCTAAATTAAACAGAGCCTATGTAGGGACTGTACCTGGATACACTGTAAACATATACGTGTTCACTACAATTCCTCCTTTATTAAATTTTCTTTTCATACCACGTAGTGAGGTAGAGTTGTATTTCCATAAGACAGTATTTGCATCGAAGAGCTCTTTGTTAAACAAAGGTTTGAAGCTTGGAGCATCAAAACAACCACATCTTGACAGTGGCTGGCCGCAGATCTGTGGTCACGAAACGATCGCTTTGTTGTACTAATATTCAACGCTTGTTGACAAGCCGAAATTAATTAGAACGACTTTCAACTAATTCAAACTAATATTCAGATAAAATACCACTGTTGAAAACAGATTTCAATGTACCCAAAATATATTATTATTATATACCTACCAAGAATTTAATATTATAATTATATTGTACGAAGCGGATCATTGGATTTAAATTAATCCAAAACATACGTACTTCGTCAAAGCTAGTTTCTAAAATTATGCAAACATGTATTATCATAACGAGATTTACAGAATTATGTAAATACACACCCACTTTTATGCGAGGGTTGAAACGTAACAGTCATAAACTTATAAATATCAAACCCAACCCTGATAAACAAGTAGAAGCACTTTTATGATCTGTGGGATAACGATCATACGTAACCTATTCGACCCGACCTAACAACCTAAGCAATTATCATGTGTGGCCTTCGGGCATAGTCGGTGTCAATAAGCGAACACAAGCCCGGATAATGTACTTATGTCGTAGTATATGCACGATTTTGTAAGCACATAGCCCATCTATGATGTAGTTATTGTTGGACGACACAATTGGACCGTACGGCTTTACAGCGGGACGTTTATGTCTGCGTATTGTTATGCCTGGAGAGATATACTGGACACATCCAAAGGGCTTACTGATGGTTTTACAAACTTCCGACGTTCACATTCATTTTATGCTATAATCTATATCTATTTACAACAAAATCAGGAAAGCTTTGTTGGTTAAATAGATTATTCTTTATTGTAGTACACCAAAGAAAAGAAATACAAAAACAAACGCTAATTGGTCAGTTTGTGATAGATAGACTCCGCAACTACTGAACCCACTTTATTAGATCTTTCACTATTAGAAAGCTACACTATACTAGATTAACATAGGCTATTATCCTGCATGATAACTGAGATATGTTACCTTTATGGAGACCCAGTCCATATTGAACTAGTAAAAGGCATAGATAATCGGCCAGTTATGTTCCTACTGCTGAGACACACTCTCTCACCGAGAGACCTCCTCTCTTTGAGAGGGAGTGGGCCGTAATCCACCACACGGGCCCAGTGTGAGTAGGTAGATGTCACATGTTTTCGAATTTTTGGATCTAGGACATGCCGGTTTCCTCAAAATGTATTCCTTCACTGTTATCGAACAGTGGTGATGAAATACACAAAGAAACACACAAAATATAGCGCCTGTCTGGGTTCCATCGCTCCTAAGCTACGGCCGTTACCACTGAATAGTTATTTTTTTTCCCACTAGGGTTATCTTTTATCTGTAAAGGACATAGATAGGTACTCCTTTTACACTTACAATGTTTAGAAGAAGATATTTCCATACTTAAATGTTGTATAATTAAGTAATGACTACATACCTACGTAATATAACTACTATTTAATCTCATAACACTTTCTAGGCAGACAGAAATTCAAAAAGTTTGGCACTGATTCCACACCGCTTTCTTTCTTTAGATAACGATACGCATTTATAGGAGTATTCCATATAGTTACAGAAGATATAATAATCTTCCGCGCAATAAACTCTCAATTTAACGACTAATTTGACAACTATAAAAACTGCCTCGCAACGTTCAATAAATTGCGTCTTGTCAAATCCTATTTCGCGGAAGGAGGTATCAGCATCTATAACTTTTCCTAACTATGTAAGCGTCAAGCTTATTTTCGAGAACAAAATGCGGCTGAATATCATTATTTTACATAAGAACATACTTAGATGGGAGATGATATGTAATTTGGGTTTGTGTCGCTTAGGTTATACTTAAGTTAGAACCTATTTACTAGGCAATTCTGATGGCATTAAAAAAATCTTATATTTTCAAGCATTTGGCTATCACTAACAATGAACATACATATATACCATCACGCCGGCTTTCCACGAAGGGTTAGGCAGAGGTGTACTAATGTACACCCACGCTTCGCCGGTATGTTAAGGTCCCATGGGGGCAAGCCTATTGTCATTAACCGGGCACAAATCCAGACTCCGAGCTGCTACAGAAGATTTCATAGAAAAAACCCAATAATACTGCGCGAATCGAACCCAAGACCTGTAGCGTAGCAGTCGCCACTAGACTTACGAGGCAGTCAATTAACAATAAAACAAAAACTAGCAATGAAAGCATTAAAATTGTGAGGTATTATGTGTTTTCAAATGTATGGAAGGAGCTCATGTGTTAACAATGTTCATCCATACTAAAACTGACCGTGGTTAGTTCAAGCATCTAGCAGATGGATTGGTTATATTAGTCCTAAGCACCTCCCGAAACCTACTCGTATATATATATATGTGTGTAAGAAATGAGACAGATTGACACAAGTCATGCATATGCATGCATGTTTTATTAACTTATACATAATGTATACGGTGTTAGTTGCTAGATAGGTATGTAGACACCACATGCGATAGCCCTCGGCTCATCATTCATTCGGGTTGGGAGTTACGACATTAAGTAATCGAAGTTTACGGTTTAAGGGACGTCCGTAAGGCAATTAAGATAAACGGGTTACTATTGTGCTTTCAAGCGGTAGACCAAACGGCTAGGCAAGAATTACTGCCTAACATAACAACCTTAGGTATGGCTAAGGCTATATACTTACTTCATAATTAAAAATATATGTGATTTGATTACTAAATGGGCTAACATAGTCAAATATCGACTGAAAGCCCCATTCAAAGAAAGAATAAACAGCGAATAAAAATCTTTAGTTGTAAAGAAGTTTTTTTTTTTATATGAGAAGTAATAAATTACTGCTGCATCTGCTGGCCTAAAAACACAATTAAGGGTATTACATTGCCGAATGACCTTGAGGATTCGGGTTTTTGTGCTAGTATTTGTTACTTCAGCGCCATCTATCGACATTTGATCGTACTCAATAAAAGGAACTGAAGATTAAGCAAGAATACAGATATGTCGCAGTGTCGTCATCGTATTTACCTATTTTATTCGTTCTCTGAAAGATTTAAGACATTTTGTTCCTCTAGATAAAAGTCTTGTACGAGTTACCTACATAATTATTATAGGTAATTCTTGATTATTTTGAAATAAGGGATACCTACACCTTTCTACATATTACTTTAGTACCTAATGAAAATAACTAGGGTGACCTGGCTTAAAACATTTATTTATATTTACATATAATTGAATACGGGTGCCACTATAATTATGATATATTCTGAGGGTCTGATGATGATCAGGTAAGTGCTTATAGGTTCTCAGAAACGGAGATAGCTAGGATGAGCTGGCTTTCAACATTCATCTAATTGAGTGTGGGTGCTACTACATGATACATTCTGAGGGTCTGATGATGATCAAGTAAGTGCTTATAGGTTCTCAGAAACGGAGATAGCTAGGATGAGCTGGCTTTCAACATTCATCTAATTGAGTGTGGGTGCTACTACATGATACATTCTGAGGGTCTGATGATGATCAGGTAAGTCCTTCTAGATTCTCAGAAACGGAGATAGCTAGGATGAGCTGGCTTTCAACATTCATCAAATTGAGTGTGGGTGCTACTACATGATAAATTATTCACTTTACTTTTTGGAACGAAGTTCCTTATCGCGCGTTGCGAAAGGGGACTAGACGGAAAAAAACGACACTTAAAAGTGTAACGACGTGCATGTTTGTTTCTCTTTACAGAGAAAAATACATGCAAACAAACATGCATGAAATGCAGAAAGTTTCGTAAGTCGAAGTCAAAGTCAAAGTCGAAGTCGAAGTTGATATGGGTGTCAATTTCAAGGTTTATCGGGATGCTTATTACGAAAATGACATTAATTTTGAAATTCAAGATGGCGGACATTATTTTCTTTATAAATTGATATGGGTGTTAATTTCAAGGTTTATCGGGATGCTAATTACGAAAATGATTTTAATTTTTAAATCCAAGATTGCGGACATTATTTTCTTTATAAATCGATATGGGTGTCAATTTCAAGGTTTATCGGGATGTTAATTACGAAAATGACATTAATTTTGAAATCCAAGATAGCGGACATTATTTTTCTAAATAAATTGATATGGGTGTTAATTTCAAGGTTTATCAGGATGCTAATTACGATAATGTCCGCCTTGAAACATATCTAAAATTAATATCATTTTCGTAATTAGCATTGTGATACACCTTGAAATTGACAACCATATCAATTTATGTAGGTATTTAGAAAAATAATGTCCACCATCTTGGATTCCAAAATTAATATCATTTTCGTAATTAGCATCCCGATAATCCTTGAAATTGACACCCATATCAATATTTAGTAAAATAATGTTCGCTATCTTGGATTTTAAAATTGATGTTATTTTCGTAATGAGAATCCCGATAAACCTTGGAATTGACACCCATATCAATTTATAAAGAAAAATAATGTCCGCCATCTTGGATTTCAAAATTAATGTCATTTTCGTAATAAGCATCCCGATAAACCTTGAAATTGACACCCATATCAATTTATAAAGAAAAATAATGTCCGCCATCTTGGATTTCAAAATTAATGTCATTTTCGTAATAAGCATCCCGATAAACCTTGAAATTGACACCCATATCAATTTATAAAGAAAAATAATGTCCGCCATCTTGGATTACAAAATCAATGCCATTTTCATCATCAGTACCCCAAGATACCTCGAAATTGACACCCATATCAATTTATTTAAATGATGTGCGCCATCTTGGATTTTGGAATACGTCTCGATAAAGAGGGGAATAACGACTTTTGGTGACATGAAAATACGCAACTCCTATTGACCTGATCTCGCATTGTAAAGACTTTCCGTACAATAAAGGGTCAGCTTGTACTGGTGATTATGTATAGCTTGTTAAACCTAGGTATCCAGTATAAGCTGATCTCGCATTGTATAGACTGTCCGTACAATAAGCGGTCAGTTTGTACTGGTGATGTAGGTATAGCTTGTTATACATATAAGCTGAGCTCGCATTATATAGACTTTCGTACAATAAAAGGTCAGATAAACTAGTATCTCAGTCGGTACCTACTTAGATACTCCGAGGTTCATTCAAACTTTGGATAACATGATTATTATGTATAATCCGAATTAAAATGATTAAAAAAGATAGTCGGCATTTAGAGCCAGACAAAGGAGTGCGCCCGTAGATTTCATTTCACTATGGTTAATCTATGATAATGATCAAGAACAAAAACAAAATTATAAACTACTTTAAATATATTTACAAACTTAATTTCTACGTAATATTTATATTTGTACTATTTACGATATTGCTTAATTCAAAAATCATTCAAAAATCATCACTTTTGTAATTTATTTGCAAACAATAACGCACGTACAGCCCACCCGTCGCAAGAGTCGTCGAGACACTGATATTCGCGTCCTGAGTATTCATCACGGGCATTGCGGGGGTGCTTCGCGGGGAGCGCTAGTGAAGTTTCGGGTTTTTCTTTATTATTTAAAAATATTCAAAGAAATAGGAAAAATTAAACAATACAAGTTGTTAAGTGTGTTATTACAAATTTTTTGGTATAACATTTATGACAAACTATTAAGCGGTTAAAGAGACAAAATGCAATTTAGTTTGGAAAAGGACTATTTTCTTCGATTTATTTTAAAAAAATGGGGCACTTTTATGAAAAAATTAAACAATACAATTTATTTGTGATGACCTTAAGTATAACATATATTTTTTATATGGCAAAGGCACATAAGGATTCATCTAGAAACTTCTTTAAACCTAGGGTGTTTTTGGGATTTGAGCGATGTAATACCCTTAAATGATTCGCTTTTCAGAATTTCAGAATTTAAATAGGTAATAATTTTAGGAACCCTATTCTATTTACGCTGAAATTGTCTAATAAAAATTTATAATAATCCTATAAGTAATATTCTCAGTATTTAAAAGTCAGTGGCATCGTATAAAATATAAATTACTTACCATTATTACTACCATTTGTCCTTGAACAGTAAATTACCTATTGGAACATTCAGGGAGACGCTGTCATGAAATATCTAGTGAACTCATTAAACTGCGATGTTTGGGACAAAGGCGTCAGAGATTACCAAATCGTTAACAAATTCTTGTTTAACGATTGACTGGCTGGAGTAATCAACGTCGAGACAAAAAGTTCTATCGATAAAACTTCTACAATAGCTGGCTCCATCTATATTTATTTTAAACTAGATTCTGCCTGCGACTTTCTCGGCGGTTTGGCACACCGTCCCTAGGGGTTAGCGTGTTTCAGCGGAATGGCTCATCCTGCCTACATACATTTGGTCAATTATATAGCTAAGCCTCATTTGGAGCTAAGTGACGCACATTTCTTTTCCGCATAAGGATGCCCTTATGCGGAAAACAAATGTGATCAATCAAATTGATCATCTGTATCCGCTTTAGCAGCTTTAGTGTTTAACAAAACATGAAGCTGTAATGCAGGTAGATTAACCTGCCAAGCAAAAATTGGAAGAACAAAAGAAAAACAATATTTATTTCTTACAGAAACACCAATTATTACGACAGACGGTTACAATATATGTAACCATTTCGATAGTAAACCATTAAGGCAATCTTAATTCATCTAAATTATCCGCCGCCTTCTCTGATGGGAGATATACCTGCGTACCATCGTAGGTACTAGTATTCCGCGAAAGGATAGACCGAGCTCAATTTATAAACCGATGCCTGCCAGAAAGCCACAATACAATGAATAAATAATATCAATATAAAGCGGCTGTAGCCTAATGGCTAGGGCGTCGGACTTTGTTTTGTGGATCATGTGGTTGCCGGTTCGAAATCCACCCAATGCACTACCGACGTAAACCTACTCGTAACACAAGCATTAAGCTTAGCACGAGGTGTTAACAAGAACACTACTAATAGTCGATCCACATTCCTAGTAAGGCTTAAATAAAACTACATTACTGGTTTCTAACACTAACGCGAATATTAGACATTGAAATAAAACTACTTTTTACGGATTTTATCGCGTTATATTGATTATTTTAAATTCCCGACGTTTCGGATCCTTTACAGCATCCATGGTCACGGGTGGACTGTATAATGTAGTTTTATTTCAATAAAACTACATTATAATAAAATTGGTTAGGTATATGAACTCTCTCAGAAAGGCTCGGTAAGTAAAATATTATATTAATAAGTCTACTCTGTTTGTACTTTATGTTCTAACATAATATATCCATCCCAGCTGTATTCCGTGAAAGGAACGGTAGATATCTATTTATATACCGATTATCGGCCTCAATCGGCTGCCAGAAATCCTATAAGACGTCCAGGCTATAAAATCTATCCAATATCGACATCAATATAAGACACCTTAGCCTGGTTATTAGCCTGGCATGATCTCCACGATATCTGTACAAGGTTACAAACTTCGAAGTTTATTGGATAATAAGACCACTTTATAGTTCAAATACTTCGAATTAGAGTCTGTCTGTGCTTTATGACGTAGGTATCCTAACAACATTCCGCCAGTATTATGCAAAAGGACCATAATCAATGGATAAATACACAGATTATAGCTTCAAAGGTCCGTGGTATGTGGCGGCAATTATCAACTTCATTTGTCCAATCTATAGGCGCCACTAATAATTGGTGATAAGAAATTGGTAATACAGTATACGGTATACTGTAGTATACCCCAGTATACTGTATTATATATTATACATACGGGACCGAAAAAGTAGTGTTGATACATCACCACTACTTTTTCGGTCCTATCTCAATTCGTCGGCCTATTTCAATGTGCTTCCGAGAATTTCCTTACTGAAAACCCCCATAACACCGAACCGAACTACACGAAATCAAACTAATAAAAACTTCACTTCTTTCTAACACTTTGTACCAAGGAATAGAACTCAGAACCCACGCTAATACCAATAATTAATAGTAATAATGTCTAATTAAGTGCAATTCCCATGCTAGAAAAGAGAAAATTTCCCAGAAAAACTGCTATTCCCATAGCCCTGTCCATAATAATGAATTTCAATTATATTTCTGTAAAATCCATCGAAATAAATCTAAATAGACATAATACACCAAAGACCTTAGTTTTTTTAACCTATTTATATATTTCCAATCTTACGATCTTCTAGAAAAAGCGCTGAAAAAATTAACTCAAGATCCCTTTAAGATCAGACATGTTGATACACATTTTATGGGTTTAACAATGCAGGGACAGGGTTCTTTGATAGAATTGACATTGCCATTTTGAGGTGAGCTGTTTTAGCTGACGACATCAGAACTCACTCAATGAACTGTCGCGGGATGATATTATCAAGTGGGCATGTACCTAAAGGTGGAACCGTGTGTGATTCTAGTCGGCCTTCTAGGAGAACACCCATGACTATATTTTACACATGAAGAAAAATCCTCATTCAGGTAGATGACCCCATCTACCTTCGGAAGGGGAATAGTATATTGGTCACTTACCGACCAAAACCCGCACATCCTTTACGCAATAGTCATACTAATGATAACGTGACATAAGCTTCGACCGCGACAGGCTATGATCCAGTTGGTACGCACGGCTACATATCAAGCTATACAAAACCAGTTTACGCTAGCCTCTTATTTTATGGGAAGTCTATACAATGCGAGATCAGCTTAAACTGAATTTATATAGGTTGGCCTGTAGCGGTGTGTACAACTACAAACACCAACCCCATCAAGGTTCTAAGCCCCACTTCGGCACGTGGGTTAAACACGCGCCTAAAAATAGACGAGAACACTGCCTAAATAGCCTGAATACTTATAAATATTTCTTAGAGGAAATAACGCTATAACAATAAATATATATTAGTCTTACCCATAATTTTGCCATATTTAGAATGAATAATGCTGTTCCATCGTTGACCTTTATCCTGATATCCTGATCTTTATCTTGATTTCCAAAAGGACGTCGCAGCCGCAACTGCTGCAAATTTCTTCAATATTTTTAAATTCCGTCGTAGGATCTGCAAATAACGATTAATAATACTCGTAAATATAAATCAATAATAGAGAGAATAGACTGCCTCGTTAGTCTAGTGGTCCCAAGCGCGACCGCTACGCTAGAGGTCCTGGGTTCGATCCCCAAGTCGAGCAAGTGTTATTGGAGTTTTCTATAAAATTCTCAGTAGCAGCTCGGAGTCTGGATTTGTGCCCGTTTAATGGCAATAGGCTCGCCCCATATTACATGGGAGGTCCCATGTAAAACATAGACGGCGAAATGTGGGTGTACATTAGTACACCTCTGCCTAACCCTTCGGGGAATACAGGCGAGATGGTATGTTATGTTATATTCATATAAAATATATGAAAACGTTAAGGCGTTTAAACGTTTTTCGGAACTCTTCAACTCTCAGCTTTAATGAAAATTACCTACCTCAAAATTTGATAAATTGTGTATAGCCTAGTTTGAGGCATGATGCGGTTGACGTATCCATGTGGATAAAAACCCCAAATTAGGTTTTAATTAATAAAGATTTAAAAAAAAAAATTTTGATAAACCAATTTTTCATATGGACAGCGAATCCTCTTGGATCTTATTCCACCGCGAGGTGGCAGCATATGTCGAACTACCAACTAAGACAATATTCTCCTGCTTTAAAATCATGGCCATGGGATTCGCCACGACCGCGACGATACAATTAATTAACCTACAATTATACCTAACAAGGTACTTTTGGATTGCTCGATGCCGTTACGTCACCATAGAATAGCGAGGTCCGATAAATACATTATAATGAAAGTTTAAATAGCATTGTACGCCTTTTTTATAGTACCTACCTACGGAAAATCTGTTGAAAATCCATCCACTTGCCGTTCCTTGCCATAGCGCAACAAATTTCACGAATTCCATGAATATATGGTCAGGGATTAGGGATTGTAAGCACCATTCAAAATAAATTTCACTTTGCAGTTATTGCATTTATCCCTGTAACTACCCGCTTGTCCGACACAGAAGTCTATGTACAATTTGATATTAGCTACAACTATGTATTATGAATGTTAGGTATATACCGATCAATATATAAACGAAAATAGACCTCACCTTAAAAACCTTCTGGCACATGTTGAGATGATCAAATAATTAATACACCGACACACCATACCCACATCACATAGCAAATAAAATGTCACAGATTACAAAAATGTTAGTGGAATACTTTTTTTTTTCTTTTGAGTGTTGGCAGCACACAGTTGGTTTGTGTTATTGCCAATGTCGATCATTATGTTTTTTTTAAAGAGCGGTGAATATATTGCTACGATTGCAGGACTCTGTATATACTGATGTGATGCAGTTCCGAAAAGTCACGCAGGTATTATCAGGTAAATAAGGGTTTTGTGTAAAAATATCAAAATTAGAACGATAAGCAACTTAAATAGCTTTATAATCTTAGCATGGAAAATTCATAGAAAAATATAAAAAAGATTGATAATCAACTCTTTTACACTGAAGTTTAAAATTTACCACTGTGCAACTACTTGCGAGCAACTTCCGAACTTTATAGAGATAAATATTCATTATTCGCCGCCATAGGCAGGCAAACGTCACAAATCCATACAGCCTTGTCAAAGGTGGGATGGTAAAAAAATATTTTTAAATTCTCTTACCGAAATCTTTAAGAACATATCTACAGTTCCCTACACTTGTAACGTAATGTCTTTAAATTCTTGAACAACAAATAAAAATTTATTAAAAAACAAACAACAATCAACAATGTGTGAAATTTTAAAAATCGATTTATTCTGTATTTATAGTCTGTGCCGTGAAATAGCTATAAAATAGGATAGGCAGGTGTAAGTAAAAAAAAATTGAGCAGTGAAAATTCTTAATTCAAAATTTTCCAACACATTTACTTACCAGCGGAAATCCCTGAATTAATTGTTAACTTAAATAATATGTATTGTTATTGTTATTATACAATTTAATATTAATAAATTATTATAGATATGAGTTCATCATGAACCCATTACATTGTCCCACTGCTGGGCACGGGTCTCCTCTCAGTACGAGAGGGATTAGGCTATAGTCCGCCACGCTAGCCTACTGCGGGTTGGCAGACTTCACACGCCACGCGCCGTCAAGAAAATCTCTCAGGCATGCAAGTTTCCTCACGATGTTTTCCTTCACTGTTTAAGAGCGTGATAATTAATTATTAATACGCACGTGACTTCGAAAAGTCAGAGGTGCGTGCCTTGGATTCGAACTCGAGACCTTTGACTTGGCAGTCCAATGGTCATATAACTAGGCTATCACTGCACTAGATATGAGTTATCGACATAATATTAATAGTAGCAGTACGTATCTTGTACAATATAATTTAACTATAGTCATTTTTAACTGCACTCCACACCATTGAGGTGCCATTGTTGATATATATAAAAAAAGTACCAAGTGATAGTGACACTGGACTAACGTAAAGTTTAAAAAAAAATACTAGGTGGCGCCCTATCAATTGATCTTTTTGGAGAATTTCATTGGTGCCTAACCACACACCAAAACGCTTGCCGTCCATTTTAACATAGGTGTTCCCAATGCCTTTATGCCTAACCTTTGAACTTTATAAAGAGAAAATGTCAGCTAAATGTTTACATAATATACTATAAATAGGTACCTACATATTTTTTTACAGCATAAAATGTAATTCTTGTGTTTCATGTTTCTGGAGTACATATTAAAGATGAGGATTATTGAAATAAAACTACTTTTTACGGATTTTATCGCGACATATTGATATTTTTTAAAAAATATAAATATAACGCGATGTAAAGGATCCGAAACGGAGACACTTTTTACCGTGACCATGGATGCTGTAGTTTCGGACCCTACAGCATCCATGGTCACGGTAAAAAGTGTTTTATTTCAATGTCTAATATTCGCGTAAGTGTTAGAAACCAGGATGAGGATTATTATTATTATTCTATACGCCTGAGTTATACAGCAATGTTTTACAAAGCCTTCATGTCATATTAATAACTCTATAGGATATTAATGGCCACAGGTAAACATAATGCTATTCAGTAATAGTAATTATCTCATTTTGCTTATTGTTATGAAAGCTATTACAACTTTTACCAATGTAGGATACATTGGTAAAAGTTCTTATACAATTAATGAGTAAACGCTGTTTATTTATTGTTTTTATTTGTCAAGTACGAAAGGAAATTGGCTCAAAGTAAATATCACGTTACAGAAACTCTATTTTCGTTGGAAGATGACACGTTCGACGGAAACAAACATATTTTGGCAGAACATTTAGATAGATTCTAAAAACAAATTTATTGTTGCCCTTCAAAAATAGGTACTCAGTCTTCGTACACTTTCTTTTGTTAGAAACCGTGTGTTGAATATTTAGTGTTACCCTCATTTGGTAAATATTCGATAGTTTACATGTAGGTACAGGCCGGATCAATATGCTGCACGCTGCCGGCATGACGAACAAGTAATTTCGTTACAAACCAATATTCAGCTAAATGGACGTTTCCTGGAAATTGCAATAAAAAGTATTTATTGCTTTTGTTCAATTCATGATGTTAAGTAATTTCAATTATTTCAGTTCGGAAAACATCAGGCGAATAAAGGTAAGAAGGATCTAAAGCGTCAAACGAGTAAGACACATTCAATAATGTAAAAACCAGTTAAATCTGTGTAGTAGAAGGAATTAGGGAGACACTTGCTTGGCAATGGAACATTATGTCAGAAAGTACAACAAGTAGTTGAGTATGTACAACAAAATCTGGAGTTTCAGCAATATTTTGAGAGCCTCCCACGTTGCTAGATACTGATAAAAATATAAGAAAAACTAAATTCAACATGGGTCAATGACTTAATAAATATATTTCTGGTTACATACTTATGGTTTTAAACTTAGTTTGTGAAAATTCACAAGAAACTTACGAGTTATGAATGATGAAAAGTTTCTGAGCCTCGCTGAAGAAACTTGCGCGTCTTACTCACAAGGAAAATTACTAGAATAGCTTCCTTGATGACTTATACAAAAGTTCATAACATAACATACCACCACGCTTTTATTATTCGAAGGTTTAAGCAGAGGTATACGTCTTAATGTACAGCCACATTGCACCGGTATGTTTGGTATTTAATAGGAGGCGTCATTAACCGAGCATATATCAAAAATCTGGGATGTGAGAACCCTATTAACACTTTGCAGTCGCGCTTAGCACAACTAGACTAATGAGGCAATACAACAACAGTTCAACGTTAAAAAAGAAGCTTTGAAAACAAAATGTCTAATTTGGTTAATTAATTCTGTTCAAACTGTATAGTTATAATTAGACCATAAATTATTCGACAACAATCTGTCGAAAAACGGTATACCTATTAATGAATATGTCCGTTTACACTCACCGCGGGAAATGTTCCTAATTAATTACTATCTAAATAGAATACAATGAACCAAAATCCATTATATAATGCTACATATTAAACTCAAATACTCTATTAGGTAAACTCTTTTTTCCAGATCTTGAATTCCGATGGTTGCAAAACAACGATTTAATTTCTCGGAGGCAAAATATATATCCTTTTGAAACATTGATCAACGCGTGTGCCTTTCGAACGTCTGGATTTCATGGTCTATATCGTCTGCCAGTCGGAGACAAAGTTTTGAGGTTTGAACTACTTTGAATATACCTATTCACTGGACTTCTAATTCAATAATAAAATTTAACTTGAATTAACTTGAAAAAAACGCTTATAAAAAATTTAAATTATGTAGGATTTAACATTTCCGATACTTATCAGATTTCTGAAAATAAGTCTGTTCTATCGCTTTAAACGTTTCAATGATCACTCGGCAATCTTGTTAAAATCCTAGCAAGTACTTCATTTTAATAAGAAAAAATGCTCATCCCTTTTGACATCTGCTGAATTCACTGAACAAGAAAAAAATTAAAAACTGTTCTGCAAAGCTGCGTAGGTAATCTTAATGTAGAGACAAAAGGAAGCGTTGTAGCCTAACGGCCCGACTGCTATAATATTTTTCGACGTAATAGAAAAAGACATTAAAACGCAATAACAGTATGATATCACATTTGCATACAAGCTTTACAAGTGTTGGTAATAAAAATTCATCATGTAGGCTATTCCCACGCACGCATGCCGTGCCGTTGCTGTCAAAATTGCATTTTTTTGTTGAATAATGTAACATCGCTTGTTCGCGGTAAAACTGATTGCAAAGGCTTAGTAATTTGGTAAAACAATAGCAATAACGTTGTAAAGACCCAGGAGTACCTAAGTAATGATTACATATTGTGTATTGCACCATGAAAAAGAAAAATGTAACTTTATTTAACCGCTTATCTTAACATGTAATATCACCCGAAATAATGGTTACATTACATATAACATGTACAACAATGGTACAGGATATGGAGCAAATACTGGATAATCCTGCAGATGCTGATAGTCGAGGTCTTTATCTATAAAATACTACTATTTATTATTATTTAGATTTTTAATGAATAATTGAACAAATATTATTTGACCAATTAAACAAGTAGCATTGGCCGTTAGACTGGGTTGATCGCAAGCAGGAACTAATGCGCAGAATGCAAAATTAAGGGACGGATGTTATCTGTAGGTACCATGCGCAATATGGCGATTGCGTAGGTATGCATTTATGCATTCAAAATATGGACAGACAACATAACAAATAAATATTTTATATTCAACAATTTGCACGAATGCCGCATAGATAAGTCCCTGACCTTCAAACTAGTTAACAACTGTATCTTGAAGGTCAGTTCCTTCCCTTTGCAAGATGAAATATATTTTATTCGGTCACTGAAGGATAGAAAAAGTTGAAATGAGGTTGTTAGAGCAATGTCGAGTCACCGAGAGTAGGCAAAAGTAACGACGGTTGGACAAAAGAACAAGTGGACTAAAAGAACCATTTTAATTAATCATAACATTAATTCACATTTAAAAAAACATGATCTGCTATGAGTTCTAAAGTGGCAGTGGAGGGGGGCACAAAGCTCACAGAACTGGTGGCCGCTGGGACAAAAAGATTCTCGAGTGGAAACCATGTACTGAAAATCGTAATGTGGCATGACCTCCAACGAGATGGACAGACAGAGAGATAGAGTATAGTGCGGCGGGAGTCGATGGATGCAGGCGGCATTTACTCTTCCTTAGGAAACCTTTGTTTGGTAGGGGACCTCTTTTTGCAGATATGATGATAGTGGGTTCTATTGAAAATTGATCCAGGAGATAGGAGGAGCCACGCTGATGAAGCTGCAGTAGACTCTAGACTTCATATGCCTAAATATTTTTAATTTCGAATTCCCGTAGAGAACTGACTAGTACCTATTCAAATTTACGAGAAATGTTCAATTTCAATGCAAACAATAAATGAGCAGTTTACATTTCGTAGAACCAAAAAACCAAAGTAGTAAATAGGAATATATAAGTATATTTTACTCATCACTATGATTCATGGATATTGGAGAACAATGCACGTGTACATATTTATTTTGTATGTAGTATGTATATCATCATCATCAACCCATTACATTGTCCCACTGTTGGGCACGGGTCTCCTCTCATAACGAGAGGGATTAGGCTATAGTCCACCACGCTAGCCTACTGCGGGTTGGAAGACTTCACATGCCGTCAAGAAAATCTCTTAGGCATGCAGGTTTCCTCACGATGTTTTCCTTCACCGTTTAAGCGCGTGATAATTAATTATTAATACGCACATGACTTCGAAAAGACAGAGGGTGCCTGCCCTGGATTCGAACTCGAGACCTTTGACTTGGCTGTCCAATGGTCATATCACAAGGCTATCACTGCACACATCAGTGTGTGTATGTATATACCTAATTATAACTGGCTCATTGGTCTTGTGAATATATGCGCTGATCGAACAAACAGTTAAAGAGAGTTAAGATGTAATTCTTAGGTCACACTAATGGAAGCAATCGTCAAATAAATAGTAGTTTCGTCGTAGTAATTGCCTCATGAGTCAAGTGGTCTTAAGCGCGACTGCTACCCTATAGGTCTTGGGTTCGATTACCGGTTGAGCAAACTGTTATTGGGATTTTCTGTGAAATTTTCAGTAGCAACTCGGAGTTAGGATATGTGCCCGGCGAATGGCAATAGGCTCAATAACATTAAGTAAGTATACCTCTGCCAAACCCTTTGAGGAATACAGGCGTGATGGTGTTATCATCAATGCTGACTAGTTTATAAGTACTTGTTAGCTAACTCAACGCACTGCTCCAATAAGTCAGCGATTTCGTTTCGGAGTAAACGATAATATCATCGATGTAAACAATTTTTAGATTTTTGTTGATATTTTTAAAACTGCTCAACCAACTTCGATAAAATTTGAACGGGATCACCTCTGAAGTATGACCTACCAAACAAATAACAATCATTAAAATCGATCCACAATTGGCGGAGAAATCACGTAACAAACATACAAAAAAAAAACATACAGACGAATTGAGAACCTCCTCCTTTTTGAAGTCGGTTAAAATAGAACCTTTTTAAGAAATAATTGTTACAAGATTCTTATTGTCTATTTTTATACACTCTCAAGTAAATGAAAAATTGTTTACTTACCTTGAATAAGTTTCGAATTGGGCTCTTGTTGTTTTAATAAATCCGATGAATAATTTCACTTTAGAAGTGTTTTATGAGCAAATAGCTTTCAATCAACTTCATAATGTAATTTTGTTTTATTCTTACTTTTACAGCTATACTGTTTAATAAACTGTATTTAACACAGTCTTTAGTATATATAGGCCATGGTAGCCTGATAATAGAGAGTTTGTTAATAATTATATAAAACTTATAAATACCTGCACCGGATTATTGTAATCATACTTTTTCTTTCTTTTTTAATTATTGTTCTCATGTAAGTGACTTCCGTCTTAATGAGAAATAAAGATCTTTAAACCGATATTATTTACTTGAGGGTTCATGAGAAAATAGATATATGACAAAGGAGGCGCTTGCGCGTACGTTGCGAAACCTCCTTTTGAGTAGTTTAAGTAGCCTATATGATTTGATTTGTTATTTTGCGATGATTATTGCAAAGATATGGAAAAAATTGAAGATTTTTTGACCCATCAAATTCCATATTATAGTCATTGCAAAATCTATTGTTTCGGCCTCGAGAGACCGATACAGGCGTCAGTGAATGAAATTCTACAAAAATAACGATAAAAAATTGTAAAGTATTAAAAACTAAAGGTTTGACTTGATTGTCTGTTATAAGCGTACTGACAGCGACTTTCACAAAGCAATGTATTTAAAATATACTTAGTTTGAAGGTTCATAAGCTTACTAAGTGCGAACCTATAATAGCTAAGTAAAATACTTACAGTCATAAAATATCTACACATCAAATGCATATTTAAATTGTGAAAGCAAAATCGCAATTAATTAATGTTGCGCATGCGCAATGGAGAAAATTATAGTGTATAGTTATAGCTATATGTAGGACTGCCTCATTAGTCTAGTGGTCCTAAGCGTGACTGGTACGCTAGAGGTCCTGGGTATAGATCCCCAGGTCGAGCAAATGTTACTTATTGGGTTATTTTATGAAATTCTCAGTAATAGTCATGGCACCATGGCACCTAAAATACCGATGAATTGTGGGTGTACATTAAGTATGCCTAACCCTTCGGAGAATACAGACGCGACGGTATGTAATGATTATTATTATGTTATTTAAATTCTGTGCTCATGTAAGATAAGTTTTTATAGTTGCAATACAATTATGGAAATGAGGTAGGTATTTCGTGTAGTTTTATTAATAAGATGGCTAGCAATAGTCAAATACGTGAGCGTGGGTTGACAAAGATTCCGCACTAGACCCGAACCGCAGCGATACGCCACGTGTGTGTTTAAATTATTCGCGGTTTTAAACATTTATTTCTCAAACAGAATAACAATTCTAGGTAAATGAGAAACAATAGATTTAACTTAATAAGTGTTTCTTACGGAACAAGCATAGGAAACGGTTCAGATAGTTCTATTAATTAAATAGGTATAATATTAATTAAATACAATTGTGGAGTTACAAGTATATGAAGATAGCCAGTGTCACCATTTTAAAGTAGACAAGTTCAAAAAGTATTCAACTCATAAAGCAGAAACGGAAGCGTGACTGGCTCCATTGCGTCGGACTTGCGATTATGTGATTGATGGTTTGAAACCCACCCATTGCACTACCGACGTGAAACCACTTGTAATATAAGTATTTAGCTTAGTACCTACAAGGTTAACTAAAATACTAAGTAGTAATGTGTAACCCACATTGCTAGTTTTTTTAAGAGTTCACATTACGTTTCATAAACACAAATGCTTATTCTTGCCATCCATAGCAACTGGTGTCGGGAAACAACTCACTCGATCACAGAAAAACCAGGAAAAGATATAGATAAATTATAAATTCCTATTACACAAATCACAATTTTTGATACTCTTACAAGGATATAATCACCCTAGTCTGTAGCGACTATTTTGGCACCAGCTTCCAGTTTAGCAGTTGCGACTGCATGTTAGTATTAATGACATGAAACGACTTCCATCTGGAACTCCACAACCCAATTACTGGGCATTACCGACTTCCAAGGATAAACTTGATGTCAGACTTCTCGGGCATCTGACTACTACTAACGATTTGTCCTATAATAACTGGAACCGACTATTTAAATTGCTTTCTGAGGTGCGAAGTTGTTTTGGATGTGGTCCTAAGAATGTCACACATTTATTAATTAAGGTTTACCCACAGCTTGTGCATACAATATATATCTTATGTATAAATTTTGACAATATTAGACTTACACACTAGCCAATTACGGGTTGACCAACATTTACAAAATTATGGGAATATGTACTTAAAAATAATTACAGGCAATGAAGAAATACAAGCCTTATACTTAGATATTAGATATTTCACATAAATAGATTTACTGTGAAAAATGCAGCAACTTCTACAACATTAGCCATTTCTATATTGATTCATAAAAGTTCGCAACGCCCAGCTAATTCTGATACTCACTTAATTCATCAAAGTTCTAAATATAATTCCAACCTACTCTCGATGTCGTAAATGTCAAATGGTATTCTACTGAACCAAAAAACAACGTAAAACGCAAACAAGTCCGATTGACCTAATATTAAAAATTTTATTGTGACGATGAACTTGACAAAAATATTTTTAAATCAATCCCAGAATTCCTCTTTAACGCTTGATTGAAAAGGTTTCAGTAAGCACCACGTTGGGAAGTGTCTGTTACCGCAGTTTCCCGCACCGGTAACACACATAGTCACAATTAGGGACAAAGCCCACCTTTACCGCACTGCCCATTTGAAAGCTTAAACACTAATTACTTAAGGGCTTAGCCGTCGCAGTTTCCAATACTAGGCATCAATCAATCAAATCACTTAATTGCATTGCAAGGGCCCGAAGACTGGTATACAGTTGCTAGAGATGCCTAGGTATACTTACATTTTAGGCCGATAATGATTAACAACACCACAATCTTTACATAGTGTAAAACAAAGTCCCGCTGTTTGTAAGTAGGTACGCTTAGACCTTTTAAACTACGCAACGGAGTTTTCAGCAATAGATGATTCAAGAGGAAGGTATGGAATATTATTTATTTATTTATTTAAATCAACAGCATATAGGTACATCTCGCACTATAAGAAATAAATTAGTCAGTAGTACATATAGTATCATAGTGGAGAAAGGCAGAGAAACTAAGCGAGCGAAGCCGTAGGCGGAAAGCTAGTCAATAAATATAAAGGTTTTATGAAAAACATAAACTTTGTACCTACTGGGTACACATAGTAACGAATAAGCTCTACATTACTTATTTTATTTCAAAAAGTCCTTTGACATCTCTGCCAAAGGAATTTCTTCTTCGACATATTTCCCAGCAGTTACGCTTGTCTCTGCTATATGTTGGTACGATCGTTTCGCTTATCACCTTGTTCCTAGTTCGTTTGATGTCACACCCCACAGATTAAATGTGACGCTTGGAGCATATTTCCTGTATATTTTTGTCCTATGAGAATTGTGAGATACATATCAACGCACGGAACATAATATAAACATTCTATTTTCTCTACTTACCTTTGCCTAGCTTAGAACGGATGGATTTTGTACAAATCCCACAGTACGGCGAACGAAAGAACGAAGCGCTTACTGCGAGCGTTTCGCGATGAATAGAACAGATACACACACACACACACATACATATACATTATACACATGCTTACACGTGTGTTAGTATAAGTACCCACTCTTTCCGAAAAGAACCTTCAATGCAATTTATAAATATAACTGCAGATTCAGGGAGTCGGAAGAAACGAATACCGAAGGAAATGGAATGTTTGGGGTTTCTCCGAATATAGCTAGCCTCATCAAAACGCTGCGGACGTTATGTTTCGTAAAGCTGACACACTTAATGTTAGGGACTTGTGTTCGCAAATATTTCAAAATAATTTTCCTTGTACTGTACTTTAAGTAGGTAATAGTATTACTGATAAACTCTTAAAATATTAAGAAAGTCTACGATAATTGGTCCCTTTTGCCATAAACAAGCTAAAATAGCAGCGATGCGTCCCGGTAGGCTGTCAAAGTTTCGAGTATCTTATTAATATGGTTCCCTCAATAAACCCTCACGTTGTATTTATCTTAAACCCGGTAAAGTTACTGAAGTCAATACCGGCGGTAGCCATACTACCGACACTTCTTGTCAAAGTTTACTCAAGACAGGGCTGTATTACCGTTAAATATAACGGCGTAATACTTATAGATATCATACTAAATTAATAAAATGACTATTATAATTATAGATATCATAAAAAATTAATAAAATGAGTATTATAATTATATATATCATACGAAATTAATAAAATGACTATTATAATTATATATATCATACGAAATTAATAAAATGACTATTATAATTATAGATATCATACTAAATTAATAAAATGACTATTATAATTATAGATATCATACTAAATTAATAAAATGACTATTATAATTATAGATATCATACTAAATTAATAAAATTACTATTATAATTATATATATCATACTAAATTAATAACCGGGTCTGTAAATAAAAGATATGACAGTCTTTATAAGAACAACGGAAGCCAAAACAATTATCCTTATATTTTTTTGTCAGTTTGCGCATCACGCAAGAACTACTGTACGAAATTGGATGCAGTCTCCACTCTCCACAGTTGTTTTGGTGTAGATCTAAAAAATTAAAATCTAGTGCATACGCCGCCTAAAGTCGAGTTATAGTATCTAAGTATACTATAACTCGACTTTAGGCGGCGTATGCCTTTTGAGACATAAGTGAAACCGCGGGTAACGGCTAATTAATTATTTTTTTATAATGCCTATCATTTTGAAGAAAACAACAGTGAACTGTTCTAGTCCATGGAGTTAATCGGACCCTCGTTTAAAAATATTTCAAGGAGTATATTATCAATTTTTACCCGTGATCTAAACGTAGCATACAGACTGAAGATAACATTGAACTGAAACCATCAAAGTGAAACCCAATGAACGATTATCATCGGTTTGCAATTACGTCATGTAGGCTCAGATCAAGTAAAAAGTTAAGATGGAACTTTGCAAACAAAGAAGTGAGGCCAGTTAAAACTATGCCTAGCCGTTGACAAACACTATTTTACACTATATAACAATACCGAAACTACGCCTTATCTTGTCAGTCGAGCTTTACTTCAAAACTTTGAACCGGCCTCACTTCTTTGTTCGCAAAGTTCCATCTTAACTTTTTATTTGATCTGAGCATGTAGGTAGGTACCCGCACCAGTCACTGATGTACGTCAGTTTCAGTAAAATCGAGTCACGAACCGTCATGCCGTTTTGCAGCTGCTATTGAACCAGTCACACGTACTTTTTAGGAGTTAGTACTGACACGGTACGGTTTCAATTTAACAAAAGGGTTCTCAATAACGTATATTTGTATCAAACATATTGCACAATAGATGTTCGCATAAGATTGATGCCTGAATAGGTCCTCGCATATTTTACTGTTGGAAATATTGTATACTAGAATATATTTTAAAGAAGATTGATGTCTACCTATGTTTTCAGTGTATGCCACGTATCGGGTGTACCTACCTTCCCTTTCTGTTGAGCCTCCTTACAAGATGAGCCTAGGCTACAAAACATATTCACGTATATTTTGAAATGAAATGTTCATATTTCATTTTGAATGCGAAGAATTGTTTGCTATAGAGAATGTCTTTTTTATTTGGTCAAAGGAAGGTACTTTAATTTTGAATGATAACACTGTACTGGCACACTGTGGGTGCACATCTCTGCCTAACTCATCCGAAAATACTGGCGTGATGGTATATAAGAAAATTCTAAAGTTAACTGCCTCGTTAGTCTAGTGGTCCTAATCGAGACTGCTACGCTGCAGGATCGAACCCAAGCGGGTTCGATCCCCAGGTAGAGCAAAGTGTTATTGGGTTTTACTATGAAATTCTCAGTAGCATCTCGAAGTCTGGATTTGTGCCCGGGGAATGGCAATAGGCTCGCCCCTTATTACATGGGACCTAAACATACCAGCGAACTGTGGGTGTACATTAAGAACACCTCTGCCTAACCCTTCGGGGAATACAGGCGTGATGGTATGTTATGTCTAAAGTTTTAATACTTCATATTTATATGAGTAGTACCTATATACTCGTAAGAACAGCATATAAACTTATAAATTGGTACCTAACATTATGAAGCTACATAGTACTTTAATCAATCTTAAATTTTTCAGGCAATTAATTACTAACCAAATTTAATAAGATACATTAGTGGTAGCTAAATTTTTATACTGCCTCACAAGGTGACTCGTGTGAAAAAAGATTATTTTCGCAGAAATGAGACTTAGCGATATTGATTTTTGACCCTCGTAAACTCCTACCTGTAGGTAGGAGTCATTGTAAATTTAATTGAAATCGTTAGGACCGTTTTCTAGAAAGAGTTATCACAAATAAGGTCGTGTGTCGTATACCTACGATAAATTATACTCTCTATACTTATGTAGAATAAGTCATGTAATTATTTTAATTGCTAGTAAGACACGGTTGGATTTAATTGGAGGTATGTTATACGCTATATCTATATCCTTAGTCAGTTTGTACCTACTAATTGACGGTCGTTAATTAAGCTAATGAATGGGAATTTATCTGTGCAATTTGTCGAGGCTCGTTCATTAACAGATCGGTCTCAATAAGACTGTGTAATGTGTAATTCTTGTTTCATTGATAAATAGAAATCTAATCATTCATTAGGTCACGGTTCTAGAGCAATGTAAACAGTAAATGGCTGAAACCAATACTTTCGAGAATTTACACCTATTTCTCTATCTCTACCCCCCTATCTCTGTGGAGCGCTGGAAGCCCAATTCCTCCCTCGCATCTGCAACTCCGATGTCCATGGGCGGCAATGACTACTTACCATCAGGTAACTCGTCTACTCGTTTGCTGAGTTATCCCATAAAATAGCATCATGGGGATGAGAGGCGTGATGGTATGTTTTTTTATAAACTTTATAACATAACATAACAATGAAGTTAGGTCTTTCAACTGACTGATCATTTCAGTTGAACGAACTAACGCAACGTCACACGCAGTATTGCACCAAATCGGGATATCGGCGAGCAACAAATCAGACAAAATGTCCCCTATACATGGCACAGTTTTCAGAACTAACTTGGTGTTATTTCAAGAAAGGAGGTGCGAAGTTTAACGGTAAATCATACTTAGTTGAAACAACAAGCATCCAAAGAGGTTGCGAGTGTCGGGAGCCGCCGTCCACACCACACTGAAACGGCAAGCCATTCAACTGAAGTATGCACATGGAAAGTTTTCACCTTCCTTCACTGTTCAGAATATTCTAAGTCATACCTACATAAAACGCAACTTGCAAAACTGGATTTCGTTACGTATTCTTTGTTCGTTTAAACTCGTGTATACTTAAACTTGATAAGTAAGGATTAACGAGATGAAAAACTGCCTTGAAGATAAAAACAAAAAGTTTACCGTAGGTATATGTAAACAAAGTTTTTTAATGAGGCTTTCATTTTAAAGATGTGTCTACACGTGTTAAGCTAAACTCTATAATACCGCCGCTATTATTGTGTGTCGTATAACTCGCAAACAAGATACTAAGTGGATTTCGGCACGGGTTTCGCCATAGTGTTTTTGGAGGTAGGTGAACTTTCACACAGACCCGTAAATGTGTTTCATAGAGGTTTAGTATTGGAACATTAGTTTAGCGTCAAAGTACATAACTGTATTCTCAGTCTATTGCAGTTTTGTGTTATTATCACGCCAAAAATCCCCGAAGGTACGTTTTAGGTCCCCTGTCATAGGGGGTGAGCCTATTTCCATTAGCCGGGAACGAACCCAAATTCCGAGCTGCTATTGTGATTTTCATAGAAAAACTAATTTAACACTTTGTTCGACCCATCGAACCCAGGACCTCTAGCGTAACGGTCGTGCTTGGGACTACTAGACTAATGAAACAGTCAACTACATTCAATGTGATATTCCTCTTGACTGAATGCAGACAGAAAAAATGGTTTTCATTAGACAGCAAAACAAACTGTCCTAAATAGAGAATATTCAAAAAGCAACAAGAAAAATTTTGTACATAGCCCCTTTTGTGTTCCATTACTTAGGTACTAGGAAAGGTCTTATCTAGGTCTAGGTCCAATAACTTAATCCAAGGGTTTATCGTAGACTTTTTCATTGATAAACGATATGTTCACTTCTTCTGTTGTGTTGTTATGTCAGTAAGTAGGTAAAGGTCAATTTTAATCGAAGGTAAACTAATTTTTATTAAATCATTATTACAGCTATTACCATAAGATTACAAGTAAACTATTCAGCTAAATGCTGTAAATATAAACCTGTTCTTTTTATTGCTCTGATTTTTATAGACCATAATAATAACATAATGTTCTCAACTGATGATAACGATTTCACCGTTAATATCAAAAGAGATAAAAACAAACTCCCCGCCCCAAATACATAGATGTCCAATATCTAGAAGCGACTTCCACTAAACAAAATAACCATTGCAGCGTTCCCGGGAAAACCCAAACACTCGTGCGCCACAATTTACAGAGCGCTAGCTGTAGTCATTGAAGTGGTACAGTGAATTAAATGCGCCACAGAAATAAGATAGATGCCTCCACTGTAGAGGTAGGTACGTGTCCTGTTTATCGAATTCCGTAAAACGAACGACCGTATTTAAAAGTAAACTTTGTATGTTACCGCTTAAAATTATTAGAAGTTTTAGTTAGTTTCGCTGAATATAAGTTAGCAAATACTTACTTATAGTGCTCGTATTCTAAAATAATACCAAGCCGACGCATAAGTCAGAAGTATTTCGAAGCATAGTGGATGTTCTATGCTTCGAAATTTTATTATGGTATCTAACATACCATCACTCCTGTATTCCCCGAAGGGGTAGGCAGAGGTGCACTATGTACAATTTTATACCCGCAGTTCACCGGTATGCTTAGGTCCAATGTAATAGGGGGCAAGCCTATAACCTAATTCCCCGAGCTTCTACTGAGAATTTCACACAAAAACCCAATTACACTTCGCTCGTCCTGGGCCACAAACCCAGGACCTCTAGCATAGTAGTCATAAATTATGATATTTATCCAAAATAATGGATGGACTAATATGTTTATTATGGGTTCAAGGATGTGCTTACCAAAAAAATGAGGATCAAGCCAATTCAACCCAATGGGGCTTTCCAGTGCGGCCCACTGAGTTTTCAATATTTACGTGAAGGTCTTATTAGGCCCTACCAATATCTTATACCTACTTGAGGATTTCCAAGATGTTGAAATCAAATTAGCTAGCCCTATATTAAGATTGAACTAGTGGTTTGGTAGAATTCGAAATATATCTACAATAGTAGAAAACATTGTATGAACTAGCAACACTAAATAATTCTATATTTAAATATAATATAGCGCGACAAAGACCATTGCCTACCCCGCGTGATGAAGCATATAATGTATGCGACCCGACCCCAGAAAAAAGGTTAGAAATTGCTCCCACGGATACATTCATCAAATTTCGCATGATTCATACGTATACTGCAGCTGGGAAGACTTTAATCACGTTTTAGTGCTCTGAGAGTAGGTACCTACTCGTTTATTTTGCTACTGTTATAAAGCTCCAAACTGGACTTCTCATTTCGTACGTCCACGGAATGCTGTTGGTTCGATTTTCATTAGTACGATTACAATACTCCGGAACTACAATCCTGTTAAGCTACTATTAGTATTTATGTCATTAATGCAATGTAACTTAGAGTAAAAAAAATAATATAATGGTTCCCTTTTCCTGCATGAAAAATATTTCAATCTTATTCTAATATAACTTCAAGGATCAAGATAGCATTGTTGTCCAAGAAAATCGAGAAGCGTGTTTCATTCGAGTACTTAATGCGTAAGAAGAGTTGGTAACTCTGATATTTCGCTATACGCGAAGAGGTGTAGACAAAAAGCAGAGGTGTAGAACTACTAATGTACACCCATAGTTCAACGGGATGATTAGGTCCTATGTAATAGGGGGCGAGCCGATTGCCATTATCCGGGCAGAAATCCAGACTTCGAACTAATAATTCAATAGAAAAACTCAATAACACCTTATAGTAGACGCACTTAAGACCAATAGAAGGCATAATAAAATAGCAAATTAAATTAATACATTTAAAACAATTATAAAATATCTCTTCAAAATCTGAAGGCACAGAACAATCAGAAATACTTATTACATTAACCGCTAAGTGAACTAACCGATTCAACTTTAAAATGTTATGAAATTCATTACAATAAATAGAGCCAAGAGTAAAACAGAGGCCATCACTATAATGTACTTACCTACAATTAAAACAAACGGTTAGAGAATATAGCAAGAATGGCCACGTTCATAAATATTTTTTATTAACTACGTAACGCCTTGATTGAACAGATTTTGTAACCATGGCATACAGTTGGCCTGAAGCTGGTTACATTTCCGGATAATTTAGTAAGTAAGTAATAAGCAACCTTAACCGTTACATGAGACTATATATTACTTTTCCTGCAGCCACAAATAACTCTCGACTGAAAATGTAAACTTCAAGCGAAGTAGCGAGTTCATAAATGGATACTGCCATCCGTACAGACAATCCTGTTATTCTTTGTAATAAACTTGTAGGTTTAAAGAAGTAATCCTACTTGGAGCTCTCGTGGCTAAGTTAAACGCTTGCCACGATTAGTATATGGATGGGTGCACATTGTTAACCAATCGAGAGGTCTCCGTGCCTCTGTTGTCATTCTAAGATAAAGGTGTTAGAATGACAACCGAGGCACGAAGAATGATTAGAAAGAAACCACAAATTGTCCAAAAATTGGGTTACGAAGATCTAATGACTGTTATCATCATCATCACCATCCACCGCTGGACGTAGACAATCGCTGCTTGTAAAATACTGTTATTCAGCAACATTGGGCTAGACCCCAACAAACTTGAGAAAAGTTAAAACTAAGACGACGATGATGATGTCAATCGTACTCAAAATTATATATTGAAAGAAAGAAAAACGTTAAATAATATAACAAATACATTTAAAAATGACGCTTCCATTATATAATTAATGGTCGCAAAGTAAGTTAAAAGCGTTTATCAAGCAGTTGCGACCACTCGGTAGTTTAATTAAATTTTTAATTTATTGTTAAGAAGACCGCGTGTGGCGACCGCCGCTCGCAATTTGCTCCCCATCTTTATCTAATATAAGTACACCCCTATCTGTGTACTTGTTTATGAAATATGAGTTTTAAGAACTTATAATTAAGAGCTCATATTTAGGGCCTGATAAATGCTCGTGAGCTGGAATCTCGTCCTCCTCAAGCCTTTTTATAAGGTTGAGGAGTCGGCCCCAGTCCGACCAAATGCGACTGAATGTATGAATGACCGACGAATGTATGAACGACACTATGTCGTCTGTATTCGACGACATAGGGTCGGAAAAAGTGGTTAAAACAGGTACGAACACTTTCTTTATAATATTTTACTAAATCTGTATCAAAACACGGGCAGATATCATTGGCTGCCTTCATACAAATTATTTATTTTACCGCTAGTCCAATTGATGGTATAACTTATTGCTATAACACATTTAAGAAAACGCTACGCAAATAGTTCAGTCTCTCTTTAATTTAGGTAAAATTACACCGCCTCTAAGTAATTAACCTTGGTAATTAACGAGCAAAATTAATGCACGTCGTAGGTACTTGCGTTAATTTGTTCGGCAGGAAAAATAGACCATAATTGTTATAACTTCCAAGAAAGGCTCTTAAGTAATAAATTAATTACGAAATACGATAGATGAAATTATAATTATATCTAAATCAGAATTTATTTCACCAATTTATTCCTTCATTTTGATATTATTTAATAAACGTTTGTATACGTTGGTAAGTAGATACCTATCAAACGTGGTCAACAAAGCAACGTATAATTTGTAGGGATCAGGTTTCTCGAGATATCAATATAGAATAAACTTATATGTAATTCTATAATACTGCCTCATTAGTATAGTGGTCTTAAGCGCGACTGCTAAGAGAGAGGTCCTAGGTTGGATTCCCAGATCTAGCAGTGTAACTGGGCTTGTCTACGAGAGTCTGGATTTGATAAGGTCGCCCCAATAACATTACATGGAACGTGTATGTGTAGGTAAAACCAGATACCAGATTGGCATGTCATTACACGAAACTGTTTAGATTAGAATAGGTATCTTATTTACACAATAATAACGTAACATACCATCACGCCTGTATTTCCTGAAGTGTCAGGCAGACGTGTACTAATGTACACCCACCCTTCGCCGGTATGTTTAGGTCCCATATAATAGGGGGCTAGCCTATTGCCATTAACCGGGCACAAATCTAGATTCCGAGCTGCTACTGAGATTTTTATAGAAAAACCCAATACCTAACACTTTGCTCGTCCTGGGGATCGAACCCAGCATCTTAAGCGTAGCAGTCGCGGTTAGGACCACTAGACTAATGAGGCAGTCCTTACACAATGGAAACTGTAGGTAGACGTATTGTCTTGGCATGTGTGCGCACGTACAATTTTATAATATAGATCCCACGTACCTACGTAGTATATTATTCTTTTTGACATCTTTAAGGTACGTGCCCTAAAACTTAATAAAACTTTTGAGTTAAACATAAAGTTTCTGTTTGTTTGAAGTATCTACCTCTAACTAGGCGGACCCAGTGTTGCGAGAAATAAGGCGCAATTTATTAGATATATTGTTGCAAATTTATTTGTAACCCCTAAGATATTGTCGCCGATACGTAGATCTATGTCATTAAACTTCAGATATCAAGTTTATAATATAATATTTAAATATGTTTAGGTGAAAACAAATATAAGGTTGCGCTTTATTTCTAGAAAATGTAGTCTAACCCCTATAATGAGTTGTAAGGCTTTTTATAATATCAATATTTAACATGAAGCAACTGCTAAGAGACCACCACAACCCAACTTCTAGGCAATAGGTTCATGTGGCTTCTTACTACTACTCTCAGATCAAATAAAAAGTTAAGATGGAACTTTGCGAACAAAGAAGTGAGGCCGGCTAAAACTACGCCTTGCCGTGTACAAACACAATTACACGCACACACGTATACCGAAACTACGCCTTAGCTTGTCAGTCGAGCAGAGTCGAGCTATCGCTACACATCGATCAAAACGTCATTAACGTATCACGTGCGTGTGTGCGTGCAATTAGCTGAGCTACTACTAATAGAGAGTCAGAGGTGTTCAAATTACAACCAGGTCTCAATGTATTAAGAATGGTCACCCATCTACAGACTGACCGTTGGGGGCGCAGCTTAACCTTGCAGATGTTGATAAGCGAAGATACAACTTAACCACGAGTCCGTCAAGGCCTGACGGTTTTTTATTATACGTTGGGCCTTATTATTGCCCAATGGAAAGCACAAAATAGTTTTAAGATAGGATACGTACGCAATTCAAGTAAACATTTCGGGCTCACAACGGATCTCAGAAAAACTGTTGCCATTCTTATATGGAAGGTTGTAGCTAGTGAGGCGGATTATTATATCCTACGCTTGATGGAAGCGAACGTGCTGGTAATACGAATGTAACTTAGCCCAATAATTACAATAATGATTAACACATAATAAAACGGGCCAAAAATCGGAATAATACATCGGTATTAGTACGTTGTTAACGATAACATAAAAATTAATCAGTGAGTATGTCAATGACACCTAAATGAAAAACATTTCTGATTGAAATATAAATATAACATACCATCACGCCTGTATTACTCCAAGGGTTAGGCAGAGGTGTACTAATGTAGGTACACCGACGTTTCGCCGGTATGTTTTGGTCTCATGTCATAGGGGGCTGCACATGGAATTTCAGGGTAAAACTTAATAACACTTGCTCGACCTGGGAATCGAACCCAGGACCTCTAGCGTAGCAATCGCGCTTGGAACTATTAGACTATATAACGATAACTCAAATATCAATAAGTGAATATATCAATGACACCTACTTACATGAAAAACGTTTCTGATTAAAAAGGCAATATTGAATTTCGTCGAAGGATCGCACATTTTTTTATTTATCTAAAGGTGAAAGGCATTCCATGTTCTTATTTCTTACGAATCAGTGCAAAAAAACTCGCATTTTTTAAAAGTATTTAAGTGAAAATAGCTATTGAAGTGTTTTGTAGAAAATCCTCGTACTTTGAGTGTATATAAAATGCCCGTTACGGCAAAATAAGTACCCACCATAGCTGCTATCACTCAAGTGTAATACTATTACTAATACTTTACTTTTACTTTACAAGCCGTAATATTTTTCTGTAGCACCTTTTACTACACAATTATAAAATTTTACACTTGACTGCCTCATTAGTCTAGTGTTCCTTAGCGCGACTGCACTAGTAGAGGTCCTGGATTCGATTCCCGGGTCGAGCAAAGTATTATTGGGTTTTTCTATGAAATTCTCAGTAGCAGCTCGGAGTGTGGATTTGTGCCCGGTTAATTGCAATACCCTCACCCCCTATTAGTAAGACCTAAACATTCCGAAATGTGGGTTTTACATTAGTACACCTCTGCCCAACCATTCGGGGAACACAGGCGTGATGTTATGTTATGTTATAAAATTGAAGAAATTGATCCGTACATTGAAGTTATTTAGTACCTACAAGTGGATTAGACTAGGTATATTATGATCGTCACTGAATTAATAGTAATTTTTGCAATTCTTATGTGTGTTTGCGAGGCGTTGCGTTTGCGCAAAAACTACTGAACAGATTTTAATTATGTTTTCACGGTTGTAAAGCGTATACTCCAACTTAGAAACTGCCGTAATCTAGTTTCAATTAGTTGAACTGATCCTGCAATAGAGTTTGACCTATTTGTTGTATGCATATTCCACAAATATTATCACTGTTGGTTTCTAATAAAGTTATTTCGCTTTGAACTTATTTTATAAGTCTTACGAATACGATCTATTGAATGTAACCCGAATTGAAGACACTCCTCCAATCACGATTAAATCAAACCGAGATATAGGTCTCGGGTTCGGTTTTGATTTAAACAGGAGCGAGACTATGAATAAGGTCAAGATCTTAGATAGAAAATATGTTTCTTGTAAAGCGGATTCTGGCCTCGAAGTTTGGCTTATTTATTAAGTAAATTATTTTGAATTCTATAGTCTATACCTATATATACTGTTTTATCCGCTAAAAGTACGAATCTGCCGGTTATATTTTTCGAACAACAAAGGTTTCGAGATCGCCAATCTAATCTTGGGGCTAAAAATATTTTCATACAAATTACTCTAAGGAAAAACAAGCCGCTACTTTTTCCAAGCATAGAAAGGTAACAACCTAATAAAATGGAACATGGAACCTAAATGGGCAAAGTGTGGGTGTCCATTAGTACACCTTTACCTAACCCTTCAGGTAATACAGGCGTGATGGTATGTTAAACAATGTTACGAATTTTAAACGTAAGCTCCGTAGCGTAAGGTAGCGTGGCTGTAGCGGCCACGAGTGCGTAGCACGCTCAACTGCTACGGCGTAGATCGACCAGTAGCCCGATTCACGTAATTAAAACCTTAGCGATGTCGCAAAGACTTAATCGTTGAAACAGTTTTCCTATTCATATCCGTCGATCGGACCCGATTTAGAAGTCGTCCTATTGAAATATCGTTAAACCGTATTCACACATGTTCGTTGGGCGAGAATCGTTGTAAAACGTTGGCTTCACAGTATTCACATAACACTGGAAAACTTTGCTGCGACATCGCCACGGTTTTAATTACGTGAATCGGGCTTACAGTCTACAACTACGGCTACACATCAAGCAATTAATTTGAAGCTGACCTGTCAATGTACAGGAAGCCTTATACAGAACAAGCCTATGTACAGTGCGAGGCCAGCTTATACCGAACTAAACATAAAAATAATAATTAGGTACACAGCCTTCTTTGATTGGTCGCGCGTTTCTTACACATTTGGGCCCACTAACTCTTAGAACTCATTATAATGTGGGTCACATTTCCAATAAAGCCAACATCGCCCAATAATTAGGTTACCGGTATCTCATGAGGATGACGGATTCTAATTATTTTCAGAACGTCCGGGTCTGTTGAGTAACTTTTCCATGGATACATAGAATCACCAGTTCGATTTAGCCTTCTTAGCTGCAACTACCATGCTTGACTTCACTAGTCAGTCGCTTATTCGCTTACTCAGCAGGACCATTACCATAAGGCATGTAGGTATGTGTTATATCTACCTGCGTAATATATAAGTATTTAAAAAATAACTAAGTACTATAAGTTAATAGTCCTAACTAGCAAACAGTACGGATAATTTAAGAGGATTGATTATTTACGGTAGGTAGTTGTGCAGATAAATTTAAAAAATCTAGAACAGGTGTACATACCCAGTTATCTATATACCCATATAAAAGTCAATATTTGTATGTTCGCAATGGACTCCGAAGTAGTTCAGATTAGCTCAGTGTGGATAAGAAAATCATCTAATAAAAACCAAAATCAGTTTTTTTTTTTTTTTTTTTTTTATGGGATAACTCGGCAAACGAGCAGGCGAGCTACCTGATGGTAAGTAGTCATCGCCGCCCATGGACATCTGCAAAACCAAAGGAGTTGCAGATGCGTTGCCGAGCCTATTTAGGGAAAGGGAGGGGAAGGAGAAAAGGAGAAGGAAGGGGATTGGGGGAGGAATTGGGCCTCCGGCCCTCTCGCTCACCGAACGAAGCGCAGTAACGAAACGCTACTACTCGGACGTCGGTCTTCTGCGAGAGTGTGGTACTTCCCCAAACGAGCCGGCCCATTCATGCTGCGAACAGCGTGGCCCTACCACAACAAAAAGTAAAAGCAAAAGTAAGCTCAATACAAAACAAACTATGATACTGGTTTCAAATATAAAAAACCGGCCAAGTGCGAGTCGGACTCGCGCACGGAGGGTTCCGTACCATTACGATTTATGATGTATTAAAAAAAATGATATCAGAAACCTCAATATCATTTTTGAAGACCTATCCATAGATACCCCACACGTATGGGTTCGATGAAAAAAAAAATTGAGTTTCAGTTCCAAGTATGGGGAACCCGCAAAATTTATTGTTTTTTTTTCTATTTTTGAGTGAAAATCTTAATGCGGTTCATAGAATACTTTTACTTACCAAGTTTTAACAACATAGTTCTTATAGTTTCGAAAAAAAGGCTGTGAACCGATCGGACAGACAGACAGACATGACGAATCTATAAGGGTTCCGTTTTTTGCCATTTGACTGCGGAATCCTAAAAAGGCATCAGTTAGATTTCATTGACCAAGTACGTACAAATAATAGATACGGTAACAGTACATACGGTACGGGTGTGCGTCTTCCACTTCCCTTAGCCACAAAGCCTCGTTGTCGGAACCAGAAAAATATTTCCATGAGGCGCCATCTGTTAATTTGAGCTTGGACTACAAACGCAACAGGAAACCAATTTTTTATAGGTATTACAAATAATTACATTTACGCAAACTTACCACTCAAGACGAATACGACTCACTGACTAAATCACAATTATCGGACACTAACACGTAAAATTTACGTAGAATTCCTGTCCATATGGTGTTAGAATCCGCTAAGATTTAGGCTAATCAACGCGGATAGCATCTTGAGCTAAATCCGAACTAGATCATAGATTATAACTGAACTGGATGTTCGAATGCAGATAAGTTAGTAGGGTAGTAGTAAAAGAAATTTAATAACAAACAAAAGCTGAAGTGTGTGTGTAGGTTGCTTAAGCAAAAGGACGATTGTATCAATAAAATAGTTTTATTATGTGATACTAGGTAGGTATGTGGCTAACATTATAATTAATACTACTACGAGCCTTATTTAATGACTATGATTAATAGGCGTGCTTATTCAGGCCCTACCTACCCGTGACGTGATAACTAATTAATTGCGATCAATTAGATGGATACAGATTAAACGTCTGCAAATCTATCGTCGCGGTCGTAATAAGCACTCGTGTATCTTTAACTGATCAAGATATCTACTTACTTGAAAATTTAAATGTATCCTAGATAATCTGTATATTAATACGCGAAGAAAAACGATGCATAATCAGCTGTTCCCACTGCTGGGACACACGCCTCCTCTCTGTGAGAGAGACTGGGCCTTTATCCACCACGCGGGCCCAGTGCACCCGGTAGATGTCACATGTCTTCGAATTTTTGGTTCTAGGACCTGCCGATTTCTTCACGATATTTTCCTTCACCGTTTTGAGAGCAGTGGTGAGGTTATAATTTACACAAAGTAAAGCGCCTACCCGGGTTCGAACCTACAACTCGTGAGGCGCGGCCGTTACCACTGGGCTACCACCGCTCCACCATGAAAATCTATGTACCCACGGCTATACAAAACCAGTATAGGATGGCCTTAAATTTTGCAGAAACCCTTTACAATGGGACCTGTCTAAACTGGTTTTGTATAGCTGGATGTGAAACCGTGTGTACCTACCCCGGTAAGCGGAAGGAGTGTGAGTTTTGGCTTTATTTACGTTCATTATAATTATAGAAGAATAATATTGCAATCGAATTTCGACCACCGGGCGACCACTAGTAGTAATTAATGTGCAAACTGTGCAAAATAATACATTGTAAATTGATCATAAAATTGTTACCCCATATACAAATAACAGATACCATAACAATGCAATGTAATGTTAAATGAATGTAATAAAAACACGTAACTGTAGATTTTGGTTGTTTATTTCTCAGGAAGCAAATGATTCACAGCATTGGTGGGATACAGAGGTCTGACAATACCGGGCCGAAACATTCAATTTCCTGAAATTTGTTTTACTAGCAATAGGTACAACAGCTTAGAATATATAAGTACCCAAATATAAAAACGTGGGAAAACAACGTTACATAGCTGTACGATAGTATAATTTACTTAGTAAAGCGAGTTTTTTTCATATTTTTTTTTATAAACTACACACCTTACTGAATCACAATTTCTAATTATGTCAAAAATTATGTATCACATTTATAACATTCTGTACAAAGTAAAAAAATATTTTCATACTCCACTAGTACAAAGTAAAGCAGCATAGACAATTTCCGACATTTAGGATAATTATTATTGTTGCCTATGTAGAAAACGAATATTTAGATTTACATTTGCCAATTTCACTGAAAATGTACTTTGTTGAAAACAATTGAGCAGACGCATACGGTAAGATAATCCACTTCTATATCACACTCAATTGAACATTCTAATATGATATGCAATATGTAATGCTATCATCGTATTGCATCAACGTTACCACACTGGGGCTAGGCTACAGGCATACTTATAAAGTTACAAATATTAAGTTACTCTTTCTATGTTTAATCTATACTTCAACTTGTTTTAAATATCATAATAAAATTGTTAAGATATAAATAACACAAAAGTTACGTTATGTGGACTTACAACCTTCATAAGGAGTGACATATCATGTATCTATCTTACAAAATATTAGTCCCTTTCGGTTCTGTCAACAGTTACACTATTAAAATAATCACTTAAAGCACATAAATATATTCTCTTCGCATTTATTCGGCTGTGCATTGAAGGCACTAAAGCTCAGCAAACATTGACATGTGTAAATACAAGAGAATACAGTCGGCCAAGTGATGAATGAACAACATCAACAAACTTGTCGGCAAGCTGCGGATCAATCGGCCACAGCGACAACACCCAGCACCCACCCATGCGCGACACTCATCTGACTCAATTAAAAAAACATTACTTTTTTTATAATTATGCAAAAACAATTATACAACCCTTCTAATTTGAACTTTTTTTCCAAAATTGGGACTTCAAAATGCAAAATTGTGATTTGTGACAGTGATCATAGAGAAACAATCGAATATACTCTATAGGGACACTCAAATTATTACAACGTAATTTACAAATATAGTAAATCTCTAAATATTAACTAATTTTATATAAACTGAATTATTTACAAAATATGAACACATCGGATGCGACGTGTCACCTCTCTTACATATTTGTAACTATTTACAATGACTATTATTATAAACATTAATTAAGAGCATTGCATTTTCGTGAGCTTGATCAAAATAATCCCTTGTTCAACTCATATGTATAAAATGGTTTTACACTAGGTACATTCACATCAACATGTGGCCAGTCACAATAAAACTTTCGTAATTCCGTTGCTTCTCAATCTCAACCATTGAACAAACAGTCCTGTACTATGAAAGTGGGCGACGCTCCCCTTACAATGAACATCGTTTAAATATTATAATTTAGAAGCCCAATAATTAGCTAGGATTAGAGATCAGTCTTGGGACAAAGGAAACAAATTCAGTACTTTGTATAAAATTCGTCACATTTCGACTTTGAACTGTATATTAAATAGTTTAGGTTGGCATCGATTCACAAGTTATGTTGTTTTAGACAAATAATGTAGCGAACTTGTAGTTAACAGATGTAGGAGTAATCCAAGGCAGAGCAAAGAATTTTAGGGAATTCCATGGTATCTCATGAAGTTGTACCTATAAGATGTAATAAGCAGCACTGCAAGTATTATATTACTGAAAGAAGATAGATTTGGTTTATCCTAACATTATTCACACTTGCTTTCGATTATATTAATAACAATTAAAATCAAACACTATAGTAACTCTACTTTTATGTTATTATTATACTAGCTTACAAACCATGTCACTTAATGAAATCTCTTAACTAATCACCTTAATCCAATTTTTCAACTCATACAAATTCCAATTTGTACTAATGTAAATGTACTAAATTGTCATGTGCATTATTTTAAAACTAAAAATTCAATTTTTATACTGATTTCCTAGTTTACCTTTAGACCACAATTTACAATGATGTTACAAATGTGAAGGAGTGAAGAACTTTTCATTTATTATAGATAGAATAAAGATATTTATTTCAGAAGGCTGTTTTTATGGTCCTTTACAATGCAGTAATTCTGAACAAATAAAACTGATTTTTAGAAATATATTGATATATTGATGGGACTTATTCTCGTTATCACCCTACCACCTAAATAATTTTAAAAAACTTTATACTGACTAAACATGAAAACATATTATACACCAATATATGGCACTTTTTTTTTAAACATTTTGTAAGGTATTAAAATTGATCAAATCGAAGTGTTTGTACCAATTTTGATTTGATTTTTTATGATGTAAATTACTAATTTATAGTTCTGGAAGCTGCCAATTGAAACTATTCTATAGGTGCTGCTGTTTAAGTGGAATTCCCTGAAAATTCTACACAAGAACTGTATGCACAGCATTATGTTTACAAATAATTGCACTTTCAATTTCTAATAATCTAAAGTTTTCAAATATTTATGTTTATTTCAATCTTTGGCTAAACTTTAAAAGGAGAGAATTGAACGTTATCTTCGTCTTCATTTCCGTCAGGGACTTTCTCACTTTATTTTGCAAGATTTTACAGCTCGGAATAACTAGTTTAATGCAGGCGCCGAATGTTTAGATTTGTTAGACAACAAAAAACTAAATAATTAAACAATAATAAAACAACTTCTGGACGTAATACTATTTTTGTACTCTGCGGTTTTGACGGTAAAAGCGTATATTTCGGTTCAATGGGATGTTGAAAGACGCCAAAAATTGATGCAAAACACCCGTGTATTTTTGATGTCATGTCACTCTCTTCCTGGAATAGTTAACGCCTGTATACCGTTTTTCTTTCTGTAGGTGACATCTAGAATTTAGTCTTTTATTACATAAAATGAAATCATTTTTTCAAAAAAAAATTTCTATTGTTTACTCTATAGCCACGCCTCCTAAAAACGCAATACCTCGTATGATCTGTTCTGGATACTATCAAATGGAGGCCAAATTAAACATTAAGTTGAAGTATGGCCTTCATTACAACAGAGCCTGAAAAGACCCAATTTATCTACGTTATGTCATATAATAATGTAAATGATTGCATTACATTATGATCATGTTCCTTGATTGTAAAATCTTCAGATTTATGCTTTCATCATGTAATTTGGTTACTTAAATACCTCTTTTGATAATTTTTAATGTGATTACTTACTGTTGTGTGGAAAATTAATTATTTAATCGTCATGATGAATGTAGTCATAATTAATATTCCCATTTATATAATATCCAGATATTCAAAAATAATTAAATTATTGGAATGTCATCAAATCCTACTAAAATACATCGAAAGTGCAATTACCCTTAAACATAACAGATGAAAGTTCATCCCCTACTAAATTAGTCCGATAAGCGCTCGTAATATTAACATTTACCTAATATTTCATTCTACATCAGAAGAAATCCTCCAGGATTTACGTTCCAAGGGTTCACATCACGCCGTGTACCGACCGACAGCACGCGTACGGCCGACGGGGTCGATATATACAATTTTTGACCTCACACTTTGGTACTAATCTGGACAGATCACACAAGGACGTCGCGAAGAGTTCCACCGGGTAGCGCGGCGCGTGGCCTACTTATCGGCCGGCTCCGGCGGCGCGCCACCGAAGTCCAGCTGGTACCCGCCGGCGCGCGTCATCTCCTCCATGCTGGGCTCCTTGCACTCGTGCCCCGCGTGGCCCGCCGCGCCGCAGTTCCAGCACGACAGCTTCGGCGGCGCGTACAGCACGAACCCGGCGAACGGCGCCGGCGCAGGGTAGGGCGGGGGCTCGCCGTTAGCGAACGGCGGTGGAGGCTGGCGGTAGGCGGGCGGCGGCGTAGGGTAGGCGAAGGGGCGCGGGTACTGCAAGAAGGGCACGGGGGGCATCGCGGAGGGCGTGGCGCGGCGCGGCGCCGGCGCGGGGGTGTCGGGCGGCGAGGAGGCCTCGCTCGACCCGCTGTCCGACGACGAGCGCAGCGCCGCACAGTACGGACCCGTCAGTCGCCGCACACCGTTCAGCTTTTCCAGAGATCTATAGTGCTGATGAACGATGCTGTGTTCGCGTAACCTCTCGTCGGGAATATTATGTCTCATCTGGAAAGGTTTTAAAAAATTATAAGCTGATTGAACACATCATTCCTACCTGCACAGTGCAGTGCACAGGACCTACTCAATCCTTTGTAACCATGTTTTATGTCACACTCATATGCTAGTTCTGAGTGCTCTACTACACTATTCTGATATTGAGCTCTAAGGGAAGTTTAATTTAAAGAATAAAAATTGTGGAATCCAACAAAAGCCCGCTCACAGTCATGACCATCTCACGCACTAAATAGTAAAACTAGACAGGATTAGACTGAAATAATTGTACCCCCATAACCCCATTACATGCTAATTCTATTATTTTTTATATTATATTATTAATTAAAGCCTTATCCACTTTATGTACGTTATAGTGTTGCTGTACTTAAGAAACAAAAGATAGTCGCAACAAGCGATAAAATATCGCGCGACAAAGTGCGGCTAAACTCGCCTCATGTGGAAACAGCATTAACGCAGGAGGCTGTTTGCGGCGAAGGAGTTCTGCTGCGAACACGGCGAAGGGTCCGCGATGATGCGGAGAGTGACCCACCTCGGCGACTGACAGGTTCTCGAAGTTGGCGGCAAGCTGGTGCGGCAGGGGCGGCAGGGACAGGGGCGGCAGGGGCGGCTCCACCGGCGCCGGGGGCGAGCGCTCGCGGGACGGGCGGCGCCGGGCGCGGGGCGAGGCCGCGCGGCTGTCGCCCGGCGACGACACTAGGGGCGACGTCGGCGCCGCACTAGCTGCCGTGT
>OY292515.1:6752501-6782758 GCA_958496365.1 Subacronicta megacephala | reverse complement strand
CTGTAAATAATCACATATAACATGTTATTTTTTTATTACTTTGGCATTATCGTAAATCAAGTTGATTAGTTAAGTATATCTTTCTTTAACCGACAGGTAATTTTTTTTTGTCCCTGGCAATGCGTTAGTCCAACCTCTGTCAATTAAGATTAGGGTCCAGTGTTAGTTTTGTTACCATGCGACTAGGTATAGAATAAAGTACTAGACTACAGTCCGCAGAAAATGACCACGACTATACTTTGTCCATTAAGAGAAACGTTTTTTGACAGATGGAACTAGTGATTGCAGGAACGTAACAATGCGATTATCGACCCGATTATTGACACTGTGATTACTGTCTAGTAGTGATTGTCGATTGTTAGGTTATCGAATCGAAAATGGTGCAACGACGACCAATAATAAATAAATATGTATAATATTCATCTGATTGTATTAATTTTCGTATAATATTTATTTTCCATACATTTCTTTTCAAAAAGATTGTTTAATTTATATTTTATTGATATTAGAGTGGATGTCATTTTCCGATACTGATTTAATGTCATTGTTCAAAATGATTGCAGCGAATACATTCGATTGCATCACTAGACACGATAGAATGTGGTAGAATGTAACTAAATTTAATACGCTTATCAATAATCTTTTTTTTTTGGAAAATCCGTTACATTAATGGTATTATAATGTCTGCAAGGAATCATAATTAAGATAATTGAATAACATAAGGTAGATAATACATTTATTTTGTTACGCATTTCAAAGTTAACTTATACGTAATCTGGAACAGCTACGTAAGGCATCTGTCAAAAAACGGTTCACAAAGTATTTGCATAATTAGTTTCTACTGTAGTTCTTTTAAGTAATAGTAAACTTACCTTTCTTATTCTTTATGGTAAGATCGGCGCCATGAGTAGCGAGGAAGCAGGCGATGGAGGCGGAGGATTTCTTGTCATGCGCATGCGCAAGTCCAGTAAGTAGCGCTGCGTCGCGCGCGTCTTGCAGGCGCCGCAGCTGCTGCAGCGTGTGGTGACGCAGTGCCTCGTGTAGGGGTGTGTCACCGTCCTTATATTCAGATAATTTACTTTAGTATAATTGTTCAATTTTCTTTATTTTTATTTATGTATTAAGAACCTTTTACGAAGTGCTAGAAAACTTCATACACAAAACAAAAAAAAATATGAATTCGGTAAAGTCGTTCTCAAATTATGGTGTGACAAAGGGAAATAGGGATAAATTTTATATTTATATACTAGTGGACCCGACAGAAGTTTTCCTTTTCCTTTCAATCGCAGCGACACCTACCGATGTCGTGTCAATGTTTTACCTTATCACAAATGTTGAGATTCGCTCCATGTGCGACAAGGAGGCGAACGATTTGCGTGTGCTGCCGTTCGACAGCGAGGTGCAGTGCTGTTTGTAGGTTGGCATTTTGCAGGTCAGGTCGCGCGCCCCCTCGAACTAGCAGCTCAGCCACCTCGGCGTGGTTGTTGAGAGCGGCGAGGTGCAACGCCGTGTACCCATCGTCCTTGGCGTCGTCCACAATCCACGGTCGCGGTAGCTTGCCCAACATTATTTTCATCGCACTGTAATCAAATTATTTGTTGTAAAGAATTAATGTGTCTACGTATAATTTTATTTATATTTTCTGGAAAACTTACAGCTATTCAGATACAATATAAAAATTTGGCCTATTAAGTACAAGTTTTCACAAATAAATAAAATGGTATATGAAAGACGCTATTGTAGCGAAAGACGGCAAGGGCGGTTCGGGAAAGCAGTAACCTATTGAACCTACATTAATTTAAGGTTAATCTAAATCGAAATTCTCAGTAGTCAGTACTTGTACGTACACCATTGTATTTTCGAAATCATGTGTGTATTACTAGTTATCTCTCGCTTCTACGGTGTAAGAAAACATTGTGACAAAACCTGTACGGCTAAGAGATTTTTTCAACCGCTTGTGAAGTCTAAAATCACCCACTAGACCATCGTTGTGAATGATACCAATACTGACATCAATAATGTACGAGTATCTTTGTACTGTTTATACTTTACATTACACATACATACATATTGTCACGTCTGTCTCCCATGGGGGTAGGCAGAGACTATGGATTTCCACTTGCCACGATCCTGGCAAACTACTTTCGCTTCATTGCTATTCATTAATCTCTTCATACATGACCGTTGGTTTAGGGTGCTCGGAACCTGGCCTTTTTTAAGAACATCCGCAATTTGGTTACGGAACGTTCGCCGAGGTCGTCCCCTTCCAAATCGTCCATCCGCACTCGCCATATATACTTGTTTCGTCAATCACCTTTCATCCATTCTCTCTACATGACCAAACCATCTTAACATACCTTTCTCAATCCTTGTTACTACATCCTCTTTCACTCCACAACGCTCCCTTATCACACTGTTTCTCACTGTCTTTCAGAGTAACACCACACATACTTCTCAAAGCTCTCATCTCTACAGCATTTATTCTGCCTTCATGTTTCTTCTGCCATACCCAAATTTCACTACCATACATTAGTGTAGTAGTACTAGTTCACTTGTTCTATACTCTTACGCTACCTATCAAAATATTGCACGCTGTCATAATTTCTTCCCTTTCGAAGATAACCACTTTTGTCTTGCATACATTCACTTTCATTCCCTTATTCTTAAAAGCACCGTCCATAATTGTTACTTACTTCTGTAACTCCCCCTCCGATGGTGCAAGGATAACTTTATCATCAGCATAGAGGAAACATATTTTGCGAGTAACTCATTCATTCTTAGACCACGTTCACTCACTTTCAAATCTTTCAGTCCATAAAATAGTTAAACAGCCACGGTGACGCTACACATCCTTGTCTAACACCCTTATTGATGTCAAACCATTCAGTATAGGCCCCGTTTATCCTGACACATGCCTTGGAATCGTCATAGAGCGATTTCAGTGCCCGAATCGGGCTGCCATTCACCCCATACATAGACAGTGCTGACCACAATTCATTCCTAATCACTCTATCGTAGGCCTTTTCCAAATCTACGAACGCGCAATAGACTTTTTGGCCATTGGCCAAACATTTTTCGGCTATGCATCGCAAGGAAAAGACCTGATCCGTACATCCCATGCTCTTTCTAAATCCCGCTTTACATTATATAGTTGCTTTAATCGTAACAATATGTAATTTGACAGTATTTGTAATCATTCGTATTGGAGTCAGTTTCTATGGAAAGGTTGACATGGCAACGAAATATGACACGGATTGTTTGCAGTTACTAATTCTAAAATGTTGCACGGGCCTATTGTTGTTGAAGGGAAACACGACCCGTGAGAGCCCGTGAGTATGTTACGTTAAAAGAAAAACTGAAAATTAATAACGTTGGGTTTATTTTTAGTGTATGCATATGTAGATTTATGTAAATAGGAACGTTGTATTCAAAAACCATTGCGGATAGCTCCTGCCTGCGACAATATTTTACCTAAAAAATTAATATACCCACCCCCACAGATTGCAGGCGAGATTCCCTAGGGTATACATAGACTGTTTAAAAAAAGTGGATTGAAACGCATCCCCCGCTGAGCCTCACTATTTTTAGTCGTGTGGTGGATTCATGAATTTAACTGTTTTAAAAATTGCCTGATTCTATAAGTTACATTACGGTGACTGACTTCATTTAAAAAAAAAATAGGTTACCTAAGTATAGAGCGGACATTGGAAAAATGTTCATACAAAAACTTTGAGTCTCGATTCGCGGTTTCAATTTCTTTCCATGTCAGGAGCATGTAACTATAACACTTAACTAGACAGAGGGATTTATTACCTATGGTGTTAGAATATGCATATACAAGGTGTTTCTTGTAAGGTGTCAAGCCGGCGCAGGGTGATAGAGGACTACCATACCTATCGATTAGATCCCCATGTATGTTCCGCGATTTTTTATAGTTTTCGAGTTAGAGTACTTTATTCATTGTTACAAAAAGTTTACGATCGAGTGACTTTAAAAATTTATATCTTTTTTTGTATAACCTTTTCTCCGAGTTTTATTTTTGTATTATAATCCTCACGAATTGTTGTTTCATACATAATAATAATTACAAAATAATCATCTTACCCACATAATTACAAGATACACAAATTTTTATTGAATGTGAGTAATTTACGTATGAGCAATACAGATTGGAATTTTCAACTTTAAAATAAATACCTAAAAAGTAACTACCATAGATTTGGCCTTATTTTAAAAACTTCGCGGGTACCTAAGCTTCCATAATAATCCAATAAAATTGATACTTAATAGGGCATTATTTGTTGAAATCGTCCTTCAAATGTGGTGAAGTGGAATTTCCAATTTTTCTGATTTTATTCTTTACCGACATTAATGTCAATTAACGTTAGGAATTAATGTTTAAATGTGTTACAGTCTTACTGTTGACCATTTCATGATACAAACAACAAATTCTAACTAGCTATTTTAAAACTCTCCCAATATTCTGACTACTGACTTGAGAAAAAGAAAAGTACATAAAATTTTAATAATCTGGTTTGTGAGCAAAATATAATCATTTGACTGGCTCATAAGCCTAGTAGGCCTAAGCGCGACTGCTACGCTAGAGGTCCTGGGTGCGATTCCCAGGTCGAGCAAAGTGTTACTGGGTTTTTCTATGAAATTGTTAGTAGCAGCTCGGAGTCTGGATTTGTGCCCGGTTAATGGCACATATCAGCATAATTATCAGTCCAGGGAGGGCATTTTGGGCATTTAATTTGAAACTTGATTTAACATAAAATACCATTACGCCTGTATTCCCCGAAGGGTTCGATATAGGTGTACTAATGTACACCCACATTTCACACGACCTATTACACGGGACCTAAGTCCCGTGTAATAGGGGGCGAGCCTATTGCCATTAACCGGGCACAAATCCAGACTCCGAGCTGCTACTATCATAGAAAAACCCAATAACACTTTGCTGAACCTGTGGATCGAACCTAGGACCTCTAGCGAAGCAGACGCGCTTAGGACTACTAGATTAATGAGCCACTCAAATGATTTTACTTTTCTAACAAACCAAATTATTAAAATTTATGTAAGTACTTAAATTTTTTTCGAGTCAGTAGTCAGAATACTGGAGAAGTTTAAAATAGGTAGTTAAAAATTTGTGGTTTTTGTCATGAAATGATCTGCAATAAGGCTGTTAATCATTTAAACATTAATTTCTTACGGTAATTGACATGAATGTAGGTAAAGAATAAAATCAGAAAATTAGGGAATTTCCACTTCACTACATTAAAAGGACGGTTTCAACAAATAATGCCCTATTAAGTATCATTTTTTGTGGATTATTATCGAAGCTTAGGTTCCCGCAAAGTTTTTAAAATAAGCCCAAATCTATGGTAGTTTCTTTTTAAATATTTATTTTGAAGTTGAAAATTCCGATCTGTTATTGCTCATACGTAAATTACTCACTTTCGATCAAACTTGTTTAACTTCTAATTATGTGGGTAAGATGGTTATTTTATGTATGAAACTACAATTTGTGAGGATCATATTACAATAATAAAACTTGAAGAAAAGGTTATACGAAAAAAGACATACATTTTTTAAGTCACTCGATCGTAAAATTTTCGAAAAAATGAATAAAGTACTCTAACTCGAAAACTACAAAAAATCGCGGAACATACATGGAGGTCCAATCGATAGGTATGGTAGTCCCCTATCACCCTGCGCCGGCTTGACACCTTACAAGAAACACCTTGTATAATATAAAGCGATTCCAATATACTCTTAGACTAATGAGCCAGGGCCTAGTACCTAAAATAGAGAATTTTATTTACTTTATAAATTAACCAAAATGACAAGAATAAGTTTACGTGACGCAAACAAATAAATAGATAACGAACATTAATTTTTATTCTAAGATTATTTATGCCACTTTTAGTCCACATGAAGAAGACATGACTATTGAAGTAGACTTTCAAGAGTATGAATCTGATTAAAATATCTAAAGAAATCAAAACAATAGTTAACCCAATAATCAATAGCAATATCAATAACCGATATCAATAATAAGGTAATATCTAGAACTTGACGCGTATTGTTCCCTTAAATTATCCTAAAATTGTCATGACAGTTAGTGCAGGAGGCCTACAGGGGAAACCACGGTGAAAAACACGCCGAGTACATTACCTCACAAGTGGCGTGGAAATGTGTGCAATGTATAATGTGACTCTTAGAATCGCAATATCTCAGGAATGGTAACTCTTAGGATAAAAATCACAGGACCATTTTTATAGAGAATTTTAATATTTACAACTTTCCGTAAGGTTTTTTTTTTATAAAACCTACCGTTTTCGAGAAAAATCCAAAAAACCTCAAATTTTGACCTTTGACCCCGAATATCTTTTGTAGCACACATAGGATCGATGGGGATTTTTAAAACTATATTTGTAATGGTAAACCCCAGCTGTCCACCAATATTTGGCTCTCCGGGATTTTTTGTTATTTGACCACTCTTTTTATGTCTAAATTGACTGGACTATTTCTTAAGTATGAACTAAGTACGTGTTAGGTGCTAGTTAAATGATATTATATTGTTTAAAAAGAGGTACGTACTTAGGTAGGGTAGGTACTTTCCATATAAGTAATTTATGTTATTTAAGATGCAGAAATAAATGACGATGCCGGGGTAGACGAACTCCAACCAGAAATAGCTTAAGAGTTTGCGTTGCTACATCTAGACACAAGGTTTTACCAACACAAAAAGTTTAAATTCAAAAAATGATTGCTCATGAGTAATAAGTATAAGGTTCACGTTAATTTTGCTGTATAGAACTATACATACATAAGTACCTACTGAGTTCGTAAGAGCAATTAGATACTGCATAATTGTACTACATCATGTTCATAGTAGCGTTAAGAATTGACAATATTAACCAAGTGGATGGCAACAATGAATTAGACGGTTACACATTGTAATATGCTGCGTTACATTCAAAGAGTAAAAACGAACGAACTAATTAAATAAGGTCAAACGTCGACAGTGGCGGGCGCGGCGCGGGCGACGGCGGCGACGGCGACGCGCGGCGGCCGGTAGCGTGCGCTCGCACAGCGATCGTTGTACGTGCATCAGCAGTCCGCGTCAGCGCGCCGCCGCGCGTCCTGCGCCCGCTCATATGTCACAGCGCACCGCATCATCCGTGTTACATTCATGCACAAAACCAGTAAACCAATTCTTGTTAATTAGTTAACATTTAGTGACTGAATCACGAAGACAGTGCAATAACAATATCTACTGACTATTTAATTTCACAGAAATTTAATTAAGCCAAGAATGCCTCAATGCTTTTAGTGTATGAGTATGACGGTAGCAAGTTTATTTATTTAATGCCAATGGAAAATTAGCGGCCCTGTTATTTTATAATAAATCCAGTCAGATTATAAAGCTTCAAAAGGAAATAATTGTGAATGGATCATAAAGGTTACATTATTACATCTAACGTATATATAAATAAGTATATATATTTAAAAACTGCATATTAGGCGCCAAACACTATGGCAGTAGGTTAAGGTGCGGCATGGCTGTCCTAATAAGTAGAGAAAACAGTTGAAATTAGAGCAGTTACTATAATTTTCTGAATAATTTTTCTTCCCCGGATCTGTTCACAATCGTTTCGTAGTTTCTAACCTGATATATTTATCATAAAAGAAACGGTATTCCAGTGACAATTATACTTTTCGTATAATGTCAAAGTCACTCTAGACTTCTAGAAGAATACCTTTACAAACACGATTAAGGTACGAACACCCAGGCCCAAAGCACTTAAAAGCAGGCCTGAAAAAATACTAGATCCGTGTCGGAATCGAACGCGCGACCCGTAGAGCAGAATCCCATGGTTGGTTCAGCCAATGCGCCGCGTTTCGTGAAAACATATTAATTAATTATGCGCTTGAATTATGTGTGACAGTCGATTTCCAGTAAGTCATTATAATAATGTTCATTACCTATTTCAGTTAGTAGTGTCGGAACATAAAATATCAACTTTATATAAATTAAATAAATAATAACATACTTTAATTCGTTTATAGATCTTCCCCAAGCATCTTGATAAAGCTATAAAACTGATTGAACTTGTTAACTTATTGGATTAATAGCAACCTATACATTACAGACATAGAAATATGGAGCCAAAGCTTCATATATTCACTGTGCACAAACGAAATATGTAAGTATGTTGTTTATATAGAGATGATAGGCTACGATTATAATTACATATTATGTTATACTATGGGGTTATTTTACTAATAAAAAGATTCAGAATGTACTAATTTTCTTAAGACAAACATTAAAATTCTACATCGAGCAATTTGATCAGTTTTACTAAATTAAATCAAATATTTTATTTCAACGACCATTATAACGGGTATTTTTGAAATGTCAAAGCCAATTGCACGGTTCCAAATAGTGGGACTTACGGAGAAAAGCTGACAAAAAACTGGCCAAGTGCGAGTCGGACTCGCGCACGGAGGGTTCCGTATCATTACGATTTATGACGTATTAAAAAAAAACTATTTACTAGATCTCGTCCAAACCAATTTTCGGTGGGAGTTTACATGGTAATCTACATCATATATTTTTTTTAGGTTTATCGTCCTCTTATTTTTGAAGTTACAGGGGGGGGGGGACACCCCTTTTTAGCACTTTGGAAGTGTTTCTCGCGCAAACTGTTCAGTTTAGAAAAAAAAATATTAGAAACCTCAATATCATTTTTGAAGACCTATCCATAAATACCCCACACGTACGGATTTGATGAAAAAAAAAATTTGAGTTTCAGTTCCAAGTATGGGGAACCCCCAAAATTTATTGTTTTTTTTTCTATTTTTGTGTGAAAATCTTAATGCGGTTCATAGAATACATCTGCTTACCAAGTTTCAACAGCATAGTTCTTATAGTTTCGAAAAAAAAAGGCTGTGACACGATCGGACAGACAGACAGACGGACATGACGAATCTATAAGGGTTCCGTTTTTTGCCAATTGGCTACGGAACCCTAAAAACTCTATACATAGGTACTCTTTTAAATAAAAATACATAGTAAAATTATGTAAAACAGAACAGACACACGCGCGCATTAATATCACCAACAATAACTACAATCAATAACTCAACGTTTACGTCCAGACAATTTGTTGTGACAAAGTGTTACAAAAAGTAGGAATTCATAGGGTATTGTTTTTAACACCTGACGCAAAAACGACAGGGTGTTATAAGCTTAACGTGTCTGTGTGTGTGAGAGTCTGTCTGTGGCATCGTAGCTCCCGTACGGATGAACCGATTTTGATTTAGTTTTTTGTTTGGAAGGTGAATTAGTCGGGAGTGTTCTTAGCTATATTTGATGAAAATCAGTCGAGATATAATGCAATTTCGGGGGTTTTTTAAATTTTCAATTTCATGTAACATATCCTTTAACATTTTCTAACCATTCTTCACCTATTTACCCTTATCCGATTGAGATGAAATTTGGCATATTTATGTAAGTTCAGTGACAATGCAATATTTTTGTACTATCCAGTTGGGCTGATGTTGGAGCCAGGATGTAGAGACTGAAACTCTTATAGCAAATGCTAGGACAGTCGAATTGGGGTAGTTTGTTTATGACCATGGGCACCTTTTAATGGATTGACGATGACGCTCTGAAGATGGAACCTGTAGATGGCCCCGGGGCTCCCTTATGGCTCTGGCTGGACTGAGCTCGTTTGTACTCCATTGCACTTAAAACCGGTCTAAATTATTATATATGTAGTAATATAGTGTTATTATGTTTCTCTAGTAAACACTCTTCTTCTACTTTGTCTCCTGTTCTCTCTGCATCACTCCATTTTGTATCTGTATCACCCAAAGGTAGACTGGTAATGAATGTGTAATGAGGTTCAAAGTTCTTGTTTTTAAAAAACTTGATGTAAATAACGAATAATAAATATTTAACGTCGTAGTAGTTTAAGCTGAGGTGAAATCCTTTTAATAAAGACAACCTCCTATATTTAAGCACCTGAAAAATTTTCAATTGATAATCATAATTATTGCGTTAAAATTTTTGTTTTCTCCGAATTAGTTCAGGTTTTTTAAATAAAATTGAAAGCTTAAAGCTTGTTGTTTGTAAATATCCCTTTTTTCGCCTTTACGGGGCTAGTAATGTCTGAACCCAAGTATTATATTAAATAGTCTATTCTTCCATTACCTAAGAAATAAAACATTATACTTATAATAATAAAATGGTAACTGATTGATTAGTCAGTTATTACTTTATGCTATCAGGGGTCCTTTGGATATTTCTTAGCTATCGTTGTATAAGAAGTTATATAATAACATATTTGTGTGGGTTAGCCATGTTGTTTACGATCAATAATACCTATATATTAATGACAATCATTTTGTTGATATAGGTTCATGAGGCATTGAGTTCATTAAGGCTCTAATAAATGTTGCGCGTTTATAAATGTTGTGTCAGTATTTTATTACTGTTGCGTCTTATGTGATAGCTTTAAAATAAGTAGTTAGAGCTTCTTATAATTACTGAAGTTTTCCGCGTGTCGTGGAGCTTGTTGGTTTTAAGGATAATAATATAGGACAATAACGGTGCGTGTTGCTAACGAAGCAACCGAGTAATCCGTTTTAATTATGGTTTTAATTAGACTTGTGTCGTAGCAAAGGCCCCTTTCGCTATAGTATACTCTATAATAGGTAAGATATCTGTTTCTTAATTTGTCTAGTCGAGAAGTAAATATCTATGTAACATAAATATAATAACTTGGACTTAATTTAAATTTAATAAGAATAATAAGTACTCGAAGTAGAAAGAAACAATAATTCAACAGAGAAGTAAGTCTACTCAGCAGAAAAATATATATGATATAAGTTGTTTACAATCAATCTGAGATTAAATAATACGCAAACGCAATAAAATACTTTGATGTGGAAAATGGGGACGTGAATCACTGCGTTGTCAGAGAACTTAGGCACCGTGCAGAGTATTCGAGAAGGCCAGCTAAGTTACCGTCCTCTTATAGATTCCGTAATGAATAATGTAATGTATTGTCGCGACGGAACAGAATTTACAGGGCAAATATGAGTGGCCCAAGTGATCATATTCCTACATAGTGAACTGATTCCCCGCGGATCCAGAATAGTAAGTTATGGAAATGTGCGATTGGGGCAGCAGCGGGCACTAGTGGCCAATAACAATGTCGCATTAATATTCAACAGACGCTCTTTGGACGGACGGCTGCTCTGCGGACAGCATCGCCGCCTTTCTTTGCTCAATAGACGATCCTAGTAGCTCATCTTATTACATTAGATTACTGCGTACTATTATAATGTTGTAGGGTGCATACATTTTCTTACTTGAACAAGTAGTATATTAGTAGTTTATAAAAAATGTTGAAAGAAAACATGATCGTATAGAGTACTAAGATATAAACCATATATTCAAAATCCCTATAAGTTAATTCTGTATTGCTGTATTTCTATTCAACTTTTATTAATGGAAATGTGGTTATCATCATAATATCATATCTTTGTATTTTTTTCTGTTTTAGGCGTGCTATGGATATAAATTATATATTACCAGGGCAGGCCTACGTTCGCAGTGTTGAAGTTGGGGTACTTACCTATATGGTTTCTAACACCGTGAAAACACCTCTTATATACCTCTAATAAACAGACAAACAGTCAAGAAATTAAAAAAATCTTATTTTTACGTTCGGAAACGTTTATATAAATATTCTAACCTAATTCTTTTTAAAATTTCTTTAATGTACAGGATATGATTTTTTCATTTCATTTTTCTGATCAATATATTGATACGTGAAGAGAAATGATTTATAAAATTTGATGTAGATGTAACAATACTATACTAATACCGATTGATAGCGGTGACCGATTCTGTGTGTAACGACTAACGACACATGTAAGTTATATATTATAACTTTAGGAAATAATTTAACTTGTTATCGTATAAGTAAATAACTTAATATTAGTAGCTTAAACGGTACCTAAATTATCGAAATATAAACATGAAATTATATCACTTCATCGAAATAGATACTAAGTGCTTACTTTCTTGAAACATTGTGGTATCGAAATGCTAACAAAACCATGTTGCTTTCTACCAGACAAAAGATGAGTTGGCCGTCGTCCCACTTGTTTGTCTACGAAAGTTTGCCAAATTCTTTTATTGACTGAGTGTACAGAGCGGCGAGCTTTACGGGCGGCAGCGAGAACCTCTACTGCGATGCAGTTGTCATGCTCCCTAAATACATACAAGTATAAATATATAGATGCGAAATTAGTAACGATAGCTTATTTATCCAATATGCCTATTAGTTATAATATATCGCCTTGATACGGGTTGCATAAGCAGAGATATGTGTTTACTCATCTAAAACTTATTAAATATATATTTTTTGTTAACCATTTATTTAATATAGGTAAAGTCACATATTTTTTTGGATGGATAGGTACTTTTTAGGTTTATTTATGTACATAGCATGTAGAGGTACATAATATATGATGCTGTTTCAGGGGAGGTCAGTGAACGCTGAGGATTGCCAGATCCCGTGATCGGAACTATGTATAGCTCGACTACCCTGCGGGAGGTGACAGTGGTGGATGGTGTACAACTAATAATAGCCTCCCCCTCCAGCGCGCGATCATTGGAACGCTGACGGGAGCGCGCACATGTGGCGCCCGTCGGCGTTGTACCCGGCGTGCACGTTTATTTTCGAAGCGGTCGTCACGCGGCGCGGTTCACGGTGTTCCTTACATAAGAATCGGCCTCCGGCGAGTCCGCCGCCGAGGTTCCATCGTGCACTTCGACCAGTCCTCGCACGCTGCAGGTCGCTGCACGTTCGGGTAACCGATCCGACGGACGCTTGCCGCCGGTTCTATTTTGGGAAAATACAAATTTGGAATGGATGGTACTCCCGAGTCGTAAGCGAACTCCGCTGGTTGACTCCATTTTTAGAGCTGGTCTGCGCGTGCGCAGCGGTCGCGCTGCCAGTGCTAAGCGAGCTGCCATCACGCCGCGTCGCTCGCCACCCCCACGTTGTCGCCCGCTATCGCGTTGTGCTCCCATCGCCATCAACCAAGAGATGGCGTCACAAATGAAGGGCTGCTGCATATTTTTTATATGTATAGTTGCTAATTGCAACAGCACAGGATTGTACTACACTCAAGAGTGAAGAGAAGAAACAAAGCCTTGCGCGAGTTCCGTGCTTCCTTACTTCCCATAGTGCTTATAATCGTATGGAATGTAAAGAAGTATGGAGCTGCGCGGGCGTGCCCACGGGTCCGGAAATCGCATCATCCTTGTTCACATGTGTGACGGAAGCTTTATCTTATTTGTGACCACGGTTTGACAGTGTTTCATTTTAATTGACTTGTGTGATATTGTTTCTAGTTCAGAAGCGACGTGATTGACCATGGATTTCTTATAGGTATTTCAATTTGTGTGACGGAATAATAAATTTACCAGATTTTTAACGATAAGCTGTGGTGTGGTAAATATTTTTTTTTACTATGAGCTCAGTCACGCGTATCCAATATTAGGTACTTCTTGCTCAAAGTGTTAAATAACTTTTAAAAATAGAAACATAATGTTAGACCCGTTTCCAATTTCATTTCTTTGGGTAATAACAGTAAGAAAAAGGGAGATATTGTTTATTCCGTGGTGAGCTGTCGTAAAATAACATCTGGCGTAGGTACCAGTTCTGACTAAGGCAACATAAATAAACGTGATTCCTAACGCAGCCCGGGGCTTGAAACTCCTTTTCTATCTTTAAATCATGTGTAAGTGTAGACACCGGGAAATTAGCTAGAGATTTAAAATAATCTAGCCTTTACCTTTACTTTAGTATTTTTAATTATGTAAAATATATTGTCATAAAATAGGATAAAAATAGATAAATGTATGATCTACAAATTGAAGCAGATTTGCTCAGCACCTTGAATAAATTAAAATATTTAATACATATAATGTAGAAACTGGCGAGACGATTGGTTTTTTAATTAAATGGCGTATTATTTTATAAGCGCGTCATGCGAAACTTTAAATAAAATAAAATAGAATACGATAATATAGATATAAATAAATATTCAAATAAAGATAATTGGTAAATCAAATGTTTATTATGGCTTGATTAATCAGTGCCTATCCATAATTTTCCATAAATTATAACTTAAAAATAATATATATTTATTTTAAAAGCAGATTTCAGCAGACTGTACTATAAAGACGAATTAAATCAAAAAAATGAGTATGTTCGCTTTACAGATTATTTCAAATTTTCTTTAGCCATTACCCAATTTTAAATGTCAGGCGTTTCTGTGTAAATAACCAACACAACACTGCTAAAGCGTTTATCTTTTGAGATAAATGGCAAAAAAGAGGGAAGCAAAAAACGGCAACGCGTTGGGGCCGCGCCTGCGCCACATCTGGAGGAGCACTGCATCTCATTATGCGGATCGGTCGCGGCTGAATGGACGCCCGTGCCCACCCGTGCCCGAACAATGCTCATAATATAACTATATTATTTGAACATAACATTGTTTCTTGCTTTTAGGTATATTGTTCTTCTGTTTCGACTTGTCTATAATACTGTGAAATTCAAGTATTTTGATTTCTGAGCCAAATGATCTGAATAGTGGTGCAGACTACATATGGAAAACAAACAGTGTACTCTGTCTAATCAATTATTTTGTTTTATTTTATTAGATCTTTAGAAACACTCTGTACTTGGTTACGCGTAAGTATATTATGTAGGCAATTCATAGATAACTTAAGACCGTGGAAATTAATCCTGAATTTATGAAATATTTTAAATGTGATATACAAAAAGTATATTTTGTTTTTGATAATCATGATCGTGTGGTATATGTGTTATCCTTATAGGACGTCGTTATAAAAATAGAATTACTTATGCATAGTTAATTTATTAATAAACGTTATGAATCATGCAATCATTCGGATCTCTGGATATATATATTATTCACAACAGTATGTAAGTTTACATGCCAGTAGGGAGGATTTTTGCAGTTTTTGACGTGAAAGAACATGAGATGCGAATGAATTAGGAATTTTTACAGGAGTTATGTGATAATCTAACAGAAAGTGAAGAAAATATTTGTTTTTCCCTTACTCTAATGAAAGTAAGAGTAAGCACAATTTGGAACAGAAGACAGTCTTAAATTTTAGGATTTCAAATAAACAATATGTTAAAGAATATCCAGAAATATCTAGACAAAAGTTACAAAACAGGAATTTTATTCATTTTGTCTCAAGATGCTCAGGAAATATGTCATTGAATGATTAAGTATGTAGTTTCATACATTCCTATTGAATATTCATTGGTCCAAAAGGTAAAATGTAAAATAACACCAAAAACAGGCCGATCATTAACCAGGTTCCGTTCATTGTTTCAAGAGGCGAGGGGGCAGCGGCGGGACTAGGGCAATGACAGCGCGCACGCATTACGATCAGGATCACACACACATACGCAAAAGACGCGGCCAGCGACCACGACCAAGTCAAGTAACCAGCACAACTCACTGTTACTTGTTCGTCCTTTTAATAACCCAGCTTTACACACTGAAATAGATTAAATAATAATTACCCACAAAGCAAGATTCTACCCGATCCGCGCCCTTTAATAGTGAACGCTTTTTACTATAGCACAAAAGAGTTCTATGAGAAAGGGATCTTGACCTACCAGTTTGTTCGGTACGGTCGACTCTCAAAAACAATTTATTCATGCATCCATGCAGCGAATACAACCAACAAAAGAATTTAAAACTAGACAGGGGGATAATGAATACTAGACAAAGGGCATTTTAATAGAGTTACTTGCGTGCAATTCGGTTAAATGATTTTATTGAAGTTGTAGTGTCTATGAACGGGTTTGAAATCCTTGTAAGAATATAATACAAAAGTGATGCATGCATGATAAACTGTTTTTTTGTGCAAAGCACAAGTAATTTCCTACAGTAGGTACTGAGATACAAAATTGTTTCGGTATTTGTCTTGTTATACTTAGATGACGTGCGAAAATAACCACCAGACGAATCGTTGGCATCGGTCCAGAGGCCACTGAAAGTCTCTGACGCCGTGCCTCACTCTACATATATTTCAATCAATTTTGGGTATATATAGATACAAATAAAAGCTATAAATTACAGTTACTGCCGCTAGGGTATATGAATTTTTTATTCATTCACAAACTCCTCACAGTAGTGTCAGGTGACTATGACAGATCTTAGAGTGTATCATGATTTTTATAATATACAAACGAAGTCTATAGATTGGCTGTGCAAACGTGCAATACCGACTCCGAAAAACAACAGTCCAGCTGCTATTAATTACATACTTCTTAAACCGTTGGAGGGCTCACAAATTGGATTCAGTGCTACAAGCGGACGAAGCAGTTTGCTATCCTGTGGAGTTCCTTAACAGTGGTAATCCTCCTTGAGACACTTGTAATTCTGCTGGGTCTCCTTAAACCACTTAAGCTTGTAATGGGACTAGGCTGCGAGTATCAGCATTGCACAAAAATATGAAAAAGGTCACTGTGATTACTGGATGTGCTCGGGGGGATTTAGTTTTCACACCTCGAATACCATTGATACCCTACGACTGTTTTTAAGAACGATAACATTTCCCCCCTTATGATCTGCTTTGCATTGACTATAAATAAATTTCAGAGTGAGTCATTAAGAGCGGCAGGCATAGATTTAGGGAAGAATGCTTCTCACACGGGAAATTCTACCTTGCCTGTTACTGAATCAGTGTTAATTAATAGCAGTCTGCTCATTTTGATACCAGACAAAAAAAAACATCAATCTGGTATACAAAGAAGTGCAATTTTAATTCTTGAGAGCAAAGTGGTCTTCCACTATTTGTACCTCCTCATGGAAATCGACCCTACGAGGCCTCCAGAATGATAGACACGTCGCTCTAGATAAAAGGACATGAATGAATTAATAAGAAGTTTACGTTATTTTTTTTTTAATAAAATAATATTTTGGAGCAAATTATTTGGTCTTAATTTTAGATAATTTGCAACATCCCGCCAGAAATAAAAAAAAATAAACAGTCAAAATCGGGTTGTCCACGCGAACGAAGCTGCGGGCGGAAAGGTAGTATATTTATATAATTCGATTTTATATAAATTGAAAATAATCCTGAAATCTTAGTTTCAAATTTAAACTGTAATTAGGGATGGAGGTTGTTTATATCGTTGAGGCACACATATTCTGGCAAACATCTTGAGCAAAGAAAGAGATGGCTAGCACAATATAGTGTGACAGTTCATACTTCGTGGCACTAGCCGTCCCTTTCATTCATTGTTCAAGATTATTATCGCTTACTAAATCGGACGGAAATGGCTACGGAATCGGCAAAGCGAAAACAATGGGGACACAATGAGTTATTTACGATTCGATATTGAAATTATGGTAAATTGGTAAGATTACAAAAAAATAGAAAGGTATATATATAAAAACACACGACTAGGATTTTTTTAATACCTAACAAGCACTGAATTAAAATCGCATGAAAATTTTACGTCTTACGACGTTTTAAGCCCTAGCGTTAAATCGTCACACCATTTCCATCGAAACATGCTAATGATTTTTAGCTCTTAACGCTAGATGGCGACGTATGTCAAAGTAATATTCTATGAATCACAACTCACGAGTCACACATGACACACGCCATGTGAAACTAAATTTAATTTGGTAGGTATACGAAGATGTTAACATAATTAAATTATTTGACGTTTAGAACACTTTCTGCGTCAGACTTTTTGTGAAATGGAAATTGAGCGTGTTTTGCTGAGCGATGAAGTGGGATTGGATTTCATGATGTGTGAAATGTAATCTATAATATTGTAATAACTTGTTTCTGTTTATACATGAAAGATATATGGAAAAACCGGCCAAGTGCGAGTCGGAGTCGCGCACGGAGGGTTCCGTACAATTACGATTTATGACGTATTAAAAAAAACTACTTACTAGATCTCTTTCAAACCAATTTTCGTTGAAAGTTTAAATGGTAATGTACATCATATATTTTTTTTAGTTTTATTATTCTCTTATTTTAGAAGTTACAGTGTGGGAGGACACACATTTTACCACTTTGGAAGTGTCCCTCGCGCAAACTATTCAGTTTAGAAAAAAAATATATTAGAAACCTCAATATCATTTTTGAAGACCTATCCATAGATACCTCACACGTTGGGTTTGATGAAAAAAAATTTTTTGAGTTTCAGTTCTAAGTATGGGGAACCCCCAAATTTTTTTGTCTTTTTCAATTTTTGTGTAAAAATCTTAATGCGGTTCACAGAATACATCTACTTACCAAGTTTCAACAGCATAGCTCTTATAGTTTCAGAGCAAAAATTCTGTGAAATACGGACGGACGGACAGACAGACAGACAGAAAGACAGACAGACATGACGAATCTATAAGGGTTCCGTTTCTTGCCATTTGGCTACGGAACCCTAAAAAACAAGTAAATTAGAGTATGTGTCCGTTTTTTAGGAGTTGGCGCTACTGAAACTGCAAAACTACTTCCTGAACAGATTTTTATGTGTGCTAACAGAATGTGTTATATCAGCTTGTAAACGTTTTTTATTAGAAATTCGAAAGAAGTTAATTTCCCTAGGAGGAAACAGCTTTTATTTTATTCATCTATTTCTTATTATTATTCAATATCAGTTTGCTAAGTATTATGATTGTCCTATCATTTACAGTTATTCATTTCACTAGGTGGAAAATCAACTTTCAGCGTATAAAATATGTAGGTATAACAGTTATTTTATGATAATCAAATACATTACAGACATGATCTATCTAACTTTAAGCGAATATATATTATCTAGAACAAGTAAATAAGTAATTAGTAACATATGTGTGTTGGGCTGGGCGGCCCCGGAGTCATCGCTAACCCGCGCCGTCCCGACCGGCTCCCACCCATCGCACAATAAACCGCCACCAAATTATCTTTTCAAACAATTAGCTGAGACTTATTGCGCAACAAAATGTTCTCTCTGCAGAAATATCGGCGTAATTAAGCAAACTGTAATTAAACCAACGTTTTTAAAGATATTAATAACAACGCAGGCGTATTTAGAATGTAATATCGCAACAGAGTCTCTTAATGTTGAAATACATATCAGTTGGATTCATCTAAATAGCCCTCGAAACGTATTATTTGCACGCATGTGTAAACTCTACTAGCTAAAAGTTGTCGCAGCGCCGATGTAGGATTTTAAAAGCCTATATATATATTTCTTCTTACTTTATTAGTGGTGTACAATAAAAAATAAATAAATAAATAAATAAAGGGAGGCTATTGAAATATTTCCGCCGTATTAACGATAATGTAACACAAGATTAATTTTAAAATACTTCAGGCTCAATTCTGGAATACGTTAAATCCACAGTACATAATAATCAAATCATTCATTTACATGCTGGGTTGTTTTGTTTGTCAATAGGTTATCTTTCCTGGACTAATGAACGTCAAAATACAAGTACCTAGGTACTAAGTAAATTTTTGTACTGCCATTATAACCTTCACAAATTATATATATAGTAAGGTGTCACTAATATGTAAACTTTGTGGTGAAATAGAAACTATTTTATTTTTATTTTATATCCCATTCACTACATATTAAAAAAAGATAACTCACAATTTTTTTCAAGTTAGATACGAATGAAGTTAAACAAAAAGCACCCGTAGCGCGTGTTTCACTCACACTTCACAAGTTTTGCCTTATTAAAGTTCATGAAGCACTTTCGTTAATTGAAAACGAATTAATTAATTTGTCTTTCTGAGTTATATACTTATGATTTCATAAAGTCTTCGTTTAAGTTAGTTTTCAAAATTAATTTGCGAGCTGGTAATAAAATGTTCCTCATTATATTTTGTAAGTACATGATAGCCGTCGTTACTGAAGAAGTGGCTTTTCCAAAGAGACCCGTGGCGCAAGCTATTGCGTGAAATGAGTCGGATATACTGCAACAGCGCACACGGGACTGTGGCTAACGTGTTTAAAAACATTGTGAAGTGGATTGCTGTTGTATTTGCCGGTAATGTTTCACACTTATGCATGTATTTTATTAAAAGGGCTACATTAAAAGTGAATCTATCAAACTGAATACAAAGAATTAAATAATTTATAAGTAAGTTACATTTATGTTTTTCAAGTAGTCATTAGAGTCAACTAGCCTACTAAAAATAAATAAATATTTAATTTGAATATAATCAAATCAGTGTTCTTCCTCCTCTCTCCTACATAAACTGTGCTGTGCCCGACAGGATCCATAATTGATTCTACTTTTAAGCCTTACATCTGTATTAAATATTACCTACATTACATTATGGAATGCAATAAAGAATTGAGTATTGTATTGAGTAAGTAGCTAGTTTTGTGTAAAAGAATAAATATATCGAGTGGGGACAGAAATCGAACTTGCGTTCTGAGGTTTGGTACATCGGAAACTTTAGCCAACTTAGTTGCAGTCTTTACCTGAGACTCTTGTAATGACTGATGACACATTGAACATAATAATATGTGTTTTGCATACCATCACGCCTGCACTCTCCGAAGGGACAATTATGCAGAGATCTCGCCGGTATGTTCAGGTTTCATGTAATAGGGGGCGAGTCTATTGCTATTAACCGGACACAATTCCATACTCCGAGTTGCTACTGCTACTTATAGAAAAGCCCAATATTGGCTCGACCCGGTAATCGAATCCAGGATCGTAGCGTAGCAGTGGTGCTTAGGACTACTAGAGTATTCAAGCTGTTAGACATATATTATTTTTTAAATGTTATAATTATATTATTATGTAGTTGTAATGCGACTACATAAATTCAATAGTTGTTGTTTATCAGTTAGCTTTTCACGCCCGAACCGCTTTACAGATTTCATTGCATCCTAAGTGAAGACATTATAGGCTACCATAAGTCACAAAAGACTGCTTCGTTAGTCTAGTGGTCCCAATCGCGACTGAGATGCTAGATCTTGGGTTCGATCCCCAGGTCGAGCCAAGTGTTATTGGGTTTTTCTATGAAATTCTCAGTAGCAGCTCGGAGTCTGGATTTGTGCCCGGTGAATGGCAATAGGCTCGCCCCCTATTACATGGGACCTAAACATACCGGCGAACTGTGGGTGCACATTAAGTACACCTCTGCCTAACCCTTCGGGAAATACAAGCGTGATAGTATGTTATGTTATACTAAGTCACAAATAAGTTAGTAAGTTTTAGGATGCGAGTGAAACCGCGGAATACCGCTATTGTAAATTTAAGTTGTTGATAAATACATAAAATCTTCTATTTTTCCCCTCAATCTAAACATCATCCACTTAGGCCTGTCGGCTTTCAGTCTATTAGAAGCGACTACCATCAGATCACAACCCTATTGGATAGTACCGGTATGTTATAAGGATAAACTGTCGTGGTGGTAGTGTCAGGCTTTTCGGGCTTCAGACTACCAGCAGATCGAACCTTCGAGCTGCGACTATGAAATTCTCAGCAGCAGTCCGATTAATTTCAATAGGCTCGATTGCAGAATTGTGAGTGTTCAATGTACGTTAGCACACACCTGCCTTACACTATGTGGATTGCGGGCGTGATAGGTGTAGTGTAGGTAAGTACTAGCATTATATTCAATTCAAAGCGGCGGTAGCCTAATGGATAGGGCGTCGGACTTGCGATCATATGGTTGCCGGTTCGAACCCCACCCATTGCACTACCGACGTGAACCCACTCGTAACACAAGCATTTAACTTAGCACGAGGGGTTAACAAGAATACTAGTAATGTGTGACCCACATTGCTAGTAAGCTTTTTTTTTAAAAAAAAAAAAAAAAAAAATATTCTAATAAGTTTCATAAATCAATCAATGTCGCTTATTACAAAGCCTAGTAGTCATCATTTGTCTTCAATGAAAGATAGCTAGCAGAAGGTATTGTATTACATGACACTGCTCTGTTAGAACAGTCACGTAATTAAACCAAGACATACATCATAATATTGTAGCGAACCGTTATATGCGTATTATTACGAATTCGAATGGTAATCTATATAAAAGACAAGTCGTGATGAATTGAAACAGATCGAAAAGGTTCTCAAGGAATTTTATGTTGGGAATAATCCCGAAAGCGGCCGACACAATTCTTCATTTCATTCACGTTCCCTTGCGATGAAACTTTTTCTGTGCAATTTTTCTGTGGAAGGCGGGGAGTTATCAGGTGGGGCGCTTTGCCAGTCGCAGCACGTAGCGGCTCCGAGCCCCGCGCCGCCCTGTGCCCACCCGCTGAATACAAACTTCATTAGCCGTTTGATAATTAGCCCGTTAAACGCCCCTCACTCAACCAGCTACCGTCTCCTAAACCAACGATATTGAACATGTTCTTACATCATTTCCTAAATTAATTAGACACACGGTTAATTATGCTAAGACCCTTCCTACAACTACAATTACAACACTCGCAGCAGATTGGTTCTCGTATAATTCTCGTTTTCTCGGCGTTCGACTGTATAAAAGGTGCCTAGTAACTTGTAGCTAAAGTTAAAACACAAAAGCAATAATATTAATTGATAAGGAAGTGATCGCTGGAATCCGCAACATTTTCCTTTTTAATTTTTTTTTAAAAGATACAGACCCGTATTTTACATTCTATTCTAAACGTTTTTTAATATTATACATAATTTTCCGTAAAGGTAACAAGTTTCTTCTGCCAAATTACTTTAGAACACATTTATTCGCTTGGTCTTATTCTTTATTGATTTAACTTTATGATATGATATTATTAAAGCACGTCAAAGCAATTTAAAAACAGGAAATAAAATGTATCAATGCAAATTATTTCGCTAACCTCTACCACAGAGAAACCGTGCTCCGGAACGGATAATAAAAGAGACAATTTAACCGGAACATCTCCGGAAGGAAAGGAAGAAACAAAGAAGCTCAAATGAGGAGGAGTAGAAAAAAGTTAGAAAAATTAGGAAACAATGAAGCAGGAAACGTGTTTCCCGAGCGAGTGGCGATGGCGCGGATGGTGGCGGCGGCGGAGGCAGCGGCGGCGGCGCGGCGTGGGCGGGCGCGCTACAACTAACGGGTTTAGCTACACGCTCGCCTCAGCCTGATCGATACATGTATCTCGAAGAGATTCAAATTGATACATTTTAAGTATCTCAATATATCTATTACACCAAACGTTAATTATGTTAAAATAATAGGTACGGAATTACGGATATTACCAATTCAATAAAAAACTACGCACGAAACTTAAGCACTACTGCTTCTAGGTGAAATATATAAGGCAGATAAGACATGCATCCGATTGTGTTGAGCTGTGTTGTGACAAAAATGGTAAAGCTAATTTGGTTTGGATTTCATTGCTATCATAAAAACTCCTCGTATAATTTTTTCTTAAATATTTTCTTAAATTCTTCCTTTCCATCCTCTTCAGCACAGTCTCCGCACATATATAGGCCGGCTACGATTTTGTTATAGTATTAGTATGATAATATTATTAGACATTGAGTTACTGATTTACGGTAGGTACGTAGCAAGGAAGATGGGTTACACACGTTTTTTTTGCAAATTTTATTCAAAGTATTTTAAAATTAAAAGAATATCGCAAGCTAAATTATCTTCGTCGAAAAGTTTTTTGCTGAAATGTCATAAGTACAGTTAATAACATAAAATTTAATATTTTCCTAAAATGATCAAAATTTTTATCTATGGTGCGGTTGATATATCTGCTTTGACTGGAAGCCAACGAAGGCTGAAGACCCCAATATAGTTGGAAAAGCACTAGGAGGATGATGATACATTTTTTCGGTGTCTCCTGTATAAATTATGAAAATACATATAGGTACAGGTACAACTGATAAACTGATAGGTAATTGTTAAAATTTACATGATTCGTAATTATGAATCGTGAAATCGGTATGTTTGTTATACTTAATTGTGTGCAATTTGCAATAAAAAGTGGATTGAGGCCCGGCGCGGCGCGGTGCGGCGTGTTCGCGGACATAGCGGCGGATATTTCGACGTAATTAAAACAAACAGGAGGAGGCACGCCACTCCTCTCTAATTGCGTTCGTGTTGAAATAATCACGGAAACTGTGACAGGGTGTACTATGTGTATCGTTGCCGACTGATTACGTAGATGAGGTACTGAAGTACAGACACGGAATTCATTATATCGGATATATAATATTAGTGATGAGTGCGAAAGATTCCAGGGGTTCTCCAGTTATCATTATGAAACAAAAAACTGATGTTATGAAAAATTACATATGTATTATATTGTGTAACCCGAGCGCAGGTTTGCCTGTGTAAACGCAGTGCCGGCAACCCGGGTCCAATTATAAATCTAAACCACATATCGCAAACCTAGATCTAAAGAGAGTTAAGTCAAAAATCTGTGTGGTTGAGTTATGCTCACCATTTCATTTCCTATACGGATAGGTACCTAGGTAGATAGGTATACCGTGTACCTATCTGAACAATAAAACAACAGGTTAAAACAACAATAGGTATCCGTATAGGAAATTAAATGGACGTATTCCACATTGGGCACCCGTTTAAACGGCACCTGAGGTATTCCACATACGGCACCTATGGATATTTTTCGCAGGTGCCATTAGTGGAATAATTTATTATTTAAAATTTTATTCCACTAATAGCACCTACGGATTAGTAGGTACTAGTGTAGGGATATTTATTATTTTTAGGCTGTCAAAATAAAAAAATCGATTAAAATCAGTAGTAAGTTTAATACTTCGATCGAAGGTTTAATATAATAACATGATAATAAAACATTACATTATGAGTGAGAGTCCACACGATATAAACATAACACATTTTAATCACAAGACTAATAATTATCCTGAGATATACTCTCTGTGATTAATAAAGCTATCAATAGAAATGATAGCAAGAATCTGGCAAAGATTTTAAGGGTTCTTCAAGAAAATTGCAAGAATTACGCTGAAATCTGCGGAAAATGGAAAAGTCAAAATCACAAAAATATGCAGAACGTAGGAACCAATTAATTAACAATATAGTAGAAGAGTACAAAAATGTGTTTATTTCTCTTGGTCACTGTATGGAAAAACTGCGTTTTTAATTAAATATCTATTGAACATTTTTAGCCACAAGTAAGTTATGCGCTGACCTTTAAAAAATATAATTGTGCCTATTTATGTAAACATTATGTTATATCTTTAGACGTTTAAAGTACATAATAAATAACTTAAGACTGATTTTACCGACTGTGTCATATTAAAAAAATATGTCATTAATATGACAAAGCTAACTAAGATATATACTAAACATCCCAACACTAGTACCTACTAATCCGTAGGTGCCATTGGTGGAATAAAATTTTAAATAATAAATTATTCCACTAATGGCACCTGCGAAAAATATCCATAGGTGCCGTATGTGGAATACCTCAGGTGCCATTCACTCAGGTGCCGTTTAAACGGGTGCCCAATGTGGAATACGTCATTAAATGGTGAGCATAACTCAATCACACAGATTTTTGACTTAACTCTCTTTAGATGGTGTGCGATATGCACTACGTTCACTGACATACACAGTCCTACAGCAGAATATTATAGGTATATATCTCAATTTGAGTTTACCCCTGGGTTTCATTCAATACTAATATGGAGATAAAAAGGAAGGCTTTAAACGATATAGAATGAAATTCCTTTGGCTAGAATCCGGGAACCGTAACGGGCACTGACTCCGCTCAATAGTAATACGAAAATAAAATGAAAGGGATAAGAATTAAGCTATTACTACTGTAATCATAGTAATTTAACAAATTGTGCGTGATATCTGTGTATATGATGTTTGAGAACCAATCTAAATTCGAATTAAGATTTTTTATGAGACCTGCGCAAATGTTCCGCGATATGGTATCGGTGTGTGTGGGTTGTTGAGCTCCCTAGTCGTTTGGGGCTGGTCTACTCAAAGTCACTGTGGCTCTTTCTTCAAAAGATCATTCCAGACATTAGCCTGCATTGTGACATATTTTTTTACTGTTATATCTGGACTATAAAAGAAGCCTGAGGAAGGATGATTCTCTAAGTTTATTTTGGCTGCTCAGAGGTTGTTAGGCAACGCCGACACCTTCTAGTACTTAAAAAATTAAAACATTGACTTGTAAAAGTGTCTTTCAAAGATTTATTTTTAGAAATAGGTAATGAGAAATATTATTTAATTTAGAATTAGAATTAATTTTTTTTATGGGATAACTCAGCAAAAGAGCAGGCGAGCAACCTGATCTTAAGTAGTCATCACCACCCATGGACATCTGCAAAATCGAAGGAGTTGCAGATGCGTTGCCGAGCCTATTTCGGGAAAGGGATGCAAAGACAAAAGGAGAAGAACCCCTTCCTTCTCCTTTTTTCTTCTACTCCCTTAAGAGGGAGAGGGAGGCCCAGTTACTCCCTATAGAGGGAGGAAGTAGTTGCTCTCTCACTGAACGAAGCGCAGTAGCGAAATTATAGTTTTAGTAGTAGTAGTGTCTCACTGGCATGTCTACATGCCCCCTTCCTTCTCCTTTTCTCCTTCCCATTCCATTTCCTTGGCTCAGCATTGCATCTGCAACTTCTTTTTGGTCTTGCAGATGTCCATGGGCGGCGATGACTACTTACCATCAGGTGGCTCGACTGATCGTTTGCTCAATTATCCCAAAAGAGAAACCCTTTTTGGGGCACGAGTGAATAATATGTACATAATACAGTGTTGTATGTTATTTTAGATTGGGTCACGAAGGGATGTAGGCTTAATTGCTACTTATAGGTATATTAAACTGTAGGGTTAAGCAATATTGTTATGTTTAAGAATTGACCTTCCTTTCCACATAAATAAATTTCCATGCCGAAAATAGTTTTAGAGCAAAATTATGTTTCACTTTATAAATTGCACAAGATCTTCTATGTTTTCTAAATATAAATTCATCGCAGAGGAATTATTTAATACAGCCTTTTTTGTTGCCACAGGTGGAAAAATTAGAACACAAAATATTTTAAATAAAACTTCATAAACGAAAAAAAGTAGAGACAACGTGAATTTTGATGAAGACGTAAAATGTGGAAGAGAAATCCGACATCACAGGCAGTGGTCTCGGTAACTTAGTTGGCAAAGCGTCTGGTGTACTTAACCAGAAAGATGCAGGTTCAAACCGTGCCTAGGATCGTATTTTTCTTTCACTTGAAATAGTCTTTAATTAGAAAATTCTTGTCTTTGTGATCATGTTGATATTATACAAATTATACTACATATTCTACAAAAAGCTGTGGTAGAGAACAATACAAATTATTATACATTTGGGTATAGGAACCTTACAGAATTTATTGAAAGTTGTATCTAATTGAACGACCTAGTTACTATGTTAATAACTCTTAAAGATAAATTATATCCTAAATTTTTGCTTTAATATTATATTTAGACGAATCACAATGACTATTATGAATCTTCCGATAAATTCATAAATGATTAAAACATTGTATCAGCTATTGGATATCTGTGACATCAGCCAAAAAGCTCAAAGCTTCCAATTTATTGTTAGTCGATAGACGTTATGTGCAGACATCGTTTTTATCAGAATATTTGAATACCTAGTGTGTTTTATTTATTGGAATTCTATGAAACGTTCACGAATCCAACGAATCGAACGAATAGAGAGACTTTTCAGAATAGTAGCATTGTTATGTTATGACCCATTCGATGACCTCGATATGATCTGGAGGTACGGTAGTTAGAGCTAAAGGAAGCAAAGCACTACCCTCATAGCTTCGGCGTGCATATGCAATATAAATGCCGAAATTCTCAGGATAACATGTAGTCACTATACTGATGATACATATCTGTAGCTTATGTACTTTAGATTTTCTGAAATACGCCAATTTCGTCTCTGACTCACCTCATTACCATGAATTAGTGCTCACGATTAACAAAACCTTTAAAAAATACTTCCTGCAGTACTAAATACTCAACTCAAAACTTATGCACTAGTTCCAAGACACGGCTAAGCCATATTTTTTGACCGAGATGTATCATGTATGGTTTGTGTAATTAATGATTTGGCTCTTTAAAACTGTTATGAGCAGTGAGTCTTGGCAACCTATTTTACATGAAATGTTTTTATATTCATGGATTTTATTTGTTGATAATATTTCATGGTCATGTTTAAAATTATTATGTCATACTCCTATAACTACATAAAAAATTTCAAGCTTTGGTGTAAAATGATGTGTGAAGAACATTATTTTTATCGTTATGTAAGTTAATCTTTCTCTTGGTCACTATAAATTTAGGCGTCTAGTTTTTACCACAACGAAGTTACAGGCAGTCAAAAATGGCCCGAATGGCTTCGAGAAAAGGATGGTATGGCCGTGCCTTTGCTCTTTTACTCGACTTGGCGGGGGCACGGCCGTACCCCCAGATTTAATTTAATAGATATCATTACACTTTGTAAACAATGATCTTCTAAGCATCGATTGCTGAAATGATAAGTTGATAACCGATTATTTATAATCCGATTACCTTCATCATCATAATCATTTAGTTGATAATAGCCGGATAGCAGCCAGGGGCATACTATTATGTCGGACTCTAACTGAATAAAGTCGCCCTCTCTCATACAAAAACTAAAATGAATAAGTATGAGCGTAATTGTGGCATTGGGACTCATCTTTGCCCGAGAACAAGATTCCTCTAAGATGTTTGGAACATTGGGCTTAAATAAGGTAACAAATTATGATAAATCTTATAAAATGAAATTTTCAGTATCAGCTCGGAGATTGGATTTGGTTAATGGCAATAGGCTCACCCCGAAAGGAAATAGCCCGCTATACCATAACATAGGCTTGCCGCCTAATACATGGGGCCTAAACATATCGGCGAAGTGTGGGTGTACATTAGTGCACCTCTGACTAACCCTTCTGGGAATACAGGCGTGATGTTATGTTAAGTTAAAAATAAAAATAAACATATTGCGAGCCCACGTAAAAATAATGAAATGCGTAAAATTTTAAACCGTTAAATAGTTCCCATCACTAAAGATGAAAGACTAGGGTATTTTATATCTTTAGTGATGAAATTGGTCTTTCATAGTAAAGTGGGACCAAATTTGAGTTAGGTATACGCTACCCTAAAGAAAATAATAATCAAAATCGGAAAACTGTAAAAAGTTGTGCGTTGTCATATAAAAAAAATATACGCGTCGACTTGTGAACCTCCTCCTTTTTTCGTTGATAAAAAGTAATAATTAGCTAGCGCAAGCTTTAGAGATTTTGGAGACTGAAGTAATGAGTGAATACTTGCAAATTGGGCTTAGTATGAGGTGGTAGAACTTGAATATCAAATTGTCTCTCATCCTACTTGTATGTATATTAGATGCTTAGCAAACAGAGTGGGTGCGGGTTCCACTTTGTTTATACTACGGTCGCAAAGACGATTTATAGCAAAATACTTTGTTACTTTTGTGCCTTTAACTAGTCAATTATTATATTTTCATACAACAATTGTTAAGTTCCGCCGTTAACAAATTATAAATTGATATTGTAAAAGCCTATCTCTAATATCTGTAATAGAGGCTACGTTTTGCGAAAAAAGAGATGAGACAGTTTTTTCCTGAAACCGAGTGTCGTGGTGCTACATCATAGGCGAATTGATGAAGGACGGCAATATGACTGTATTTGGCACAACCCCGCGTTTCCACTGACGACAAAACATGTTGCAAAATTTTACTAGCATAAGCATATTGGGCCTATAATTGTACCCACTGCTGGGAAACAGACCTCCTCTAGGTAAGAAGGTAAGAGTCGTAATCAACCACGCGGGCCCAGTGCGGGTTGGTAGATGTAACATGTCTTCGAATTTTTGGTTCTAAAACATGCCGCCGGTTTCCTCACGATGTTTTCCTTCACCGTTTTTGGAGCATTGGTGATGAAATAATTTACACAAAGCCTGTCTGGGTTCGAACCTTCGACCTACGACTCGTTAGCCGTGGCCGTGACCACTGGGCCACAAAATCATAAGGGAATGGAAATGAGGTACATACTTAAAATATTCAATAAAATTTACTTAGTACCTATACTGTTAACCGATGAAGTTGTAATCATATGTGAAGTAAACTTTTTCATGAGGCAGGTAAACACATGTAAGTGTGA
>OY292515.1:6643918-6752301 GCA_958496365.1 Subacronicta megacephala | reverse complement strand
AAACACTTTTCTTTAAAAAAATGCGCCACATGTAATTCGCTTTTTTAAGTAAAAAGGGTACAATAGGTTCACATAATCATATATAAATGATTGAAAGTCTTATTTTATCAGTGTTAAACTTCCTGAAAGGTTTAGTGATCCCCAGCGCGTCTGCTGAGCGTTAGATTTTGATCATGAGATCGAGTAGGGTTATCAGGATTGTCTATAAAATTCTCAATAGGTGCTTAGAATTCGAATACACATTCGAATTCTAAGCACCTATTGAGAATTTTATAGACAATCCTGATAACTTTTAGTGCGCTTGTTGCACACTAAAAGTTTGCTTCTTAAAAAATATAACGGACAACTGTGAGTGTACATAAGTACACAGCTGACGAACCCTTCTGGGGTTACAGGCGTGATGGTATGTTATGTATATTTGTCTTCTCGATATGAGAAATTCCTTATATGTAGTTGATTTTGCAAACAGGTTTATTAATTCAGTATGCTTTAACACACATAATTAACCATGCTAATAGAACTTGGTGAATACCTAATCGTGGGTGTAGGTAAATTATGTAATAGGCTAACTAATTTCACAATTACTACATCGATAGAACTATTACTCTCTTTAAGTCTTATAGCAATCAGATAACGAGACACCTGTCTTTCGTAAATTTTCTTCTCTGAACAAAGAATATAAAAACAATAATTCATGGGCTAATTAACCTAAAAGTGCAATAAAGCATAATTTTAATGCAAATATGTAGGTAAGAGGTGCGATATTAATCTTATTACAGATATATTAAAAATAAAAAGAACATCTTAATAAAAGTCTTGCCGTTGCTTTTTAAAAGTACCTAAATGTAACTATTGTGTCTCGTGAGTCGTACCTGAATTTACAGCGGACGGTTTGATGGCTTTACCGATTTTTTTATCAAGTGGTACCTTTGGGAAAACAAGCTTTCAGAAGGTAGTGGATAAAGTCGTTTGTGCCTGAGCTTCGTGATATTGATTAAAGGCAGTGAAGGTTTTCGGAGTTCGCACGCGAGGGAAGGATCATAACGCGCAGCGCACTTTGATATTATAACAAGATTATTCAAGGAACCGCTAACGGGTTGCTACTTTGAGCACATACCACATAAATAACACGTATTTACAAATAAATTTCTGAGCTACTACAATATGAGTAGGTATAACTATAGCGTGTAGTGGAGTGTTAGATGTGTAAGATGAGTTTTGTTATTAGGCACAAAATATAATACACAAAGTTAACTGAGATGGTTTTAACCGAGATTCAACATGTTGCTAATAACAATGTATCTAAGAAATTGAACTCCATTGTAATCCTGAGTATAGAATAGAATATTCTGTTATACTATGATTGCTAAATTAGATACTATGCGTTCCATTATTAATGTGGCTTTTGGTATGAATTGAACAAAATAAATCCTGAATTGAACAGATTCCGTTAAATATTTATGTTATACAAGGAATTACTGATATATATCGTCTGCAACCCAGTTACTGAGTTCAGCAAATAGTAAAAGCCAAAACAACAAGTCAAACCACTCGTAACGAGTGTCAGAGGTAGTAAAACGAGCTACCCTTGGTAGGCAAGGGTCACGAATATAAAGAATATCAATCATCCATATCAATATCAGAATCTGGCACATGATAGTTCATTATATAGAAATAAAAAATATTAAAACTTATGCTCAAACTGAGCTTACAGCTTATTTTAATGATTATCTATATAATAAATTCGTGACGTATCTTACATACGTAAATAATAAAATTGAAGTTTGGTCTATACTTCTCTAACGAAATATAATATTTCCTAATGAATTGTTACAATTTTTGAGGCATCGAATTTTTTTACCGAAAATGGTTTAAGTTTTAATTTGTATTCTAATTGCTTCTGGATTACAGCTGCAATCACTAAATACACACATTATTTTGTAGCGATGTTTGTTGTATCGTGTTGTTATTTCATTGAAAATAAAATTATGTTTAACAAACTAAATTATCAATCGGTTTGATAAAAGTTCGACTGACAGTAATAATAATATAAATATTTATTAATATAAACTTTTATTTACAGCACTTTAATTAAAGCACATGGGTGGAGATTTTAGTTTGCAAATCATAACCACGTTGATGTCACCGATTTTTAATTTCTCCGAGATTTTTTGAATTTGTTAATGTAAGTTTTTCGTTCAGTGTGTTTTACGCTGATTTTTCAGATTTTTCATACGATAGTTGGATCTGTTTCGACTACCGGAAGGTGTTTCTGCACTATGTTTGTCCGAACCGATAGTTGAATAGTACATTCGAGTTGGAGTGATTGTACTGACTATTGTACTTGTATATGAATTTCATCATCACAAGTACTTTATAGAGTTCGAGATCGTTTGTCCGATGAGATGATAGATGTATGTTGATAACTTTAAAAGGAATTAATGAATATATTTTTAATTTAAAAAGAATACGCGGGCTAGTATCGAATGAATACGGAAACATAATCTGATGTATATTCCCTTAGGGCCTAAGGGTGTACTCGGTGCATCGGTTCATAGATGTATATATATATATATATATATATATATATTTATATAAAAAATAAGAAGCTTCGTTTAAATGTAAACATTATAAATGAAGCTAGACTTCTTGAAATTTCAATAACATTCCTGTCTGCTCTACATGATTAGTTTTTGTTGGGTTGGAAAGTGTGACTGGCGAGAGAGGGTGGTGGGGTCGCAAAAACGCCGGAGGCAGTGGCTGCAGCCGCGCCGGGCGCCGGCGGGCGACGCGCCGCTCTGCGGTGCGACTTTGTGCCATAAATCAAAAGCACCCGCGGGACCCCTCGGATCGCATAATGTATAAAACACTATCATTGATAATAATACAAAGGAATTTTTAAGTAGCTGAGTAAATGGATACCAACTATTGATTTTGTTGCTATTTAATGAAATTTCATCAAGCCTTGAGACACTGCTTGACATGTAATTCTGACACTGAACAGATATTAGCATTGTTCTGTGGAATTGACTAACTGGCGACTTGGCGTGTGTGTTTATAACATAACGATTTTATACGAAAAAATGTTGAGTTGTCCCAGCTACATTGGCGTGTTAAGGTGGTGGTGCTTTGCTCGAAATACGGCTTAGAAGGAAATCACCTGGCAGGCCATTAACCTAATTCACGGACGCAAAGACAGGGCGGAGACGCGGGTGGCGGCGGCGTAGCGCCCGCTTTAATATCGCCGCGCTGCCGGTAATAAGATGGAAATAAGGCGGTGGCAAGAAACCGGGCCAATCATTGCCGTTCGCAACTTGACACCGCCAATGTACACACTTCGATGAGTACAAAGTAAATTCACTTTTCATGTTATTTAAAAAAGTAACAGTATCCAATAAGAATTCAAACAAAAGCTTCACAAAAATACTTATTCGAGTCACTTTTAACAGTGCCTGCTATTAGCTGTGCATATCTTCTATATAATACCCGTATAGTGCAGATATAGTCACCGATATTGACCGACCCAATGAGACTTATAATTAGAATTTAATGATATGATGCTATTATAATACCTACATAAGTGCTTACTATAAGCTGCTAAACTAGTTCAGAGTCTTAAGACTTTGAGTGCATTCAAAGTTTAAAGTTTTATTTTATTCAGTAACAAATAAGTAGGTACCTAAGAATATTATCTAAGTAGCAGCAGTACCAGTTCATTTAAAATTCATGGCATATACGACGCGTGGTTCGATGTTGACAAAGCAAATAAAATTATAAAGATACGGCAGATATGGCAGCGCTTGCTGCTGTTCCCGCGTCGAGTGTTCTTGTCGGAAGCTACTCCGGTACACGGTTTAGTTCCTCTATTTTCTTTTGATCACAAAAAAGGGGTAATCTCACATTAAATAAAACGTAAAGATGGAACTTTGCGAACAAAGAAGTGAGGCCGGCTAAAACTACGCCATGCCGTGTACAACACACAACTACACGCACACATGTATTTGTTAACTACGCCTTATCTTGTCAGTCGAGACTTCGATAGCTCGATAGCTCGACTGACAAGATAAGGCGTAGTTTCGGTATACATGTGTGCGTGTAATTGTGTGTTGTAGACGGCATGGCGTAGTTTTAGCCGGCCTCACTTCTTTGTTCGCAAAGTTCCATCTTTACTTTTTCTGAGGGGGTAATAATACTTGATTATTATATTTTTACATATCGTTTTGCGGTGTTTGTCGCGGCCAATTTGTTGGTGGGTTAACGCTGTTTGTAGGGGTGTGAATTTATTGTAAACCCATTTGCTAAATTATTAGTATACCTAAAATTAAAGTTTCGTTATTGCAATATGCAGCAATCGGGATGCAAGAGTCAAATACCGGTTCTTCTAAGCAAATTACTACTTTTAGGCGATCTTGGTCTCATGGTAGAGACCGTATTAAATGGATTGATGCGCAGAAATTTAATGAAATACCTACTTAACGAACACGTAAAATTGTAGCCGTACGACATAATTTATATACATACTAGCTTTCCGCCCGCAGCTTCGCCCGCGTGGACAACACGATTTTGCCGGGTTAAGTTTTTTCGAAATAACATGTACCTATATTTGTTATTAAATGAGCAGCATTAGTGTTCTAATAGCTAGAGCGATGGTCTATTCTGGAGTTCTCGTAGGATTGATTTCCACGGGGAGGTACAAATAATGGTAAATCACTTTGCTCATTGGTGCTTTTTCTGTTTGGTGTCAAAATGACCAGACTGTTATAAGTACGAACTCTGTAACAGGCAACGAAGAATTGGTCATGAAGGAAGCAATGTTCTCTTAAATCCATGCCTGACTCCCTCAATGACATCATCCCTTAATGACTCACCCTGAAATATTTTTATGGGCATTGCTAAGCAGAAATCTTACTCAAAAACATAGTCGGATGGTATCAGTGGTATTTGAGGTAGGAAAAGTGATTCCCCCGAATACATCCAGTTATCACAGCGGCTCTTTAATATTTTTGTGCAATGCGGTTTACTCGCATTCTAGTTTCGTTACATAGGTTAAATCATTTAATGACACGCAGCAGCATTCCAGGTGTCTCGGATTCGGGATAATCCCCATTTCCTATTTTAAGTAATACCTCTGAAAACGTTCCAAGAACCTTATCTCTCATATTTCTTTTTACAGATGATCATTATGTTGGGTATGGCTATAGGTATGACGATGTTAAGAATATTCTGATTTCGTCTGCTCGGGTCTAGAGGAACCCGAGCAGACGAAATCTATATATTATAGAATCTGACGGCATTCCCCCGCCTGCAAAACAGGAACTCCACCTATCGCGCTATTGCTGCCTCTGACATCTTTAAGAATCTAGTGTGTGCTTCAATTCCACCTTTGAGTGCATTAGTTATCTCATCCCACACGATAAATCTGCGATTTCGGAGAATTTGAGCCATGTCACTCTGCTCAGATATTATTGTACAACGGATTTTCGACACGAATAAGACTAAGCGGAAGTTTTAAAGGCAGAGTGAGCCGCTTTATTATCTTCCCACCAAAAGAGGTGCTATTCCAGATGCAGCTACAGCTAAAGCAATGCCCCGACTTTGTATTTTAGCCAAAAGTAAGTGCGTGACACAAAATGGTTGGCTAAATAATAATATGTGCAACTTTGATATGATTTTCGAATGTTGTGATTCTCGTATTTATTTGTTTTAAACGTAATGCATAACGTACCTATTCCGTTCTAAAGGTAATAATAAAAATTAGGTGTTAATACTAACGCTTCTTCTCTAATGATTCTTTACTTGCACTATATGGGGGCAGTACCTAACTCTTTTCACGCGGCTAAGGGGTGAAAGTGAAATTGTAATTTTGTTGCTTATTGAATTGTACAGCTTAAATGCATGAGTTCAAGCACGATAATAAACAATTTATTTTAAAATACGTGTTTCTTTAATTATAATGAAGAGTTTAAATACTTAATCTCAAGTAATTTTGATAATAAAAGAAATATTTTCAGTACAAACTTTAACACCCCTTTTTACCCCTTTAAGAACTGAAATTTAAAAAATCCAAAAATACGTGATTCTTTTATTATACTGAAAAGCATAAATAAAACAAAAAAAACTATACAAACTTTAACCCCTTTGTACCCATTTAAGGGACGAAATAAAAAAATCCAAAAACACGTATTTCTTTAATTATGTTGAAGAGCTTAAATATTGAATTTCTAGTAATTTTGATAATAAACAAAAAAAAATCCATACAAACTTTAACACCCCTTTTTACCCATTTAAGGGATGAAATTTACAAAATCTTCAACGACATGTTTTATTATTTTGTATTTAGAGGCTTAATAACAAATTTCATTAAATTCAAATTAGAAATGACAGAGTTTCATACAAACTTAAAACCCCCATTTCACCCCTTTAGGGGATGAATTTCGAAAAATCCTTTCTTAAATGACGCCTAGAGTATAAAAGCAATATCCTCACAAAATTTCAAAGTTCTATCATTAGTGGTTTCGGCTGGGCGATGATATGTCAGTCGGGACATTGCCTTTTATATATATATAGATAGATATGACAATAGTGATGATAAAAATCTCATGTTCAGTTATGTGACCCTAGCATAGGACAAACGTAGTAAAGGACAAACGTAGTAAAGGACAAACGTAGCTTAAGACAAAAATGAACGAATTTATAATTATTACTTCACATTGAAAATTATTGCGTTATTATGGAGTTTTATATAAAAGCGTTAGGTATGCGTATGTGAAATGCAAAATGGTTCAGAGTGTATAGGTATATCACAGTTTTATTATGGCGCACGCAAAGCTCTCCCGAATGGTAAACGTGTTTACTATGACGTAAGACCACACTCTGTCACTCCGTGAATATTTTATTAAAGTGTATCTATGAGTCGGGGGAGGATTTCTAAATCACTACAACAGGTATGCGCGTACAAGGTTTTATCAACTCACAAGGGGCATGTAAGAAAGTTAGTGTCAAAGGACACAGGATTCTACAGCTTTCTAAGTTTTGAATTCCACAATGTATTAATACCTTAGAGTTCGTAACTAAATGGTAAGCATTTAGTTACGAACTCTTTATTATCTTATTATTGTAGTTATAAGTTATGACGGTAGTGATTTTAAAAATGAAACTATAATGTGCCATGAATTTTCATTTCCGGTGAATTAAAGCACAATGGTTGGTTTGAATTAAATATTTCAGGTGGTACGCCGTTTTCGCGAGTTAGTGCCGAGGTTGATGAAACGACATACTCCGCACTCAGCGCCGAGGGAAAATTTAATTATTGTTCCACGACTACAGCGCCACAGTTGAACACACTTTTAAATGGTGAAGCACGTTTCTGTGACATTAAATGAGTTTCCATGTTGAGTTATTTTAATTATATAAAGAGTAACAGTCCTCTATGGTGCTGCCAGATTTTTTGTTCTAGTTGAGCTAGCAAGAATGATAATGTGATAACTTTTAAAATGAAATCAGTAGCTTAAATGAGACTTCACGATAATGCGACTATATTAGATACGTATAAGTAAATGAATCCATATTGTACTTGTAAATCGATCAGCTAATGGCATATGAATGAAGCGGGCGTGGAAGTTGTGGCGGCGGTACACACGCTGGATCTAATGGAATTCACTTGTACGCAAACAAGCCGCAGAACGCCCTCGCCCCACCTGAACGAAGCAGACGTAAGTATGCGACGGGCCTGCTGCCTGCCCTCTGCCACTCCCCGCAGTTCTATTACACTAGGTACATGCGTAACCTTTAATGTGTAATTACGTACAAAGGATGAGTGAGCATTTTTAGTTGATCAAATCTTTTAAAGGCTAATCTATAAAACTGTTTATAATACTATGCTAATTAGAACTGATACAAATTGTTCACAAATATATGAATTTTCTAATGAAAGAAAATTTCTAGTGAAAGAAAAATTCGATCTTAGGCAGGGTTTGAAACTGCGTCCCTCAAAAAGTCCCGAAAATTCATATCTTTGTGAACATTTCGCATTATTTAATGCAAAAATATAATAAAAAATAAGCAGTTTGATACAGATTGGTTTTGATGTAGTAAGCTCTATACACCAAAACAACTGAAAACGCTGATTCTGATAGGTGGAATGGTATACCTGGATTAAGTACTAATATATTTTTTTCAAGAATGTTTTTTTTTTTGTTAATACGTAGGTTCTTTTAAATTAACTTACATTCATGATATTGTGTTAAAAAAATTACCTGAAACAAAAAGTTTGACATTAAATTAGGTCATAATGATATACTAACAAACTAGCACTCGAGATTTCTTTAGAAATGAACTGTACCTTTGAAAGTAACATGGTATAATTGACCTTTTATGTGCATAAATAAATGAATAAATAGGAGCCATATGAAATCGGAAAAATAAAGCATTTCTTTAAGGAAAATATTCGGCAAGCGCTGATGTCCTTTCATATTACTGTGATGTCGCAAGGACACGAGAGACAACATGTGTGTACCTTATACTTATTATAACGTAATAAAATAATCCACTACTATGTAACACTGGGTTACAGACACTAAAGATGTGATAAAACGTGAATGTGGAAGATAAACATTCCATCACGCCTGCATTCCCCGAAGGGTTAGGCAGAGGTGTACTAATGTACACCCACATTTCGCCGGTATGTTTAGGTCCCATGTAATAGGGGGCGAGCCTATCGCCATTAACCGGGCACAAATCCAGACTCCGAGCTGCTACTGAGAAATTAATAGAAAAACTCAATAACACTTTACTCGACCTGGGGATCGAACCCAGGACCTCTAGCGTAGCAGTCGCGCTTGGGACCACTAGACCAACGGGGCAGTCTTAAAGTGGAAGATAAAACTTGGCATATACCTAGTTGGGTAACAGAACAACTACATACTTTTTTAATTTAATTCGCATGTCTAACTTAAATCATGTTTGTATAAACATTCACGAAGAACAGCAACTCTCGATTTAGAAAGTCATATGTACTGATAAATATATAAACACAGCGAATACGTAGATACTACGTGCAGCGATATACTTGAGTCGCATAGCATTGGGTATTAGTAAGACGTTGAATAATATATCTATGTCGGGAGATACCGAGCAGATTTCTCGGAAAGCCTTAGTTGGCTTTAAACCAGATTGAAGCGCTTAGAATTCCTTACATAAGCGCTCCGCTATAATATCGGAAAAGAGATCAGAAGTTAATCTATCGGCAACATTCCTCGCGTTTCGCCGGAAGGCAGCACCGCGCCGAGCCGCCCGCCGCCCGGCCGCTATGGCTCTCGTGCACGCGACCGCGCCCCCATATTAATCGATCCTTTGCTTAGCAACTATTATCTAAATAATTATAAATATTGGGTAAAAAAAATATAAATAAAATAAATACTCTATGGCAAACTTCATAGAAATCATAAGCTATAAGCGGTCATACAGTCAATAACTCTAAAAATCAAATCGTCAATCGGCTTCAGTATTGTTCAACTAGTCCCCTCCACTTATGTTTTCCTACCTATCAGACATGATTTTTCTACAGGCTTATTTTATAATTGTTTAGATTATTACATTAGATTTGATATGAAATAAAATCTTATGTTGAGGATACAATAGGCTTTATTTAATAAAAATATGAAAAATGTATCAAAGAAAGTTGGTCTCTTAATCTAAGAAAAAATAATGAAATTCCAAATGTCTACGTTTCAAGGTAACAAATAATTTCGGATATGGGGGTAAGCTGCAGGCGCGTTTTTTAAAAGTTGACATTCGTTGCTGTCGTAAAAATATAATGGTGTAACTTTTGTTTTACGAGCGGAGCGCTAGAAGTCCCGGTGACAAGAGTTAGCGTATGAGCAACACGCTCTATACTTGAATAGTAATAGGGGTAAGTTAATTAATCTTCCTATTATATTTTTTCTGACAATCCTATCTTTTTGTGGCGTTGAGAAAGTTCTTCAAGCTATAATTGTAATCATCTGAATATTCTCAAATGTAGTATTGCAGTGTTTATTATTTGATAATATTTTGCACAAAATACTACAAGTATTTGAACGCGAATAGGGCGGCATAGTGCTCGGTCTGAGAGGGGAAACTGATTCCTTTAGTCACATTTATGGCTAATATATTCATGAAAGTTTCACAAAAATATTTGAGCGAGCTTCCGTTTGTTACGACCGCCACATAGACAAAACACACGTGCTCGCATGAACTTCATATTTAGACAAGCTCGCTTCCTAGTTATGACGTCTTTATGAAGACGTATATATATGAGAAGTGTTTTTTTTAAGATATATAGGTTTTCTTAGTCAAGTGTGAAATGTGGGTGTACATTAGTATACCTCTGCCTAACCCTTCGGGGAATACAGGCGTCATCATCATCATCATCATCAACCCATTACACTGTCCCACTGCTGGGCACGGGTCTCCTCTCTGCACGAGAGGGATTAGGATATAGTCCGCCACGCTAGCCTACTGCGGGTTGGCAGACTTCACATGCCGTCAAGAAAATGTCTCAGGCATGCAGGTTTCCTCACGATGTTTTCCTTCACCGTTTAAGCGCGTGATAATTAATTATTAATACGCTCATAACTTCGAAAACTCCGAGGTGCGTGCCTTGGATTCGAACTGGAGACCTTTGACGTGGCAGTCCAATGGTCATATACAGGCGTGATGGTATGTTATTAGTCAAGTGATTTTTTAATCATCTAAATATTAGTTATATTGGTGATTAGATAATTATCAGGACTTTTTGTATAGTTTTTGCCAAAATGATATATTACTTATATGATTTAGCTAATTTAGCGAAAAAAACAGCTATTCCCTACATTTCATTTTATCGACCTAAATTTTCTATGTAACTGCGTATTCTTTTTTGTCAATTTTAGGGTTGGTCCTACAGTACCATTCATAATTGTGAAAATTTTTCATAATGACGAATGTGGCGAGGCCCTTTCACATGTAAGACGACTTAAAAGCTACGGTGTATAGTGCTGTAGGGAGTTGCGGTTTTGCCAAAATAGGATCTCGATTATCCTGCGGTATAATAATGGGATAATGTAGCTTTCTAATAATGCAATAATTATTAAAATCGGTTCAGTAGTTTCAGAGTTCACCTATTACAAACAAACATATCTTTATCTTTATAATATTACTATACATCGGAATGTATTTCCTTTGATAAGATTATTATAATACATCGTAGTCTATCTAATAGATAGTTTTATAGTATTGAATATGTTATTATTTACAGAATTTTATTAAAATACGGACCATAACTAACACATCGGTGGAAAAATCTGTAAACAAATACCAGAATTTAAATTTACGCATCTAAACATCACGTTCAATGTTTTCTAGGTAAGTAGTTTATTTCGCCAAAAACAGTCATCTCGTTAGCACCACTGCAACGGTCAGTTGTCACGAAGTCACTCTATTTCATCATGTCACTTTATTTCATCCGAAGAAATAAAATTGTTAAAAAATCATAACGATAATTACGCAGAGAGGGTGTCAAATTTGTAAAACTTGATTTCGGTATAGAATAAAATATTTTTGAGGGACACTCAGAACCCAGCAGTGTAAAACATTTTCGAGCCATGTAAGGATTTGGAGGCATACACAGTCGCAAAGCGAAATAAAATAGCAAGTGAATAGAGTGCACGTCACGGACACGCGGTGGGCGGCGCACGCGACGCGGCGCGCAATTTCCGCTTCGCTATCAGATGCGACGCTCGCGCCGGCCCGCGCCGCCCGCACTTGCCACCATGTGAACTCAACTGAGAACGTGAAACGGGGTGGTATGGCTTCACGATGTTGCATTCTCCACTGAATAGAAAAGAATTGATGACAGTTTACGTACTGCGCATCGCAACGTTACAATGCTTTTTATATAGGTAGTTATGCTTAAAATGATGCCGTACGTGCTTCGGAACGTCTAAGCGCGTTGTATTTAAAATAGGTGTAAATAATTGTATTGTTATCACAACTATTAATTTATGCTACTCATTGTAGCCATGTGGGACAATTCGTTGGGTGACACATACAAGTGCACCTACACGAAGATAGATTTTGCGCAAAAGATCTCATGAATGTTGTGTAAATTTGCCCCAGAAAACATTTCGACCAAGGTACTGATGTTAATGTGAATGGTTCACTAGGTCTGTAGCTCTTTTTATTTGGGTGTGCCCCTTTCTTGGCGAGCTGAGCTCGGAATGGATTTAATAATTATGGGGTAAAGAAGCGAAGCGTGTGGGGTCTCGACGGAAGGATGGAGTGGGGCAGGGTGCGATTAAATCGCAGGCGTTTCGGCATGTAGCAGGAAGTGGGTCAAGCGGCGCCGCCCGAGCTATTTATTGCGTTTCCTACGAAATTGCAACCACTATCTGGCATTTTTATTTAAAGTATCCTTCCTAAGTGCATGCTTTCTAAACTCATTTACCCGAAACCGTTTGATGTAATTTTCATATTATAATTTCAAGATCAGAGTGCAGTAAACCTAATTGATTGCAAAGTAAGGAGTTGTAAACAAATTCCTAGCGGGGTTATTAAAACTATGAAGCTTGAAGAAATAGGTCGAGATAAGTTTTGCGATTGCGAAGCTCGTAAAGATTCGACAAAGGCATACCATTAAAACTTTTTTTATTCGATAACGCCTGCCGTTTAGTCAGGGTAAAGTCTTAGTCGTTCTGCAATTACAGACAAGTGCCTTTAAATGAACCGAGCTCTCGAGCACGGCGCATCGCTCCGCACCCGACTGCGCCCACTCCGCCACCTACCCATATCTACACTGTGTTCATTTCATATTAAAAGGCGTTGAAGTCTCTTTTATGGTAGGATGTAAAAATGATTTATCAATGACTGCAATCGGCTCAATCTTCACTAACTACATTTTATAAATTATTATGTTAAATATATGTATTATGTATTTCGACTTTTTATACTGAAACGCCTGGAGTGGATTGAAGTCTGTCAGAAAAGCGAAATTTTTATCATGGTGGTAGATATTATTTACCTACTGAAAATTCGACTCAGAAAAAGAAATGTCTTTGGAAGGATTTATTTTTTATGTATTATTCATTCAGGTGTCCTCGAACGTCTCCATTTTGACGTGATATTTTGGTCGTACGATAATGATATTTGCCATAAGCCTGTGATTATGTGAAATCAAGTTTCTTAAATATATAGTATATTTAATTTTCGATAACAACTGCGACTGAAATGACTTTTATTTGAAAATAGGTACGTACATATGTATAATGGTTGCCTGGTAGAAATCACAGTCCGCGATAAAGTCGCCCATGGTATATTTTTAAATCGATAGTGGCGTTTATTTGTGTTTTGTTGGTGCAACTTAGGTACCTATATAAATGGTTGTTTATGCGGGGTATTATATTTTATTAAGAAAGTCTAGTAACGGAACGTATGTACAGCTGCGTTCATGCACAGTTTTTTTTTTAATGCATTGTGGTGGTCTAAATATATATACAGTTCAATGGGAACTGAAGTGAAGCTATTCCGATTATATTTTACTTAGGTGCATATTTTTTTTCTATAAATCGCCAGCTAATAAAGATTCAGTGAAAATGAAAAAACGATTTATTACGTAAAAATATTTTTTCTTGTGTATTTAAAATATGTGTTGATAACTTTTTCTAGTCTGCTGCACGGTGACTTTTCAGTAAGATTAGTGCAAAATGCGCGACGGCCTGTGTATCCGAAGATATTGATTTTGGAAAGTAGCCAAAAAAACTCCTAGAGCAGGCACGCGTCAACTGCCGCGCTGCCCCTATCCCGACGTCAACCCTTTTACGAATATTAAATTCTGTTTTGCCACTTCGCGATTCCACATTTCTCTGAAAAAATATGATCCGATTCGTAAGGCCTTTGCATTATTCACTGTTTTCTGCGATGACGCGTTCTTCCACCCGAAGCGGGAAAACACGAAAACATAATATTTCGGATATTTATACGTCTTACTATATAGCCTGTCGAATTAATTAACAACTACTCAAATTTTACAACGCTAGCTATCTTGTTTTTATTTAGGTGTCATTTAGAACTTGAAATATGAATTCTTTCAGTAAGGGTTACTGATAAATAGATTATGAATTTTCATTTCAGAGTTCAAATAGCTTGAACCTTTAATTACTTTAAGGAAACTTGTACAAACGCGCTCTCGGGGAAGGGTTAATCCGAGCTTTGCTACGAAAATAGAACATTTGGCTGATTACAGACAAAAGGTGACGACGTTGTTCTTTGAAGGTTCTTCCAACAACAACAATGTCTTTATGTGAGGAAATCATTTGATGACTATAGAATATCTACAATGATAACATTATAAAACAATTAGTATTAGTACTTTGTTTAGGAAATGTATCTGCACAAATAAATAAAATGTAAGTATCGTTAATGAAAGCATAAAAAATCCAAAAAAAAAGTGTTTACAGCTTTTTACTGAATTCATATGAAAGTTTATAAGGTATTTACTTATAACGAGAAAAAACAAGTTCATATATTTTTATCTGTCTGCCCGTTGGGTTTTTTCTGTTAATATTTAACAAGACGAATTGAGAACCTCCTCCTTTTTGAAGTCGGTTGAAAAATTTATGTTATTAGTAAACAAAGATTTACGTAGGTACTTTATTGATAGCTTTGAAGTTGCTCCCCACAAAGTTTTCTGTTGCACAAACGTCTACCGTCTACTTTTCTCTACGACCGAGTCCGTTTCCGTTTATCTTTGGTTGCTTTTTTGCTAGTGTCAGTTTCTTTCGTTTCGTTTCTCATATTCTCTCGCTACATTTGTCGTACAGAACGAAACTAAACAAAGACATGGCGGTTGTAATAAAAATATATCTATAACACACTTCGAGATCCTATTTACTTTATATAAATCGAATTTTTGATACCGACTTGAATTTAAATTCGCTATCATTCATAGTACGCTCTAAAACCTACAGTAAGAACAAAGCAAATAAATGATAAATGAAATATTATTAATTATTAATCATAATCCGTGCGAAGATAAATCGTGCATAGCTATACAATTGAGTAGGACTCGTACCGTTAATTGACGCCTGGCTGAGTTCGGTCTTAAATTGGTTTAAATCCTCAAGGCACAGATCATGCCAACCGAGCGGCGGCTCTCAACGTGCCTCCTCCAATTACTTTAATTAAAACAATACCACGGCACCAGTGCTTCGTCGACTCACCGCGTCTGTTTCCCATTTCCCTATTTAAATACGAAAACGAGCTCGTAGCTCGCGCTTAGCATGCAAGATGTTGCTATTCAACTACTACACGGACAGACATATACATACAGGTATTTAAATATACTCAAATAGTTATGACGTCTATAAGAACGTAATAACAAAAAAATTGAGTCTGAATATTCCATCACATTGTTATTCGCGTTTATTACGTTTAATTTAAACTGTCTGAAGCAACCGATGGTATTGATTTAGTCTACAATTTTGCAATAGTCATTTATACTCATTTGTGTCTCAAGGAGAGTGGTTTGAAAATCGATTAAGGAGTCGGGTTGATTCAGCGACTTCGAAGCTAGTAATTTACTCTCGAGTTGGCTGAAGGCGACACCTGTCGAGCGAAGTGACGGTTGATAATACGACGCGAGCGCCATTCACGCGCAGTGGAGTGCGAGGATGCGAATCCTTGAGCTATCCGCGGCTTTTATTTCGCAGAACTCATATGATACAAACGAAAAGTAATCTCAATGTTTCTGAGCCCGTTGGTCGAATATAATCGAGGAAGATATTTGAAGATAATATATATATAGTGATGATTAATGTCTGATCTGTATCTTTGGTTGTTAGAGGCAACATTTATCAAACAACTTTTAGCGGAGGTAATATAAAGCTGCTAAATCCAAGCATCATCTGCGGGATTACAGTTTACAGGAGGTCGGCAACGTCGCGAGGGCGGCACGGCATAGCACATCTCCGACGGGAGGCAACTTTACCAACTTTCTTAAGGGCGGTTAGCGAAGTTTGACGTGCACGCCCCAGCACCGTAAGCTCTGGGATTCGATACTTGCTAACAACATCCAATAAAGCGGCAGAGCACGCATGTGTTTACGTAAAGAGTTTCAAGTAAAACTACTTAGCCTTTTTTAGAACGGACACGATCATAATAATAAGAACAGGGTGTCTTGTAAGAATGTTATGCTTATCTAACTACACTAGCTTTAGAACCTCAAAAACAAAAAGAGTTGCAATGTAATTATTCATCGTCACCTCAATCATTATCATGAAAGCATTGGACTGTGTTATTAAAAGCTGGTTGGTGGAATGGAGGTTGAAGCAGGCGGGGAAGGGCACATATAACTTCTACTTTCTATCGTGGGCCGCGGTGTGTCCACCGGTGGCGGCAGCGGTAGGAAGCTACCTCGAGTTTTATGAGTTTAATCAAATCGTTTTAGGGGTGTCACGACCGGGCCCTAACGGCTGATTGTATGTGTGGAATACGTGTGCTGACCCGTACGATTTCTACTCAATACGTTCAGACATAGTTCGGTTAAAATGAAACTTTCACAAAAATGTTACTTTTATTATACACACCGGTAGGGGTGCACACGCGAAACATGTATTAGAGTTGAGGAGCTCGTCTTGTGCGTAGCGGTCCCTTGGTTGCTTGGTTTGGGTTATTTTATAAAGATACAATCGGATGATGACGACTGTGGATTATCCTAATAATAAAAAAAATACAGATCATGCGACTCTAACGCGTACTCGACTCGTCTGTAAAAATAATAAATATCCTGGTATTAACCAAATTGTAATAACTGCATTTACGAGAACATTTGCTAAAATGACTCGTATTAGAATGTCAGTTAAAATTTAAAGATACTAGTTAACGAATTATGGGTTGTTTTGACACCCGATTGACTCAACTTGACTCTATACAAAAGGTTAAGATTCTTTAAGTACATTTTTAGACATTACATGAAAATATTATATGATTCTTGCGCTGCGCTACGTTTTTATAGAAAACGGTAGGTATATAAGCTTTTATTCTGTTCCAAATTAGAAATGGAAATGAAGCGTCATCAATGTCGGCGAATACCTCTGTCATAAAATGCATGTTGTATATATTAGCCTATCTCGGTGGGGCGGGTTGTAATAATTCTTTTCTAAGCAGCGCGTAAAGTTATTCAAAATATGTATAAGTTACGTCCTAAGCTGGTCGTAAAACGGTATTACAAACGTTATGAAGGCTGGGGTTCGGCGGATCTCATCACTTAGGGTTGTACGTCGAAGACGACTATCTTTCAATAAACCCATAAAATTGCCTCATCCAAGGCGAGTTTCGACCTCACCCATCGTCCCGGTTGCTTGTTGTTAACAATGCACACGTCAATATTAAATTTTCGACAAGGTAACAATATATTGACGTTCAAATTTTAAGGGTAATATCCTTACTCGAAGTTTCGCCTTTCGTCCCCAGAAAATGTTTTCTTTGATACACGTAGGTACTTAATGTTATATTTTGCATAAAGCGTATCATACTTACGTACTTGTTTTAGACACATTCGTAACTCATTTCTAACAAAGTATGGATTTGTAACCTGTAATTAATCATGATTATTGTAATCAAAATGTCACTGACAATATAATAGCTAAAAAATCTTTGATAAGACGATCCAGTTCATCAGTATAGCTGAGTCATATTTCGACGTAGCTAGGTGTCAAGCGGTAATGAGATGCGCGGCATGACGCGGGCGGCGCCGGGTGCTAGCACATGCAAGTTAGATGAGCCGCGCTCCGTGCTCTCTCTGCAGGTGACGTCCGACTTATTTTTAATGCACAACATCTATTGCAATTTGTTCAGACTTAAGAACTCGTTTATAAACAAGGATTAAGGAACATTGTTTTATCCTATATACGAATAATTTATATAGATAAAGGGTGTCCAATCATAAAAACCGGACACCTTTAACGTGAATACATCTTTAAATTCAATTAAAATGCATTGTAGTAGTTTTGAATGTATGCGTTTGTGTTTTAGGGATTAAAATTCAATTCGTTCCATAACCACAGAATAAATAACATGTTAACAGAGTAACAAGGTCGTAAAACTTAGAACTACAAACGATTCTAGCCCTGAAATGCTGGCTTTAAAAAAAACACACTAATAATGCCATCATCAACCCATTGAATTGTCTAACTGCTGGTCATTGGTCTCCTCTCAGAACGTGAGGGATTACGCTATGGTCCACCATGCTTAGCTACTGCCTACTACATATGCCTAGGAAAATTAAGAGGTGCGTGCCTAGGATTCGAATTTGAGACCTTTGACTTGGTAGTCCAACGGTCGTATCAGCAGGCTATCACTGCATGAATATTTTTTCTGTTTTAGCCACGCGACCCGATTCGATTAATTAATTAGAAAATTCATATCTTTGTAAACATTTTTGAAAATATTTGTTTTTAGATAACAGTCAAAATCGTGTTATCCTCGCGGGCGAAGCTGCGGGCGGAAAGCTAGTTTATATATAAAATAGCTTTGAAGAATAAGTAAATGCGCTTTCGACACGATCTACCGAAATAATGGTAATGTGTAATCTTCCGTACTGCATGAGTATCTATTAACCAGGTGTTTATTATCTAGAATTATCAAAAGTAGACTTCCAATTCACCCTTGATAGCCTCGAAGTAACTAAGGAGTATACTGTTCACTAGTGCACCATAAAACTTGGTGGTGCACAACGCTATATCGAAAACTTATTCAAAGAAACATAAATGGTTCTCGTAGATCTTAGATATACTGAAATAATGCTACGAGTATATATGTAGGTAAAACGTGCTACGCGCTACTGTCGTAGCATTGCTACGCGCCTTCTACCGAGAACGATTCGGACGAAATATGTTTTATTTTAATACGTATTTTACGTACTAGGCTATAATTTGCAAATCGGGACACTTATATAATCACTTTTCTATCTGTCTGTCATAGGTATTTATTTCAAAATATTTTGTGGACATGGACTACTCGGCCAATTTCTGGGTCACGCAAACTTTGTCAATATTTATTAGAACAAGATATTTAAGTCTTTTGATGATTATGATAGTCAATTCAGCAGCTCACTGATCTATTTTATAGCTGATTTGTCATATAGCTGATGATGTATTATATAGCTGATTTAATTTATATTGAAGTCATGATTCAGAAATTGCTGCGGCTGAAACTTAACTTGTACAAATGTATAATAGTACATTATTGTGAATGTCCATCTCATGCTTGAAAAAAAAAAAAAACAGAATAAACCGTCAACCATATTATGTATAAGATCCAGTCGTATATTGTTATATAGGATTGTTATATCAAGCAATAGCATTCGTTGAAAGGATAACCCTTGTTTCGATTAAACATCAAATCCATTACCAGCAGACGAATGAGAACGACTTGAATGCAAATGAGACACAATTGGTACTCTCATGAACAAGCACATTTAGTGTAAATAGATTACGATTTAGATAAATGTTGGCCTGGTTCGTTCAAAATGTGTTACTATAAGACCAACCAGTTCAGGTCGAAGATTCGTTTAGTACAAGGATGGAAGACAAATTAAAAGAGCACTGAAACGCTAATTTCATTACGATTCGATGGACGGCAAAAGTCGCTTCCGTTGGACTCAAAGCCGGTAAAACGTAATTGCGACTTCACTAAGCTGGGCTCCGCACGGCCCGATACGGACGAAAGGGGACCTCTCTGTAACGGCTGATATAAAAGCGGCAATAAATTTAACAGGATGAACGCACTACTTACACAGAACGAGCGCGGACGCCGCGCCGCCGGTGCCCGTAACGAGGGGGCACGCAACCACCGCTCAGTGTTTTAACCCGCCCCCGCCCCTTCGTTTTTCAGACTTCCCAGGACATTTTTATTTTAAGCCATATTATTAATGACCCGTGTTCCACTCCATACAACTTTCCCGATGAATATTAATGTACCGATTTATAGGTAACTAGCTTTCCGCTCGCGGCTTCGCCCGCGTTTCATTTTACGGGATAATATATAGCCTATGCCACTCAGGAATAATGAAACATTCTATTGGTGAAAGAATTTTCAAAATCGGTTCAGTAGATCCAGAGATTACCCCTACAACCTCACAAACTTTAAAATATTAGTAACGATATATTTGCTACATTATTCGTATGGAGTTGTGAAGATCAACATTGTTACTTTTTAATTCCTATCGAGCCTATTTCTTGTAACATGCCTTAGGGATACTAAATGGATTAAACGAACCTGTTGTAAAGAAATGGATCTTATTGATATAGTGATACAGTATTAGAAAATTTGCTACGTACTATCTTGGGTGAACGGCATTAGGGGCACCTATTATATAGGATCTTACTAGCTTTTGCCCGCGACTTCGTCCGCGTGGAATAGATTTTTCCCAATCCAGTGGGAATTTCCCAAAATATCGTTATAAATTAAAGCCTATATGTTATTCTGATGTATAAACATCAGAATAACATATAGAATACTGTAAAGTTTCATCAAAATCCGTTCAGCAGTTTTTGCGTGAAAGAGTAACAAACATCCATCCATCCATCCATCCTCACAAACTTTCACATTTATAATATTAGTAGGATAGGAAGTAGGATAGGATAGGATAGGATAGTAGGAAGTAGGAAGTAGGATAGTGGGTGCACATTTTGGTAGGTCGACTTGATGGTATATATATTTTTTATGCATTGTTTATCATTACTTATTTACCTTCCTCGATAATGATAAATGAAGTAGTAAGACCAATGTTGTAGTGTTTGACAAAACGTAGAATGAAAATACATTTTCAAGATCTGGCGAAATAACTCAAATCATATGTGCTGCTGACAAATTGTCCTGTAGTTTGGTTATTTGTTAACAAATCCTGTGAATAACATACCACCACGCCTGTATTCCCCAAAGGGTTAGGCAGAGGTGCCCGTACTAAAATACTTTAAAATGAACGTAGGTAAAACAATAAAACTCACCCAATTTATGTGTAGCTTTATTTTTGTTACTTTGAATCGTTTTACGAAAAGTGGGAATAATTTGTACAATAGCGAAGGGAAACAATCGTCACAAGAATTTTGTAACAAAAGCACCTAAAAGAAAAATACTTAATGTCGTTATTTTGGATACACATGTTTATTGGTATGAAACATGGCAGCCTCATAACAATCCCTTTCACTCTCCACAAATTGGAAGGAGCGCGTAAAGGAAAACATGGCCATAAATAAAACTGGCAGATCAACTAGATAGGAGGCCATTACCCGAGATAAGCACGACTTATATACGCGATACGTTCTTCGCTTCAGCAGATTAACGGAATGAGACTGGGTTTGTTTGCAGATATCGACGTTGAAACATTTTGGCAAGTCACAGCTCGAAAATTTATTGTGGTGTTCAGGGTGGTATCTTCTTACGGACTCATTAAAAAGGAGACACGTCGTACATAAATCAGGGGCAGGCGTCGGCAGCGGCACGGCGCGGCGCGGGCTCGACCGACTCGGCGGCTCTTATCGGCACCGAGTGCGCCGGCAATAGGCGCTATCCGGTTCCGTCGTCGTCGCGCCATCGCTCCCATTGTATCTGCACCGTTCCACAGTGAACTACCAAGCGCCTGACTACATAAACTTATTACATTATCCCATTACCGATACTTGTTCTCACACAATACAGTTCACACACCAGCGCACGACGAGGCATCTACCGGATTATCTACAACGATCGTAATTTTAAATGGATGCCATAGTCTGTATCAGTGCTTTTGTTACTTTTGAATAAATACTTCATTTAAAAACCTTTAATAATCTAATCTAACCTTGATTTATTAACCTTTACCTACCTTTAGTTTTTTCATGGTAGTTCCAACACCCTTCGGATTGTTAAACCTTTTACAATAAATCCTGTATATTTGATTGTTTTGTGCTCAATGATTATTATAAGGGACATTAATTTTCTAACAAAATATAACATACTTCCACTATACTATTTTTTTACGTAGCAAATTACATAAAGTGGCGACACATCTTGTGTCATTAGGATGGTCATATTGCGGGGAGCATAATAAAATATTCACTACATCTATCATATGTTGTTAATTAATTTATATGAGGAGTGGCGATGTACATGCTACATTTGATTGACAGTAAAACAAAATAGTACCGAAAGAGCTCATTTAAAAAAGCTCTTGATACATATTGATTGAATTGATACTGAATTTTACTTCAACGATTAATTTACTTATGAAATTAAAGTTTAATGTTAAAATCATGTGTGTCTTCTTACATTAGATTTTTTGTATTTCGTACCTACATAGCGAAAACGGTACATTTAAAGATTCAGTTCGGATTCTGTTTGTTGTCATAGCCGTTGTACTAGTTGACTATGTATATATTAAATTTTACATAGTTGCAGTACCAGTGCTAAGTAGCTATTTGATATAACTGTGAACTGTTGTTTTGAGTTCGAATCCACGGCATGCAAAAATTCAACACGAGCGTATAAAATAAATAAACCCGCGCTTAAACGATAAAAGAAAACAAAACGAGGAAAGCTGCAATTTTGAAAAATCAGTTCTATTTAGTTTTTCCACAAATTAGAATAAAAACTTTTCAACTTCACTAAATGTAAGTTAGGATTTCTAACTTGTCTTTACATCATCCGTAGGTTTCATCACACGTTTTAGATAAGGGCTCTAAAGTAACTACTACTATTATTAAGATTGTAAACATGTTTTCCCAGTTGATGGTCTATAGCATACATTAATATATCTACGCCACGAAATTTCACGAATGGCGCAGTAGTTAAGCGAACAGTTTCTGTGCTACGGGGCTAATAGTTGTATGGTCTACGTCTACCTAAAACTATTCCGACTCTGGTTGTGTAAAGAAGATTTTGTGTTTATACACGCACCAATGTTACAGGAGGAAATCCTAGTGTTAGGCAAACACTTTCTTAAATTAAATTTTGTCATGTTCTTGTTCTCAGATGTTTTTCGGTACCTCTTTGAGAAAAAATACGATTTATCTCTTAATGTACTTTAGAATTTAGTAGGTACTTTTGCTAATCAGCAAATGTCAACATGTTGAAATTCAGAGCACTTACGAACACAAAGATAAGGTTTAGTCATAGTAAGACTAGTGAGGTTCACTGGACCCGGAAGATCCCAACTTTTCGGAGTGCCCTGAAAATTTCCAACATTACGACCACCCGCTCCCCTTGAATTATTGGACTTACACGTCTACTTACATGCCGCCGAGAGTACAAAGTTTTGTTCCTTGTTTGCATGAGAGTTTCAGTTGCTATTTTAGATGTTGCTAGGCATTAAATCCTTTAATATATCATTTTTTCAAGCTAGCAACAAACAAACGTTTTTTCATGGTGACAAATTGATCAGTGGCAACGCGTGACACAGACAGTTTGCTAGGTACATATGTTGAGTGACGTTACAAGGGAGTATCGTGCCGCGTGACCGAAGGGTTTACACGAGTGGATGGCTGAACAAATGACAATAATTGGCGTGCAGAGAGCAACGACAACGCGACGCTCACTGCCGGCACCGACTTTAATTGACTAGTGATTTCAATGAATGCACATCAGCGAGTTCACGAAATACCACTATTTCTGGTATAATGACACCAGATATTCACTCAAAATGTCGTTGGCAGCTCGCTCGTTGTAAATTTACGGCACTGACGACGACCAATAAATGTAAATTTTATTGTTTATGGCAAATTTAACGGCAGTGAATTCTTTTACCAATACCGTAAAGTGGTCCTTGCACATCCATATGGGCAACATTGTTATTTAATTTGCACATTTAGTAACAAGTCAAAGTATAAATCACGGTTACTAAAAATAGTGGTTACGTTAACAAAACATATATCTACACGTACCTTAATATTTTTATACAAAATCGTATAAACCCGTTAAGATCGGTGCGTTAGGTATAAAAATAGAATAGACCTCAGTTCTAATAAAACATATAGAGAAGAACCTTCTAATACTCGCCCCAATTACGTTGCGTTGTTAATTTATCAACACAACATAGAACATTGTGATAATTTGTGTGATTCCGTTTAGATTATATCGATTCGGAAGGAAACGAGATAGATGTGCGGCCCGTCCCTGCAGCGGTTAATAAAGGTTGATGAAGGCTTTGTAGCGACGGAATCCGTAGTAGGGGCGCGGTGGAGATAGAGAACGCGGTCTGCTCGAGTACTGATAAGGCTATTAAAAGTTACGCTCTCAGACCAACACCGTCTGGATTAAGCAGATACTACCTACCGATATCCAAGAAAAGCTTTTAGAGAAAAACAAACGCGGTCTAAACGAGGAGATAGCAATAACTGTAGCTAGTCTTTAATGTCGCCGCAAAAGCCGCCATGGTAATATTGCTGCTCAAGCTAAGGAAATAGGTACTGACTTCATTATTTAAAGTTGCGGATCATCGAGCTGAGTTTCATTGGACCGAATATCTTTGCGATATATTAGAGATATTTTTTGCAGTTCAATCGATAATCATACACTCCCAATTACGTTAAAACGCTGGTAGTGTAGGTTAAAGGTAGGTTTGACCTTTTCATATAATCTACCTATGCAAATATATATAAGTAGGTACTTAATTTGAGTGTCTGTTTGTAATATTAAAATAATCGTTTTTTACTAAATGGATAATATAAATGAGTACGCGGTATATACATATACAAAAACATATTTTTTTCAATATTTTTCTGTCTGTTTGTTCTTAATCTAAGCTTCCTAAGCTAATCTCTGAAACGGCTGGACCGATTTTGACGGGACTTGCACTGGCAGATAGTTGATGTGATGAGGAGTAACTAAGGCTACTTTTAGTTTTGTAATTTATATATTGAATCCAATGAAAATGAATGAAAAAAGACGAAAAACCACGCGAACGAAGCCGTGGGAGTAAAGCTAGTTTTATAAAAAACTAAAAAAATAACTATTATTATAACTATTTCAAAATGGAGGAGGTTACCATTTCAGCTGTACTTTTCTTGGGTATTTTATCATAAAATAAATATATTTTAATATAAAAAATTTATGCGATATCTTCTCAAATAGTGGAACAATATTAAAATTTATTTTTATTTGAAACTAATACTTCTGAAGGGGTTCTATTAAAATTTGGTGAAGACCTGATCACTCAAAATGCACAGTTCTAATCGCTGAGGTCAACGTAAATAACATTATACGAGACAAGAAGATAACGAAAGTGCATAGAACTAGGTGTCTAGTAATTATTCGCCACTAAAAATTAAATACATTGAAATAAAAGAAAGATCCATCCAAATCAAAGACACTGACTTTCGAAACTGTTGCGTAGAATGTGCTAGGAATTTTGAAACTAATACTTCTGAAGGGGTTCTATTAAAATTTGGTGAAGACCTGATCACTCAAAATGCACAGTTCTAATCGCTGAGGTCAACGTAAATAACATTATACGAGACAAGAAGATAACGAAAGTGCATAGAACTAGGTGTCTAGTAATTATTCGCCACTAAAAATTAAATACATTGAAATAAAAGAAAGATCCATCCAAATCAAAGACACTGACTTTCGAAACTGTTGCGTAGAATGTGCTAGGAATGATCGACTGAGAAAAAGTGTGATTAGACAACGTTGCGAACTGAAAGATGTTGTAGTGACACGAATTGAAAGGAATATGCTAAGACGGATTTTAACAAATGGAATCTATAAGGCGAATATCAGCGGCAGCGTCGGGAGAGGTGGCCCTAAAAGGACATACACCGATCTTATCGGCGGACAAAAGTTATTATAAAATGTTCCCATATATACATATAATCTAGAACAAAAGACACGTGCGAGGGAATTTTGTTCAAAGCAATTATTGTGAATGGTGCTCACTTCAGCGTCGGTAGAATTTCGCGTATAAATCGCGTCACAGACCACAAACAAAAACGTGCATGTGGACCAGCGCCCATTATTCTCGACTGCATAATCGCTTCGTCCGACGCCCGCATCGCTTCCCTTGCTATTTTATTTCCTCCCGGCATAGTTGTGTTTCGACTAGGCGGAGCTTTTTCCACGTACCTTCAGTAGGGAAATTAAACCATGTTTAATTCTGTTTAAGGTTTGGTTCCGGTTAGTAGATGCAGGGAGCTGATGCGACCGGCGACAGACCAAAGCCACCACGCTACAATTCTGGCACAATGTGTGTCCATTTTAATAGGATTAAACTCATTGTTACATACGAACTGAAAGGACCATGAGCGAAATTGTTTCTAACAAAACTGAACAGAATATTGCGAGCATCGCATTTCGATTGGGGAAAACGGAAACCCATTTCTTAAGCTTATATGAATAGAAAACAAATTTAGACAATCTTTTCTGCGGGAACATTTTTAAGACTGCTTATTTCATATTTGTACATCATACTATTGTATAGTCGTTTTTTTTGTTACGATATTGCTGTTTTAAGCTAAGCCAAGGCGAAATAAATTTTCCATAGAGTATCCCGTACTAAAATGCTAAAACGGAATATTCCTCGGTGTCTGCCAGATTATTATGGACGTAAAAGATTGAAATTTAGTATAGTAGTAGTAAGAGAAGCAAGAGGTCACCTCACCAGGGCTGTAAAATTTATATAGGGGCATGGTTAAGGTGTAAATATGTATTATCATCACCCATTATATTGTCCCACTGCCGGGCACGGGTCTCCTCTCAGTGCGAGAGGGATAAGGCTATAGTCCGCCACGCCTAGGCTATAGTAGCCTACTGCGGGTTGGCAGACTTCACACGCCGTCAAGAAAATCTCTCAGGCATGCAGGTTTTCTCGCGATGTTTTCCTTCGCCGTTTAAGCGCGTGATAATTAATTATTATTAATACGCACATAACATCGAAAAGTTAGAGTGAACTTGGCAGTCCAATGGTCATATCACTATACCTTGTCGACCAGGTAAATCACTTGACAGATGGAACTAGTGATTGCAGGAACGTAACAATGCTATTATCGATCCAATTATTGACACTTTACTTACTTTCTAGTATTGATTATCGATTGTTAGGTTGTCGAATCGAAAATGGTGCAACGACGACCAATAATAAATAAATATGAATAATATTCATCTGGTTGTATTAATTTTTGTATAATATTCATTTTCCTTCCATTTATTTTCAAAAACATTGTTTAACTTATATTTTATTGATATTAGAGTGGATGCCATTTTCCGATACTTATTTAATGTCATTGTTTAAAAATATTGCAGCGAATACATTCGATTGCATCACTAGACACGGTAGAATGTAACTAAATTTAAAACGCTTAACAATATTTTTTTTTTTTTTTGGAAAATCTGTTACCTTTATAGTATTACTAGCTTTCCGCCCTTGGCTTCGCCCGCGTGTTTTCTCGGCTTTTCTGCATTAGATTTTTTCCCGTTTTTGCAACATTTTTCATTTATGCTCCGCTCCTATTGGTCTTAGCGTGAGGATATATAGCCTATAGCCTAACTCGATAAATGGGCTATCTAACACTGAAAGATTTTTTCAAATCGGACCCGTAGTTCCTGAGATTTATTAGCGCGTTCAAGCAAACAAACAAACTTTTCAGCTTTATAATATAAGTATAGATAATGTCTGCAAGAAATCATAATTAAGATAATTACATTAGGTAGGGAATATATTTATTTTGTTACGCATTTCAAAGTTAAGTTTTACGTAATCTGGAACAGCTACGCTCTAAGGCATCTGTCAAAAAACGGTTCACATAATGGGCAAAGTATAGGCTATCACTGCACTGATCATGATTATTTCCGATTCATTGAATATATTTTCGGAAATAAAACAAGTTATTGATGACCCCAACCTTGAAAAGTATCAATGAGAAAATCTGAACTAATTGACAGAGAAATAATTAACATATCTAACAAGATAGAATGGCGAAAAAATATCAGAATTGCATAACGCTATGGTTTCTTAAAAAATTAGGCTCCTTGATTAGCTTTTATTGAGGTTGCCGAAAAATCTTTTGAAAAAATACGTTACAGCAAAATTATACATCACTACTACAACTACACTTGTTACAACTTACATACCTACTACAACTACCCGTATTCTGAATTTCAAATTTCAGAGTGATGAGGATCTGTAAATTGGTCATAGAAAACCATAATGCATTCAAAACACCTCAGTTTTAGATAAGAACTTTAGCGTCTTTTATTTATATCTTCTTATGAGCTTCGCACCTTTTACACAAAAATATGTTAAATAATTTTTTAGCCGTCTAAATCTAAAATTAGGTAATATTAGGTACGATTTGCTTTAGCAGTAATGAAAAATAATACACAGGAATTATTACATAGCATTAAATAAACAGCTACCGCTTCGTGTAATTTATCTGTTGCAATAATGGATACCGCTTTCGTAACTATGCTAATTCAGAAATTTGAATAGCTGCCTATTATCGGAAGTTAGCCGCAGTCGAAATGCTTATGTTTCTATTTCCATCCTTTACGTATTCAGATTAATTGTTCACTTAATGATTTTCGTAATAAACTAAATCTAGAGCCGTGACCCATCTACTTAAGAGGAGTGTCCCTCGCGAACGCAACAATGTTGCACTGTTGTCGTTATCTCTATCCCTCACGATGCGAACGCGTGCCCGAGAGGTGAAACAACGATACATTTGCAACATTTTCGCGCGTATTTCTTTGTTCCGAAATTTTGAGATTACTCTTTTAATACAGTTATTACGTAGATTATTTTTGGGATATTCATTATATTATCTGGGTTCCCCATGAGTCAAAATGGTTCTGTATTGATAAATTATCTTGAAATACTTGCATAAAGTTGGGTCGTTTTACCCATCTTTGAGCTCATTTAACTTTTGAACCGTACATTGAAATGAAGTTTTATGTTTAAGGAACACGTATTTTAATGATAAGATTGATACTGCAAAATTTCAAAGACTTTCATTGGTTAAAATTCATAATAGGACCAAACTTCTTTTGTATGGAGCGCAGAGCGGATACTATCCTCTTAAATATTTTAGAGAAATTGAATCAGAGCGTGCGGTGCAGAGCCGCGGCGGCGGCGGCGCACGGTGGGCTGAAAATCGGCTTTCATAGACATAGCGATTTCAATTTGCAAGTGCCGGATTTTTTGCCGGATATCGCTTCTATTAGTTATTACTATATTCAAAAATGACACCCGAGTTAATTCAGCACAAAAACGAAGGAATTATAATTTTTTTAAGAAAAATTTGTATGGAGCTGGTATTAAAAAGTTAATTATCTCGTAAACAGCAAGGAAAACCGTAATATCCTTACAGTTGGTTATAGTACTAATTATTTATGATTATTTGACATATGTCATATAACGGTTATCGCTGCTATTTTTTTTTTAAAAATCGTCAAAATATTTTTATTTATTTTTACTTATGAAACGGTTCCTTTTAGTGACTTAATTAAGAACATTGTTAATTATGAAGAATGTTATTGACCCAAATATTAAAAATATATAAAACAAGAAAAATATTTACTTAACAAAATTGCAAAAATAGAAAAAAATAAATCAAATATTATGCATTTTCCTTATCACTGTCGTTGTCGGACTCTAATTCTGAATCAGAATCTAGATTGTATATATCTAAAAACTCGAAGTCACTTTCCTGCAACTGAATTAAGTCGAGTTTCAGAAAAAAAGCTCTGCTTTCTCTTGGCATCTAACTTAGGCCTTTGTGCACTTAGGAAAGGATCCGAAGAAACAACAAGCATATTTAAGCTTGTTTTCACTGATGTCTTAAGCGATTCTTTAATTTTAACAGCTGCTTCAGGATTTTTCAACATGTATTCGATCACAGATGCGATATCCTCATGCCCTTCTTCTTTTAAACGCGCTGCAGTTGCATATGTCAATTCACTGGAGTCTTCGCCTGTATGATCATCAGATCTTCTCTTTTTCTGTTTACTTCCCAAATCTTCGAATGGTTTTCAGGACCTTTTTGTCATTGTTCCAACGGATGATGATCGCTTTGATAAAAAATCTGATTGTGCTCGGTATCTCATCAACAGTTGGTTCTTGATTAACTAAAGTTTGCACACAACTTGGGCAATCAATATTTGCTTGCAGCCAATTTCCGTACAGTCTTCTAAAGTTATCAAGGAATCGGTTGGATTTCTGCCACCTCTGTAAAGCAGCTCGTGTGAATTTCCGACAAAATTCTTTGAGAGTTACTCGATCTTCGGCAGAAAGGCAATCGCCTATGCGGGATACAACTGTACCAAACAATACTTCATTATTAAATGAAGTACTCTTACTTTTTAGAAGAACAAACAAGTCTAAATTGGTGATTAAACTTTCCATTTTAAGATTTTATAGTCGCAGAGCACAAAATGTGTGTTAGCAGTTACACAGTTGTGAACAATCTAAATTATAAAGCAAATTTTAGCCCTTTTATTGCAAAACGTCGATAATTATTTAACTACCCTCATTAGAGTTTTAAAAGATGTGCTAATAAAATTTATAATCGTCAAAAAAAAATGTTAGAACTCTTAACACAACTAATCAACAAATTAGCTTACTTATCAGAAATCATTAACAATCATTTAATCACCTATTCAGACTTATTAGAAGAATAAATCATTGTAATTACTTAATCACATACTTTCAGACTGGTTACAAACAATACCACTTACTTGTTACCAAAATACCAAATAAAAATTTGTTATTTGGTATTTTAGTTGTATGTAAAGTTTTAAAACTCATTTTTTATTGATACATAGGTATCTAGCTCAAACATAGTTGTCTAAGTGTGGATGTACGCTAAACCTCTGACTAATCCTTCGGGAATATAAGGATGATGCTATTTTATGTTACGTGTTGTTAAAACTCAACTTAAACACTAAAAGGAACCGTTTCATATGTAAAAATAAATAAAAATATTTTGACAATTAAAAAAAAAAAATTAGCAGCGATAACCGTTATATGACATATGTCAAAAAATCATAAATAATTAGTACTATAACCACCTGTAAGGATATTACGGTTTTCCTTGCTGTTTACGAGATAATTAACTTTTTAATACCTGCTCCATACAATTTTTTCTTAAAAAAAATATAATTCCTTCGTTTTTGTGCAGAATTAACTCTGGTGTCATTTTTGAATATAGTAATAACTAATAGAAGCGATATCCGGCAAAAAATCCGGCACTTGCAAATTGAAATCCCTATGTCTATGAAAGCCGATTTTCAGCCCACCGTGCGGCGGCGCCGTGGCAGGCGGCGCGCGGTAACGCATCGGCTCGACCTGCCTACTTACTACGTGCTCCATCTAGCAACGCAACATGTCATGCTGGAATCAATTCATGTTCGCAATTCCAATGTGAATCGAATGTTATGTTAATCAAATTATACCCGTATAAACACAATTGCAAAAAAATAAGGCAAGTACAATATCATACGAATACCGTAGAGATTATATTAATATTTTAAATTAGCTGATTTAGCCCGTCGTCGATGAATTTAATATTTCTGTAGATACTTAAACAGATATTCATTTATAAATAAATAGGTACTCCACTTTTCAGTTGGAGTAAATAAAATTTAATCCACGGTTAATTCGTGTTTATGTATTGCATTATTACTAATTTTTCACTTTTGACTGCCTCGTTAGTCTAGTGGTCCCAATCGCGACTGCTACGCTAGAGGTCTTGGGTTCGATCCCCAGGTCGAGCAAAGTGTTATTGGGTTTTTCTATGAAATTCTCAGTAGCAACTCGGAGTCTGGACTTGTGCCCGGTGAATGGCAATAGGCTCGCCCTTTATTACATGTGACCTAAACATACCGGCGAACTGTGGGTGTACATTAAGTACACCTCTGCCTAAGCCTTCGGGGAATACAGGCGTGATGGTATTACTAATTTTCACGCGCGAAAACGGTGAAGGAAAACATCGTGAGGTAACCTGCATGTCTGAGAAACTTAGTTGATGGCATGTTAGGCGCATTATTAGGCCAGCGGACTATAGCATAGCCCTCTCATTCTGAGAGGAGACCCGATCCCAGCAGGGAGACAGTATAATGGGTTGATGATTATTGTTATTTATATTAAACTAGCTGACCCAACAGACGTACTGTCCATTTTTTTATTATGTTGAGTTCATACATATATACACACAAGACTACTAAGATACGTACAGACGTACGGGCACATACGTACATACGAATTTACACCCCAAAAAATCGATTCTTCGTTTAATCGATCTCAAATTGCCATCCCTAGAATAGATTTTAAAAAAAATAGTTTTTTTTTCTTTAGATAAGAACCTTCCTCAAAATTCAACGAATACAAATACAACATACAAAAAATACCGAATTGGTCGATAGATTACTACTGGAATTAATTAAACCAAAAGCTGTTCTACGCAGTCCTGTCGCTACCTAAGTCCAGTATAAGCACATTGTGTCAACTATAAGAAAGCAAAAAGCAAATAAAGTATGGTAGGTTGCTCTGGGAGCAGAATGGAGCAATCAGGACGAGAACACTTTGACACAGCAATTTGGACGGCGCGCCTCCGATGTGTTATTTTGATTGCGCCGCTTTTGTGCGGTGTTGTTTGTGCGTCCGCTTCCTCCGTGCTTATAAAAAATATTTATGACTCCTATGAGACTTGAATATTGCCTCCCACCGCCTTAATAACCTTACTGGTAACAGAGAGCGACATTCTCCTGAGAAGGTATTATCACGTAACTATTGCCCACAAAATATTCTTACAGAAACTATTTCTACCTTCAGATGAAATTACGAAAAACACATGTAGGATAATAATTTGCATGCACACGTGTACATGCAAAGATTAAATGAAACTACTCCTTAATTTGAACATTAGTGCCTACTAAGCGTGAAAAGTAAATATGTAGCCATTAAATGCTTTTTAATAATTAATTGCTTTACACAGCATGAACAAATACACATTCCCAATCAATTAAATTTCGTTTATTTGCTTAACACAAAATTGCAATCTTTTATTTTAAAACTTAACTCCAAATATCATTAAGTAATAATTTAACATAACAAGCATAACAGGCAAAGTATTTGGAGATTACATATAACATTTTCATTATTTGCAGTATTGATTGGCTCGCATCAATCGCGATATGCAAATATTGGTCCCGCTCGCTGACCGGCAGGCTGGTAGTGATTTACGCGTGTCGCGACAGTACGTCATGCAATTACATCGCTTATTAAAAATTAACCGGCATGTCATAACGAAGTTTTACAACTTACTTCACATTGTTTGCTATGAATTTATGAGTGTATATCGGTAGCAGGATATATGTATTGCACAGGTACATGAATAGTACAATCAACGGTGTATATGAGCCGCGAGGCGTGCGGGATGGCAGGCGACCACGTAAATCAGCGTGCCGCGCTGCGGGGCGCCCACTGCGCGCGACACCATCTACCAACTACCTCACTGTACGCTAGTATGGTGTTATTGCTTTTACATTTTACTTTTATTCTAACAGATTAATTTAAACATCACATCATTTGAATTTTATACGTTACAAGCTTTCGGAAGCAAATTAAAACCAAAACATAAATTGACCCGTTTTCATATGGAGAAAATTAGCAGCCCACAGTTTTATGGTGTCCCCGCATGGGTGTATTGTTATAAACATAACAAAAAGCCGCAAGCGAAGCTGGCCGTAATGGCGAATATAATGTATGCTAATGAGGGCGCGGTTGGGCGGGCGGTGCGACGTGACGTCACGCGTCGGACCGCTGCCGCTGCCACCGCTGGTTGGCTAGTCTAACGAGCCGGTTTGCATTTTCAATACTTCCATCGAGTAGTTCAAAGACACTGGAATATGTCTATGAGAAGCAAGTAGCATTACATATTAATTTAAGGCCTGCATTTTCTTTTCATTAAGTTCCTAAAGGAGCAAAGTTATATTGTAGCTGATTGTAGCAGGGTACCTATGTAAACTCGGCTTCAACTAGATAGGATATTACAGGAGACGGAGCAGGCAAAGCCATTCGCGATAATAAAAACAGCGCGAGCGCTACAAAAATAATAAAGTTAGCAACGGGCGCCCGCGAGGCGCCATCCACTGCCGGGAGGGTACGCGCGGATCGCTGCGGCTCGGGCTGGCCTCGTCACGGTCCCTGTTTACTATCACTCCCCTGAGATGCTTATTCATATTTTTTTGTTTTCCATTTCTTTTACTTTTTAACAGCATTGTAAGAGGCATTCATAAAGCCCTTACGACCGCTGCCGATGCTGTTATATGTGCACGCAAAGTGTATTGAGTAAATTGCGAAGACTAATCATTAATCAGATAGTATAGAAATATTTAATGTAAAAATATTGTCAAGTCTTGTGTTTTATTTCTAGAAAAGTTCTTAGGTCTCTCGCAGGAGGCAGTCCATAACCTCTTAGAGCCACGTGCCTAGTGTCTTTAGTCATACGTAACTATAATAAAGTTTATGATTAATATGTAACTACTCAATTATCAGGTAAATCAGAGAGCAAGGCTTCATCTTTCAGAAGATTAAATGTTCTGAGACACAATAATATTTTTTTACGCTGTGAGCTGAATGTCTTGTGGCACCGTGCGTACTCTTGTGCTTGCTTGCGGTCGGAGCATGAACTTTTGATATAAAGTTATTAGTATCTACATATTTCATGCCTTAGATTTCACTATCCGTATCCATAGATACCTATAAGAATGTTTTTAGCGGAAACGCAAATAGCAGAAATAGACACTTTAGGAAGCCTATTTCGTCTTCATAAACCTTGTATAAAAAATATGTAGATACAGGCATTACTTAAAGTACAACGCAATTTAAATTTCAATTCGAACTTCATGTTTTAAAATTAATATAGGTAGTTCGTAATAAAATTGCTATGATTGTATGTGCATAATTTAAATGTTTTGCGTATGTAATACATTTGACGTTAATTATTTTGTGAACGCTATTGCGCGCTCACATTAGTACATTAGCATAAATTTATTTTTGATAATGATTTGTGTATTGTTGTGTCGGGAACCGTAATAATATAATAGTAATTCTCCGTGATGATCAGGGTGAACCTAGCGCGGTCATTAAGCTAATTATCTCTCGTTACGTTGGTAATACAGCCCATAATAATAAACCTTGCATAATCGTATTTTAATTAGTGTGTATTGTGTAAATGTTACTGGTAGCGACGTCTTCCTGATACGGGATTCTAGTTATCCTAGTTAATTATGGTAAAGTCATATTATATCCGCTCCAAAACAGGTAGTTTTGTTAACTGAAGTATTGATTAATATGTGAGATAGAAGAGCTATGCCCACTGTTTTTTCTACCGGGGATATGCCATCCATCAAACGATGTAGACTGATTTATAGTAGGAGGTCGTCGCGGCGACACAAGTAATGCCTACCCGCGATGACGACGCGATTGTGCTGACGGTGACGGGGGAGGGCTACGAGAAGCTATGTGATGATCATGTGACACGCGTCCTACTCATTGTTATTATTAGTTCTAATAGTTCCCAGTAGATCCTAGGATCTAAGCTACTAGAAGCTTAGATCATACTCTCGTTGAAAAGTTACTCAGTTTTCATACTCACATCTATTATTTATTTAAAGAAAACTGTTACCTCTTAGTAGTATAATGTTGATAGATTTATGTTTTTGCGTAGTATAAATGGATTTCGATAAATATAATAAGCGTGTACAGTACCTACACACGGCTACACATCAAGCTATACAAATGCTGATGAGATTGACCTCATATTGTAACGGCTCTCCGTATAATTCAAGGCCAGCCCATACTGGAGTTGTATAGCTTAATGTGTAGCCGTGCGTACCAGCACCTTTCGCAATTTAATATTATTATACCAGTACCAGATCCTACTTGGATCTGTGACGGCTATCGGCTATATTATCAGCTAAGCGGTGCACGTTACCGCTGAAAATTTAAAATTAATCTTGATATTACCAGACTTTTTTAATACTAACGGACCTCCACTAATAGATACTAGTTTCACGCAGTTCTAGTGGTTTCAATTGTTGTTTTTCGAGAAAAAACAAGCAAAATATTATGATAAAAATTATAAACCCAACTTATAATAAATACGGTATGGTTTGCTACTGATTTATAAAAACTATTATTTTTTAACAGATCTGATTTTTAATAATTGTCTCATTATATAAGGTTGTTTTAATAATTTAAATAGTACGCATGATATATTTCATTATTTAAAAGCACTGGCGAATTGAATGCAATAATTGATATCATTTATCATGTGGGTGAAAAGTTTCACAGTTACAAAGCTATCGTTTTTGTGATCTCGTGAGAAAATTGCCAGTATTCATCATAATGCGTGACATTTAGAATTACCGCCCGCGTGCTCCACAGCCCATTATAAATCAAAGCTAACACTAGTTTCGGCGAGCGGATTTCTATTATTAGCTCCTTATTTACATTATTACACAAACTACTATTATATGAACAAAATACAACAGCTTTTGTAAATTCGGACACCGGAATTCTTGCTTGAAAATACTCTACTTACTTTTACTGGAAATTCTCATGTGTGCAATAATTTAGGCGCTCTGGTTTGCTGTTATTTATAGCATGGTTAACGTGGTACTGGTTTTATACGAACGAGTGCGTATAATGTGCATTTTGACTGCGTAATTCATAAATCTACTCAGCTATGATGAGATCGATAGACACATCATTCTAATAATGGAACCGTTTTGCTGGGATTTGATCTCAGGATGTGAACCGATGGGAGTTATAAATTTCACTTGTATCTGTCTGTAGTATCATAGCTCTTAAACGGTTGATTCGATTTGGATTTATTTGAAAGGTGAATAAAAAAATCAGTTTAGATGTTTTAAGATCACCAGTTCTTTTCTGGTTGATGAGTTGGTATTGTTGTAAGCGATTTCAACAGGTCTAATCTTTTCTAACATTGTGATTCTGTATCTTCAATGATGTAAGAACATGAAAATTTTAACAGACGCTGAGGGATATTTTTTAATTTAAAATTTTATTTGTGTTTGTATGATCTATACACAAACACTATTCTTTGTTTTAGTTACTAGTGACAGTAACTTATATTAACTCTATGAGATGTATAAATATGAGGCTGTAAATGGTTATTCAATGGACACAAATGCGGAGAATTTAAGAAATGTGTAGTAAGCAGCGGAAGCGGCAGAGGCGGACGTACATGCACGTTGCAGTCGTCACAAGAGCCCTAACGAGTGCCGAGGCGGACTCGTCGCGCGAGTCGCGTTGGGCCGCGGTCGCAGACCACCCTCTTGCATTTATTCATGTCGTTACCGCTAACGATAATTTTATCGTGTGCTCATTTGGCGGCGCCAGTCTCGCGACCATCCGTCAGCGAGTCCAAATCGACAATTTGTGCAACACTAAAAACTTTATTGCGACATAATTGACCCCGGTTGTAAATAACCCTCAACCGCGACATTTTATTGTTGGCTTATTTTGTCCTAGTTAGGTGATAAAAGTTTTAGAGATACAATTCGAAGGCATTAGACATTTCGAGATGGGATTTGGTACGATCACATCCAAACCAATGTAGAAGAGAAGGTATGAAAAGTTACAAGGAATAAATAATTTGTATGTCAATAAGTTTAACGAACTTAGGGTAAATTTTCACTCACGGTAAGGTAATTGAAACTAATAATTTAATTAATGCTTATTTATATAACAGAAATTCATTGTCATTTATATTCTCATAAAATAAGAATATAATAATTATGTCTGTCACAACTCAGCAGAATCTATAAATAATCCCTGCTTATTTTTTATTTTGTTTAACATTAATTTCTAATAAAAGCTTCATGTAAATTCCTCTCAGAATGGTGTAGGTAGGTAATTGAATAGCAGCAGAAGCCAGTGCTCGGTAGTTAAGGACGTGGCTGGCCACCGCACGACGGCGCAGTGGCGACGGCATAATTGCACAAACTTTCATGTGCTCCGCATATATTTTCATAATTAAAGGGGCAGTTCGCACCAACTGGCAAAACTTATTTATAGCCACTTACCTCAATAATACAAGTTTGTCTTGTTTTACATTAGTTCCGTATGACACGAATTATTGTGTTACGTAGATGAACAAGCTTAGTGCAGCTGTCGTTTTCATTTTATTTTGTGCCACAGAATAAGCAGTTTATTCTAAGATAGCGTTTTGAGATTCAAACTACATACTTAGCGTAGCGTAAGTGCTAAGTTAGTGCATTATTTTCTATAGCTACGAATATCTCTTTTTATCTTGTACTAACTGTCCCGTCAGACCTTGTTCTACCCTATTTCTCAATTATTTTTTTTTTAAAAAAAAGCTTACTAGCAATGTGGGTCACACATTACTAGTATTCTTGTTAACTTCTCGTGCTAAGCTAAATGCTTGTGTTACGAGTGGGTTCACGTCGGTAGTGCAATGGGTGGGGTTCGAACCGGCAACCATATGATCGCAAGTCCGACGCCCTAGCCATTAGGCTACCGACGCTTTAAAATAAAATGACAACCAAGTAAATGCTACGCACCGAGGAAATAATGATGACACGTACATTAGAAATAGAAATGACATGCAACCTCTAATTATTTTTTAGGGATTAAGTGATTCATTTTTATTTATATAGATATCGCCCATATTATGAATACTATTCTTCAATTTATCGACGGTACAGCGACGGAAATCTATGACTTAGTAGGTTGTATCGCCTAAAATATTGACTACCATTTTTATATACCTAACATAAATAATCCAGAAATCACAATGAGTAATTGAACACACTAAATTAGTCTGAAAAGATAACCTGCAAATTGGATTTGCCCAAGTAATAGTAATGGTATTCGAAATATAATACACTGAAGCCTTATTCCCATCAGGGTAGGTAGAAACAACAGAACGAAAATAAATAATATATTTTGAAATATAAATCTAATGAAAAAGAAAACAAACAAAAAGAAACAACATAGAAAAGGGTGAACTAAAATAAACAACGAAGACTGGAGTTACCTAATGAACTCGTGAAAATTTGGCGCAGGAGGGGTTGCTTATTAGATATTCTCATCTCGAAAGCCAAGTCCAGTGGCGACAGCAGCTTACGGGATATGGTTTTAAACTTGACATGTGGCGCTAACCTGGAAATTATATAAAATGATTCCTCACTGTTACGTTTTCTTCGCGTCATAAAAAATTAATAACAAAAAATAAGATCCTAATCTGAATAAAATCAAAGGAAACTGTATAAGCTAACATTAACGTAAAATCAAACAACACCGGTATCGTATATTTTTTAGGCACGGTTCGTAGCCATAACAAGGAAAATGTTAAAGGAAGGTCTTTCAAAAACCCGAAATAAATATCTCGCTTTTCCATTAAGGACATAAAAGCACTTCCGCGAGAGTCGAATAATAACGAGGGGCAGCGTTGTCCAGCCGTGGCCTCCTCCGAATTTTATTTGCATCGCGGGGCTCGTCTTTGGTTCGAAACCGCTCGCCTCGATTGTCCCAATAATCGCTATTGTGTGGCCCGCGACGTTTGCGGCGCGACCGTGTTCACCCGCCTAGTCAAGTTACCGTGCTCGCTACCGGGCGGGCCGCGCCCGTGCCTACCTCACGCGCCGGGCGGCACACGGTGGGCTGAAAATCGGCTTTCATAGACATAGCGATTTCAATTTGCAAGTGCCGGATTTTTTGCCGGATATCGCTTCTATTAGTTATTACTATATTCAAAAATGACACCAGAGTTAATTCTGCACAAAAACGAAGGAATTATATTTTTTTTAAGAAAAATTTGTATGGAGCTGGTATTAAAAAGTTAATTATCTCGTAAACAGCAAGGAAAACCGTAATATCCTTACAGGTGGTTATAGTACTAATTATTTATGATTTTTTGACATATGTCATATAACGGTTATCGCTGCTAATTTTTTTTTAAAAATCGTCAAAATATTTTTATTTATTTTTACATATGAAACGGTTCCTTTTAGTGTTTAAGTTGAGGAACACAGACTTTTAATAACACGTAACATAAAATAGCATCATCCTTATATTCCCGAAGGATTAGTCAGAGGTTTAGCGTACATCCACACTTACACAACTATGTTTGAGCTAGATACCTATGTATCAATACAAAATGAGTTTTAAAATTTGTAAAAACATATTTTTATTTGGTATTTTGGTACCAAGTAAGTGGTATTGTTTGTAACTGTCTGAAGTCTGAAAAGGTGATTAAATGATTGTTAATGATTTCTTATAAGTAAGCTAATTTGTTGATTAGTTGTGTTAAGAGTTCTAAGTTTTTTTTTGACGATTATAATTTTTTATTAGCTCATCTTTCAAAACTCTAATGAGGGTAGTTAACTAATTATCGACGTTTTGCAATAAAAGGGCTAAAATTTTAATTAATAATTTAGATTGATCACATCTGTGCAACTGCTAACACAATTTTTTTGCTCTGTGACTATAAAATCTTAAAATGGAAAGTTTAATCACCAGTTTAGACTTGTTTGTCTTCTAAAAAGTGAGAGTACTTCATTTAATCATGAAGTATTGCCTTTCTGCTTTACAGAGGTGGATGAAATCTAACCGATTCCTTGATAACTTCCGAAGACTGTACGGAAATTGGCTGCAAGCAAATATTAATTGGCCAAGTTGTGTGCAAACTTTAGTTAATCTAGAATGAACTGTTGATGAGATACCAAGAGCACAATCAGACTTCCAATTAAAGCCATCATCATCCGTTGGAACAATGACAAGAAGGTCTCGAAAACCATTCGAAGATTTGGGAAGTAAACAGAAAAAGAGAAGATCTGATGATCATACAGGCGAAGACTCCAGTGAATTGGCATATGCAGCTACAGCGCGATTAAAAGAAGGGCATGAGGATATGGCATCTGTGATCGAATACATGTTGAAAAAGCCTGAAGCAGTTATTAAAATTAAAGAAACGCTTAAGACATCAGTAAAAACAGTCATATTTACAGCAGAGAAAGCGCTGGATTGCTCCTTTCACTAAAACTGTCAAAGTGGCAATATATTACTTTGCGAGAGGTTGCCATTCGGGAAGGTGCTATGGATATTTATCCATCCTACTATAAAGTGCAACAAACTAAGCTTGATTGCTACCCCCCAAAGCATTCAGTGTCAGTTACGGATTCCTCGGCTAGGATTACACTTCAAGCTTTACTTGACATCACGGTGACGAGGATCCTTCAAAGTCTTTCTGACAATGCCGATGTGCAAAATAAGCAGCTAAAGCGTATATCCAAGTGGGGATTTGATGGTGCTTCCAACCAAAGCCGATACAAGCAGAAAATGGAGGGTGAGCAAGATGATGCAAGCATTTTCATGACCTCCTTGGTGCCACTAAAACTGACAGATGGAGATAATACTGTATGAACCGAAAACCATGCTCAACTTTGTATTGACGCCCAGTTCAGTTAACTTTTGTAAAGGAGAGCGAAGCAGTTGTCATCGGTCTCAAAAAACAAATGGATGATGAAATTCGGGCCTTTATCCCCACAGAGTGCAGTACATAATAATAACATGGTGACTCATCAACTAATTATGACAGTTATCGACACCAAAGTCTGCACGTACCTTTCTGAGGCCAGATCAAATCCATCGTGCTACCTGTGCTTAGCAAAACCTACGGAAATGAACCGCTTAGATGTTGTAACATCAAAGACTGTGTGTGCTGACATATACAAATTTGGCTTATCATCCCTACACGCACGTATAAATTGTATGGAATGTCTGTTACATATTGCGTATAGGCTCGACTTCAAACGGTGAGCAGCGAGAAGTAATGAAATAAAAAATGTATTCAAAATAAATTCAAGTTCTGCTCAATCTGTTGATTGATGTTGTGAAACAAGGCTCGGGAACTACCAATGGCGTGAATACCGCTAGAAAGTTTTTCGAGTATCCCAATAAAACTGCAGCTATTACCGGGTTGGACGAAGATCTTACTAAAATATTTGCAAGCGATAACATTTGGCGAGAAGATCGAGATTGATAGGCGAGAATAAAATTTAAAGATTTTGCCCGCAAAACAGCAGAAAAGTATGTGGAATTGTATGACTGGTACTACATGTCATCAACCGTACATAAATTATTAATACACGAGGCTGATATAATCGAGAAATCTTATATTGTGCAATTTCGGACTCTCTTGGAAGAAGCCTCAGAGTCTCGAAACAGAGATTTTAGGAGGTTCCGGGAATATTATTCGCGGAAAAGAAGCAGGCAAGATTCTAATCAAGATATCTTAAATATGCTTGTTGTTTCTTCGGATCCTTTCCTAAGTGCACAAAGGCCTAAGTGAGATGCCAAGAGAAAGCAGAGCTTTTTTGCTGAAACTCTCGCAAAAATTCAGTTTCAGGAAAGTGAGTTCGAGTTTTTAGATATATCCAATCTAGATTCTGACTCAGAATTGGAGTCCGAGAACGACAGTGATAAGGAAAATGTATAACATTTGATTTTTTTTTTCTATTTTTGCTATTTTATAAAATATTTTTCTTGTTTTATATATTTTTAATATTTGGGTCAATAACATTCTTCATAATTAACAATGTTCTTAATTAAGTCACTAAAAGGAACCGTTTCATATTATTATGTAAAAATAAATAAAAATATTGTGACGATTTAAAAAAAAAAATTAGCAGCGATAACCGTTATATGACATATATCAAAAAATCATAAATAATTAGTACTATAACCACCTGTAAGGATATTACGGTTTTCCTTGCTGTTTACGAGATAATTAACTTTTTAATACCAGCTCCATACAAATTTTTCTTAAAAAAATTATAATTCCTTTGTTTTTGTACAGAATTAACTCTTGTGTCATTTTTGAATATAGTAATAACTAATAGAAGCGATATCCGGCAAAAAATCCGGCACTTGCAAATTGAAATCGCTATGTCTATGAAAGCCGATTTTCAGCCCACCGTGCGGCACCGGCTCTGTCTTGCTATTCCGGAATTGCATGCGCCCAAGAAAACTTTTACCTTTGAGAAATTCCAAGCGCTTCGACGCGCTCTCGATCTAAACTTGCAATATCCAAATATATATAGTACAATTGGCAATCTATTTCTATAATATTTCTGCTGTTGTGTATGATAGATCGATATACAATAAAGATATGTTATTAAAATATTTATTTTATCAAATGTTTATGAAGAATTTTATCATTTTGATCTGAAAATATGTTTTGATTTAAAGTCTTAAAAGAGACTTGCCTATTCTGTAATTTAAGCAAACAGCTAAATTAATAGGCGCTTTCCTTAGCTTTTGTGATAAACCTTTAAAAGTACCCATGTCCGAATTGGTAGCCATAAACATTTGTATACGGAACCCTATTTTTTTTCATTGAAGTTCTCATTACCTACTAGTATGACAAGATTGCTGTTTTTTTTTATTCACCTGTATTAGTGTGATTAATACGAACACAGATAAGTACTAATGCCCGTGTGAATCCTTTAGTAGAATTTTCACACTTAATTTTCTTTGAACACAGCAGCGGTAAGAAATAAAGTTAAAATTAAGACGCGAGTTTATGGGGCGTTACTGGGGTGGAGGGCACGAGGTGGGGGCCGAGGAGGTGCGGCGGTGTGAGAGGCTATTCGAATTCACCGCGCGAGCTGTGCCGTAGATAGCGGCAGGCGGAACACGTACTTCACTTCCACTAACTCCAACTATTGACAATATTAATGCACGCTTAGCAGGGCCAAGCGTTGCCGTGCACCGCCTACAAAATATTCAAAAATGCTAAATCTGAAAACAGTCACGTGTCCCGAGAACAAATATATTCGTAAATAATTTACACTTTTTTATTAAATGTGCAAGAAACATATATTGGCACCAATTTATTCCATTCTTATGAGAAGTCTCCGGAAGTAAGGCAAATATTAGATGAGGTTCGGCCCACGACGGCTGCCATTAATTCCAGAATTGAAATCTGGAATTGCGGCGGTGGCGGTGGCGAATTTACATTCATCGCGGTAAGAACTTAAATCAAGTTCTCAGTTACGATTCAGTTGCGATATTATTTTATTAAAATATGTAAATGACGCCATTCCACGGCGTAGATACTACGGTAAGGACCTTACAATTGCGGGGGAGGATATCTCTAACGAGGCAATATTTTCATTAGTGAGACTGTTACCTAGGAGCGTTATCACAATTTTATGCGGCTTACAATCATAATGTCACATGGCGTACAATTAACAATGTTTATTAGGTTACGTCACATTTCCCGTATCCCAAAATAACAATGATATGCCACAATAATATCATAACTTTCAAATACTATGTGAAAGTCCTGAAAGAAAGCTATTTTTAAGTTTAAGATTCTAAATCGGATGGCTTTTCCTTAGGTATGGTTAAAAAGCACTACCCGCAGATTCATCTGATTCCAAGCACAAAGCAGTTTTCAATTTATCGGGAATAAATGCTTCGGTTGGCAGCTCAGACACCCAATTACCGCGCACAAAAGCTGATTACCGCGCGGGTGCGGGCGGTCTGGCGGAGCGACGCGCGTCGTCGACGACACGGCCCCGCTGCAGCCGTGCGCTCACGGAATATTTGAACGACTTGTAAGGAACTCTTCATTTATTCTCGTTACACAAGTAGACTGCGGCAGTGCGAAACGCCTTGCTTGTGATTGAAATCATCGCTGAAATTAAGATCTGTATCTAAATACATGTCAAATCAACGTTAACGCCTCCTCTAAAAATGGAGTAAAAATCTCAAATATCCTCTCTCTCCTTAAAATGGAGATTGGGTCACACCGATAATTACAATCTTATAATACTAGAAAAGAAAATACGACTATTTCACACAAGATATGAAAATGGCATAATTATTATATTAGCCAGTTACCTAACAAACAGCCGTAAGATACAAATTGATTTATTATAGTTGTGGTGAAGTAGTAGTAGTGCATTTTGTGACTTGTTTCACTTTATATTTTTTTTATTTAAATTCGATACTTAAGGCAATGTAACTTCATGCCAAATTATGTGGTGGAGTTTACTACGCGCACCGCCACCGTGTGTCTTGCACTTAAGACATTAATTTTGACTTAGATGTCAACGTCATTATTGGTCGGCATTAGGCTCACCCCTTTTTACATAGGACCTAACCATACCGGCAAACTGTGGGGGTCCATTAGTACCACTATGCCTAATGCTCTCCGTATCAAATCCTTAACCCATCTACCTTAAGAGAGACTTCTTACAAGTAAGTAGGTCAAGGCTCTTATTATAAATTATTAAAAATCCTGTTATATTCCAATGTACAGGACATTGGAATATTGGATATGATTTTTTGGTTTTCTTTTCTGTTTGTTAGAGGTTGGCGCAAAAACTACTGAACATATTTTAATTTTGCTTTACTGTTAGCAAGAAAATGCTCCAACCTAAAAACTGCGTTTCATCTTATCTTTATTAGTTGTAGATACAGATCCTGAGATAGAGCTTAACCACTTTTTATAGAAAGAAGGGGACATTATTGTTTTTTTTTTTGCTTAAATTATTTCTACTGGTTATGTTTTTAGGTATTATATTTTTCATTAACGAATGCTAAATACCAACCTATCTTTAAAGATATAAATTGTTGCTAACGAAAAATTCTGCCTCAGGCAGGGTTCAACCCTTCGTCCCTCCGGTTAAGTACACCAGCCGCTTTAGCCCAACTATGCTACCGAGGCCACTACTTGTGATGTCCAATTTTTCTTACACATTCACGTCTCGACGTGACATTGGTTCCATCTATTCTTAACCGAGATGACATACTTTATAGTACTATACCGAAAGATGTTGTTTTAATATTGCCGTGAATACAGTTTTAATTAAAATATTTCAGAATAAATTATATATTTTCAATAATAAAACCATTTTTATCGATCATATTTTTCATAATCCGATTTACTATCTAATTTAACAATTTCATTCTGACTATAGTGATGGAATCGAGTATTTATTTAAATAAACAATTTTAAAATTCATTTTATAGTAACAGGTAAGAATTTAACGAACTAGCGTCCACAAACAATGCATCTTGTATGGTGTATTCCACGGATGCAATGCTTGACGGGATTGCAATAAGGCAGCGCTTCCAGTTATCTTGGGGTGCCAACTGCAGCGGGCTGCTCCGTTATCGGGTGAACTCCCGACGGCGAACGCCATGGGAAATCATGACCAACGCCTCTTCATCTTTACTAGACACGATGAATTTTGACATCGTCGCGGTTATCTTTCTTGTCAGTTATAAGAAAAGTACCTAATTTGGTTTAATCCAATATTTCTCTAAGTAACCTAGGATTTATGAAAATATAGATATTTTATATACGTAGTTATATAACGTAGATTATGCATTTTGCACTTATCGCCCTGTAATCATCCTCCATTAGCAGTGTAAACCTCCAATCTGGTTGAATTATGGCCGCGTGTCATAAGCTTAAGACGTGTGCAAACAAGATTTATGTAATTAATTTAGGAGATAAGAGCAGGCGCGAGAATACATACATTGTTGAGTACAAAGGATGTTCATGCTACATAACTACATTCTGTACATTTCTAAGTTTATTATTATATTGATACTATAATAATGTACACTATTCTCTGCACAGTTTTCTTTTGGTATCAATGACATCAGCTAACTCAGTGTTTTTGAAAACTAGATGTTATCAGTAGCATAATTATGAAGGGAGCAAGACAAACACAAATGTTGAGAATCAGGCATGGGCAGGCGGGCACATGGGCAGGCCGAGGGAGAATACGGGCGTACTGCCGACACCGACGGCGGAGATATTTACGTTTATCTTCGGGTAACGGCTTCATCGCAAGCTTTATTACGACATCCACTCACGTAATCCTCCACCGACGTCATAACTCCTCGTTTGCTGGCCCGCTACAATGTACTACACCGCTTTTCCACTAGCGAAACAAGAGTGGTGCATCGTGTGTGTAACCGCTTTTGCACCTAATAATATACCGACTTCATAAATAAATATTAAGCTATGAAATTACACGACTCTTTATTTAGAAAAGAAAAACTAAGCGAAAGTGCTTTGTTTAAAAAAATATAACTAGTTAATGCTAAAAAAAAACAATCTTAAAAAAGTAAATCGTAGGTTAGCACCTCAAGTTTGTTTGTTTAAATTTGCCACAATGTTATTGATTTCCAACAACTTTATTTGTTGTAGCGAGCTTTTAACGAGTTTCCTTTCTTTTCAGATTATGGTGATTCTTTTCCGAGGCGCATGGTTTGACACGTGACACGTGCTCCTTCGAGTTAGATGGAAGGCAAGGCCTCGCTCTTTTAAGATGTCCTGCGAACGCTGGACTACAGCCCGTCATGGTATGGACAAGGCATTAGGCAAGGGAAAGCAGGTGCGAACTGACTGTGAGTGAGGTTTAACTAATTCCTAACTTTGGTGTTCAGCATTGCACCTTAATTAATTCACACTGCCAGCATGGAGGAACATAGGATATTGAAGTATCTGCGAAGCATTTCGGTAAAATGCACTGTCCATAGTGCGTCTTAAATCTTAAAACACACTTTTTTTGGTAGTGTTAATATGTTAATTAACTATTTAAGTACAATTTACTAACTGGAAAATGTTCAGCAAACGTGGATCAAGGAGTCATTTTCAAGTTTCTCAAATACCCTCAACAACATAGGGGACGGGCGAGGTTCCGACCCGGCTATAAATGAATATCGGATATGGAATCCATAAATACTCAATCTAAATTCGTAAATTTTCTCCGAGGATCGTAAAAAATGAAGAGGTAATCCGAAATCGGCTTATGGGTGAGGTATCTACAGTCAGCAACATTTCGAAGGCATATGAACGTTTCGGATTTTTTTTTCAAGCATAATAACGTTTTTCAAATTTTTAAGTATTCACAATTGTACGCTGTTGAATGCAAAAGTCATCGTAAAGACTGTACGATTATAACTTTTGTTTCTGATACTTCAGGTATTTTCACGTTTAACGCAACTATTTTACGTGTAAAGCCTGGTTTTTATAACTGATTCTCAATCAGTGAACCTAATAATTTCCTTGCTGAATTATTTAAGAAAACTGTTAATTGTAAAAATATATTTACACTACGTATGAAGGATGAATAGTGCTGCAGAAAGACCAAAATTGAGCGAGGGGATTGGAACACGCCAGCTTAGTGCAGCCGCCGGAAGTAGGCCTCTAACCGCCGCCGTATAATAGCTTCCAAATTGACCCTTCCACTTCGGACCTCGCCGGCGCTCGCGTTAGCATTATAGCTATACAAGCCTCATCAAGTATTATGTGACTTTTTTTAATAAAATACTTCTAATAATAGATAAACATTTGTCTGAGAAAGTAACAGACTTAAAGGCATACAAGAAAATTAATTTTCATACAACAGTATTAAAGCAAAATCACATCGGAAGTTTCGGAAGTGTTATTTCCTTTTATAGCAAAGGCAAACGTCAACCGACCGGCGGGACCGGGTATGAGGATAGTCAAATACATAAAAGGGATGAGTCGCGCGAAATACTGGCATTGTAGGATCCTAAGCCCTGTTTAGATTAGATCAGACCTTCGAAATAACAGTGAATGAGGACGTGGATTAACTACGGTCCGGGGCACTTCGGCCCGTGCGCTTAATGGGGCACCGTTAGGGGTAATGAGAGGCGCGGGGATCGGGCGGACCTCGCCTTTTGCTCTTATGTTCTTAGCTATTTGAAAATATGTAGACTACGATACAATAACTGATATCTATATATATGAATAGCTTACCCTACGTTTATTCTCACTCAAAGGCGCATGAGAGGCAAGTCTTTTTTCATACAGGGAAGGAAGAATAATTAATTACGCTAACATTTTATTCGTTGTTATATGTTTTAGTTTACAAAAAAATTAATATAGGTGGTATTGCTCCAGAGCAGTGTTTTATAGATATCCCAACGGTAGGAATTAGAGGTAGGAATTCATTTTTCAATGTCAAAGAAGAAAATTCATTAGAACTTTGAAATTACTGATGGCTAAACGGACGGAGTAAAATTTGCTCTTAATTTGTACCGAAACTTTTTCGTAAAATTTAAGAAACTTCAGAACGACTTTTGAAGTGAGAAAGATGGGAACTGCTAATGATTACAGTTCTGTTTTTATTTATGAGAAATAATTACTTTTTACAATATCATTTATAAGTTAGAGATTAAAAATTTAATAAAAAAATACTTTACTTTTTACTTTTTTTATTATCTCGCATTTGGAAAATTAAAGCAAATTTGTTATTAAGATTATTAAATACTAACATAAAAAATTATACTAAGAATGTCCTAAACCTATAACTTTCGTTTTTCCTATTCTAAGGGGTATAGAAAACATAGTCGATAGGTATTCGTAACTGGAGTTCACATATTAAATGTAATAAATCTGTAGCAAAGATGACGTTTCAGCCAGGCTTCAGCACCGGCCAGCGCGCTCGTCGCCAGAACAAGCCGATATTAGTTTACTTTTCCTCTCGAACTTACTTTATTAGTTACCCACTAGCGAAAGCTGCCGTTGATATTTTTCAAGTTATTGAGAAGCTAAGAAGACGTCCAGCGTGTGATTTCATAATACTCAAGATTTATTACTCCCCGGGTTACTGGTCTGAATTTAGTCATATATTAAATTAAATTCTACATGAGTAAATCTGAGAAGTTTTTATTTGGTTGTACATCGACATATTGATTAATCGACGTTTTTGTAGTTTACTAAATTTAAGATTCATAATAATGACCGGAATAAATTGAATCGTTAAATATAATTCGTACCTAGGTCATTAACAAATTTGGCCCGGATCACTCTTGTATTCTTACTGACTGATGTTTTAAAAGTTTTATTTAAACTGGAATAAATACTAAATTAAACTAATCATTTTGTTTAATTTTGTAACGTGAAAGTTTTGTAAGTAGACACAGAGATTACCTAAATTAGTTATACCGAGGTTTAATTTATAAATTCCAGGACTAGTCCACATCTACACCCATGAGGTTCCGGAAATGATAACAATGAAATCCATGATGGACTAGAAACGGGTCAGGCGGCTTTTCGTTGACAACAACAGCTTTGTTAGGGAGGATTTTATTGGCACAAATATTGTCCAAGTCGAGCTGCGGTGCGCAATTCTTGTGATTTACCGAGCTGTTTACGCGAGCCTGCCTATCCCGATCTACCAACATTTTTACAGCACCATTTACCCGAAAGTCAGACATTTTCTACAACACAAATCATTTTAACAATATTTTTATGCAAATTTTACACCATCAACAGGGAGAAAAGAATCGGATGTATCAAAAATATTATTTTGATATCGTTTATATCGGGAGATAACGTTTAAAAATTAAATGAAATGAAGTCATCATAGCACTCGCTTAGTGAGTACCCCATTATGTGGTTGTTAAATAATGAAAAGAAGCTTTCGGAATTTTCTTATAGCAAAAATATACCGTCGTTTTGTGCTACTTTATGTGGTCCGTTGACAATGAAAAAGGTTTGAAAACAATAAATACACTAAAATTTATGTGAAATACTCTGTCCCAAACAATAAAAATAGCTCTTAAGCTATCGAAACATTAACAAAGTTTTCACGTTAACTTTTTGTATAAGTAGGAAAGTTACGGAGGCATTTTCCAATCTCGGAGCGAGGGCCGACGTCGCCGTCGACGGGCTCGCGTCGAGTCATTATGGCGCGGCGCTGAACCGTCACGGGAAACAATCTCACCTTTACTACCCGCTGGCCGCTGCTGGATACATAATGATACTTAAACAAATATATTATCATTTGGGTAAAAGTAGATATACAGTGTAACGGAAGCTGTATTTAAAAAAAATGAATGCCCTACATTTCTTTGGGATAGTATGAAATTCACATAAATGAACTGAGTGTAGACCTAATGTAATTGTGAGTATTTCGTAGAGGGGAGTAGAAAGTCTGCTAATCCTTTTATCTAAGCGCAGCACCCGGTGGAGTTGTGCCTGTAGTTTACCGCCTCTCTCACCTGCTCGGCCACTCTTGAGCCGAGCCGAGCTTAATCTGTGCTCTTTTTATTATGACCGCATTTCAGTCGCTTAATTAACCCACCGCTCGCTTCACCAACCTTGCCAAACCAACGTATTAAGTTACGTTATTTGAACAATTCAATGAAGAGGTTGTTAAGTAAACTACGCCCCTTAAAAAAATAACAGCATGCATAATTTGATAAAATAGGTATGTATCGATGTATCGTTTTTTTTTCTTTCTTGTTAATTATAAAGAAGTAATTAAATAGCCAAGAAGAGTTAGATCTGAAATAAGTTCCTTCTTAATCGAGCTACGATAAGAAAGGTACATTAAAAAGGTCTGGCGTGACAACAAATCTAAAGGAAAAATCTCCGCCTCTGAGAGCCCAACGGTGATAAACGAGAAAAACTTTGGAACTAAATGGAGCATTCGAGACGGCGGAGCTGCGCTCCTGTCGCAGAATAATACTTCTCTCGAAGAAATAACACTTATAGTCCGCGAGGCTTAAAATCAAATGTCTCCGTTCTCTAGAGTTTCAAGCAAAACGCCGTATCTGGAGAAATTCTGTCGGAAAATAATGCCTTTTTCAAGCCGAACTTTTAAATTTATATCTATAGATAATATGTAGCATACTAATGATCATAATACTTGAATAACCATAGAACAAACAATTTCATTTTCAAACTTTCTTACTACCATCAGCATAAGCTTACGGTATATAAGTACCTACCTACTGTAGACAGGCCGGCGAAGGTATGTAAAAGAAAGATATCCACTCCCATCTTCGCTCAATAGCTTACCTGAAAAAAAAACGATTCTATTTAATTTGAGCCCGTGAGATCGTCGTGGATAGTTACTAAAGGTTCATGGCCCCTCAGTCTTATCGCGAGCATGGATCCTGTGAAGGATTTAAAATGACGGAGTCCAATAATATTATTCCGCAATGAAATCACCAATGTTTTTAATTTAAGAGTTAATATTCGCATTGTACCAGTTTACCATACGTACTATTTTTGAGTTTGCTTTGTTTTACTATTTGGCTAAAAAACCGTTAAAATGCAAGAATAAAAGTTAAAAAACAAGATAAAATAACAAATTATGGGAACATCTAAAAAACGTACGTAAAAATATAATGACGAGGGTGTACCGTGCTGACGAGGGAGAGCAAGGACAGGTTACTCTAATTTACATTAATACGAGTTTTCCGGGGACAGTGACGAGAGGGCTACGGCGCGGCCGCGGTGGCGTTTCAACGAGCTATGTTCTGTAGGCGTCGGGTTCGGCCCACTGCGCCCGGACGCTCGGTACGTCCAAATCACGCGTCCCGAGAGGACACACACCTCGCAACGCCCCAGGATTATGTTATATGAAAATAATTGTCGCGTCGCGTCAGTTAACGGACCGCCAGCGAAATTACCTTCACAAAATAAGGGTCGATGTGTTGTTGGTGTTGTTTTGTTGCAGCTAACTTTCTTAATTTGATTAATTTTAGTACAGGGATTCCTTAAATTGGAATAATGGGTATTTCGTAACGAATATCTTAGTTTGGATTGGTGCCCTCTGGGCAACGGAGTCTGCCTCATAATACAACCTGAACCCGTGAATCAGCAGTTCAGCACTCCATTATTTTAGGGTCTGTACAGTACATTCACCAGGACATTGCAAGTAAGTGGTGGTATATGATCTGAGCGCGTGTGCGATAGTATCGCGAGGAGTGGCGGTGATCGGCACGTGCGCACGTCAAGTGCGGCGGCTGTGTCAGCGAGTCCAACAGAATAGCGCCGCGCCGCGCCAAGTGGCACACCGTCAATTATGTACCTGATTGACAACTTAACCGGCTGAGGTTATTGGTCCCAAAATTGATTTAGCTAGTACAAGCTAGGAACGACTACGATACGAATATACCTATACTTAGTTATCTACTTGACCAGTAGCCAGGATAAAAAATACACAATTATACGTATTATACTTTATTATGTGAAAACATAAATATAAACAACCACGGCTGCATCTCGTTGTTCAGAAGAAAAAAATATCATAAAAGCTCTCATAGATAGTTTTTTATGCGATCTCTCTGATGTTAAGTAATAATGTGGTCGACCATTAAGGAAATATTATTATACCGTACGTATTATTATTATACCATACGTAATATTATTATTACACCGGTAATATATTATTTAAAGTACCTATACAAAAATGGCCCTTATAATTTGTATTATCATTTTTGAGACGGAATAATCATAGCTCTACATATTTCTAAGAGCTACTGCCCTTTTCAAGCGGTACCGGAATCTTATATAATTCGATATTAACATTAGGTACATATTGTTTTAACTTCTGCAGTTTTTTCACGTAAAGGTTATGTTTTATTGTAACTAAGAATGTTGTAACTTTTCATGCAAACAAGGATTGTATCAATGATTTTCATACGTACAGTAACTTTGCATAAATATGATTGGATGCTGAGAGAAAAATTAAGTAGTTGTTTTGAATGATATTAACGCTTCGCAAAGCTCAAAAAGCCACATTTATGTAGAATGATATGAAAACAAATTCACTCAGAGAGCAATATCATAATGGAGTAGCGCGGTTATTTTATGAGTAGGTGAATGCTGCATTCAACAAGCCATTAGTGTACTGACCGAGATTACATAACTAATCTCTATATTACACGAGGAAAGGATCTTGCAAAGATAGATATTTTTTAATTAAAAGTTTGGGTAGACAGCAATTTAACGACAAAATGGAATGCAAAATAGATATATGTAAAGGAGGGTACAGATTCTAGTAGATTATACATAATTACAAATCAACAATATAGAATTTGTAGAGGGTCAAAGTTAAAACTAAATTAAACATGAACAAAACGGTACACTACCGTTTTGTTCAGAAAGATATCAACAGAAAAATATCAACTTTCAATAGACAACTATTGAAAGTTGATATCTTTCTGTGGAAAGCATAAAAAGTCATTAGTCCTAACAGGAAATCTTGGCCACGAAACAAGGGACACCTTACCTGCAGTTGCCTACTATGGCCAATTTGTAGACATCAGATTTTAAATAACTATGCTTTCAACTTTGTCTTAAAATGAAAATTGTTCATAAATGTTTAGTGATCCTTTTTAAAATGGCAAAAACACACTAACCATGGTGTCTGTTTGTCATAATGATTCATATACTTACTCTTTTAAATAGACGTGTGCAATTTGGCATAAAGCAAATGGCGATAACACGGTAGCAAAAGTAACATCATCAATAAAGGCGGTTAGTATTAGAGGGTTAAATGGAAAGTTCATGTGATTATCTGATACTATTACCTGAGGTATCTTAATAATTTATTTAATCCACCTATTTTTCTAAATAATCTCAAAAGATTGATTTCGAACTTGTCCAAATTGTATGTTTGACAAAATTATATATACATGAACAAAGATTAGTAGGAACAGAAAATTAACAGAATAACGACGTAAGGTTATTTAATTTGTAATAATCCTTATGTACAGGACCTATCGGGTATTGTTTGATATGGACGACTTAAAAATATGTACACGTAATCGTAACATAATAATATCCTGACCTAACAACACAATTCATTTTAATAGGGAGCACTGATTAGGTTGCTTGAGCTTACGTTGTAATATAAATAACATATGTACGTATCTAATAAATACAAGTATTATCTTGATAATCATTATCAGCCATAATCTGGCTACTGCTGATTATTAGCTGTTGCTCTTTGCTGGTCACGATGATACAATTTTTTTGTGGTGTGGAAAAATCCTCATTGATCGTTTGACGCCTCTCGAGGCTGCAGGGTAAGTTGGACTTGTACCTACTTAAAACCGCACTTGCCTTGCTCCATGCAAATTTCTATAAAACATAACATAACATACCATGACGCCTGTATTCCCCGAAGGGTTAGGCAGAGGTGTACTTAATGTACACCTACAGTTCGCCGGTATGTTTGGGTCCCATGTAATGGGGGGCGAGCCTATTGCCATTCACCGGGCACAAATCCAGACTCCGAGCTGCTACTGAGAATTTCATAGAAAAACTCAATAACACTTTGCTCGACCTGGGGATCGAACCCAAGACCTCTAGCGTAGCAGTCGCGATTGGGACCACTAGACCAACGAGGCAGTCCTATTTCTATAAATTCCCTACAAATTACAGAAAGTATTAAGAACGATACGTGGCCACCGTTCAAATCATTTCATTTGAATGAATTTCTCTATCAAGCGAAATTCAGAGTGTAATTTGTTAGCAAGGCAAAGTTTTGCCTTATCACTGTATTCCACGTGGAGTGTTTTGTCGGCAAACTCCGTTTTATTCTGTGACTAAGAAACTTTTGACATTATTTATAAAGCATGTCGGTGTACCGACGACCGCGACGTAGTCGTCGAACGTTGCTTGGTACTGGTGAACTTATAAAACAAAGCCAGATATTTTTACGTCTTAGATTTAAAACTGTATTTAGAGCTGCTAGAATTATATTAAACAATTATGATATTGCAGTGAAAAATGTACCATCATCGTACGAGCTCGATGTCCGACTTTGACATTGTTGTGACAATTGACATAATCTGACATAAGATCCCGATTATGGATGGACGATAATACCTATGGGAAATTTTAATTAGCACACAGGAAATCGAGCAAATAAAATGATAAAAGCAATTGCTATGAAATTTTATTTTTGAATACACGTATAAAATGCATTAAAAACCAATCAATATAATAGAAAATAAACAACTTAGTACATCATACAATACTGACAGAAAAACTAAAATCAATTTTGTGTAGCAACAAGTTATCGGAGTTATAACATGGATGGTCCAGATGTTGGTGGCACGTCCCGGTAACGAATGGAGCGCAGCGTGACTCCAGCCCCGCTACGCCGCCGTAGCGTAATTGGAAAGACGCTACGTGGCACTACGACTGCTGAACGCCCTATCATTAGCGTCACTCACAATTTGCTTCCTGCCACCGATTCTCATTGTCGTTATCGTTTACCGTGTCTATTTAATTAATATAAAAATTTATGAACCTTTCGAGGCAGTTAATAGTTGTGTCAGCTATCCTCATTTACGTAATATTAAATATGAACATTTAATATTAACCATTCGATTAACATAACGCGTGAAAATGAAGTTGCATTATTTGTGGGTGCTTAATCCTGAATAATCTAGTATTTAAATTATATACGTTTCATGAAATGTAAAATATTTTTTAAAGCTTTAGTTGGTGCTGCGCTACAGAAAAGCTACGCCGCGCCGGCTACGCTAGGTAGCCATATATTTGTACCTACATCGTTTAATACAGATCCCGCAAACCTGGAAACAGTTTATTAAAAATTCATAGTAGGAAAAATTAATAAGGAATACAGGTTATGGGCGTAAGTATATATTTTTTAATAATAAAACCAATTTGGTAATTGAAATTTCTGAGATCACTATCACCGATTTTTCTGTCTACTATTTCTTTTCTGGCGCTCCAAATTCTATGATCTTTCTGAAAACTTAAAGGTAAACTAATTAGGCTAGGTAACGGGGTAGTAGACGTAGTTTTAACTACACATAAAATAATGCAATATTATATTAACATTCAAAATATGAAACGAAATATTATCACAAAAAAATGGTTTTCGTAACAATAAAGCTCATTGATGTAAAGGACTATGTCTTTTGGTTGACATATTGGGTACATTGTTTTTTACTGTTGGCCTCTTGGGACTGTGGTTGACGTGTAGTATTATTATTAGTATTTTATTGCGAATACGGAACATGAAAATGTATTTCGTGCAGATGCCGCATGACTGTGGTCGAAATCTTATCCGACATTCAAAAATATTACCATACATGTGTAAATATCTCCGTTACTAATCAATTTACGTTAACCTTAAAAAAAATTGAATAAAATATCTAGTTTTGACTACTCCTATTTAAAATACGATTACTTTTCATGTTTGCTGTGATACAACAAAAAGTATTTTAGATGGCCACTAACTATGGATAATAAGGTTAATTTAGAAGAAAGCGTTTTGCGTAATTAAACGTTCGGGCGGTAGCAGTTTATGTGTCGATTAGTGAGCAGGGCGCGCAGAAGGCTCGGCCGTTTAATTTGCCGCTTCACTTGACACAATTCGACGCCTGACTCGGGGACAATCGCACTCGAAGCCCCGTCGACCTCCTTATCTCCCGCCGAGGTAATCTTTCCTTCCCTCGACGGCAATAACTCCAAGTGGGCAGGATTACCTGCAAAGGGGCTTCGTAAGGCAACCACCTCTACAAAGGTTATCGATTTAAACAATGTGTGCACGCGTCACTTACCTTACTTATTTATTTTTCTTTCCAAACGATGGTAATATTTATTTTTGCATATGTGACCCCTTTATATGCAAAAATAAATATTACCATCGTTGTTAATGTATATATTTTGTATTAACTAAGTATATGAACAAAGTGTGCCTTATTATGATAGCAGAACACTAAAGTAATAATAAATGTGCACATCTTAGGTAAACTGATTATAGTACTATCTATGTACCTATGGATATGTAAGTGAAAATTACTTCCTTTATCAATGAAAATTATTGCAATGAATTGGATATACATAAACTTTGCCTAATTTCAAAGTCTGTTCTTAACAATTTTCCAAGAATCTGTTTACATTTCCATATTTTACACGAAAAATATATTTCCTTGTTAAAATATAAAGTGATAATTCCATTTCGAAGAGAGAAACCTTAAAGTGTGTTCGTACGAATCATAAAATATAGATGAATCGCTCGAGGTACCATTTGCAAATAATTTCGTTGGCATGTAAATCTGCGCACGTAAATTCCGCTGCTGTCTGCGCACGGAAATTGAATCGTTCGAGAACCATGCCAATATATAATTTTTAGCGAAATATGACCCGACCCATTTCGGGTCTACCTATCTACTTGAATTATAAAATTATTACTACCGAGCGGTACAAGAGCGAATAAAGCTCTATATATATGAAATATTTGGGATTTTTGTCAAGGTAGTCAAGACGCGACTATGATGGCGATTACTATGATATCTAGAATATGTGGAAGTGTAAACTATACATTAATAGGTTAAGCGTTTATCAGCTTGAGATATAATAATGATGTGGTTGTAATGTGTGGCCCCAGGCGAGCGACTGGCATGGTTCTATAAGCTAGTAGTGGACGTCGTGGCAGCGGGGATATTTCAATTTGGCCAGAGACGCGACCCGAGAGGCCGCGCGCTCGCCGCACGGCTCGCTGAACCGTAAGCCCGTTGCGGGCTTCGCCAAAGAGCAAACATCGCCTCCGCAATCTTGTGCCACGTGGACCATGCCGAACACTCGACCACGACAATCTACTAGTACAATTACCCACACCCCTCCAGATAGGAACAGAACGGTGCACACCACATGTGTGCTGTGTAATATATTATGAAGGGAATGTAGTAATATATTGAGCACGTGACTCATTCTGCTTTAACTAACATATTTCCGTCTCTTTATATACCCTTGCGATATTTTACACTATGTACTACGATAATAATTATATTATCAGGTAGAATTATTTCAGAAGTATTTCGGAGCCGCATTGGCTGAGAATAACAATGAATTTGCGGAGCTCGTAAATCTAGCAGAAGTGCGCCTGTTATTGAATAGACTCTGACAACGAGAGACTAAACATAAATTTTCCTATAGACAGATTGTTAATCAATTGTTAATCAAACATGGTAAGTAGGATCTGAGTTGAGCTGATACCCAAGATGATCTCGTTTTTCCCGTCCCGTGAAAATTTAACAAAATCTCGTCTTAGTGCTCACGTAAGCTATTCATTCTTTATTTATTACTCAGAAAACAACAGCAGAACTAAATAATAGCATTATACTTTACTCCGTATATGTAAACCCGACCTTTGAGAGAATCATACTCTTAAAAGCATATTTTAATAAGTAAGCTACTTAAGTATCCAAGTTTCCTCATAGATACATAACGTATCTCAATGTTATTTTATCAGCGTTTCAAGTCAACGGAACCAAAGTACCTGCTTAATTCCAAGCTTATTTCCAATAAGCCCGTAAAATTTTACGCCGATAATATTATGCGTCACCGCAAGCGAGCAAGAGATGTCATATTTGAATTTTCTACCAATACTGGCAACTTGGGTTCGGTCACGTGTTCTTAAGAGTGTGATCTGAGGTTTTTTCCACATCTTCCTTTTTATCTGAAGGCAAATGCTGGTAATTAAAAAGTGTTTATGATGAAGTATTCTAAATTTATTAAAGTGATTAGTATAGTGGTTCTAAGCGCGACTACTACGCTAGAGGTCTTGGGTTCGATTCCCAGGTCGAGCAAAGTGTTATTGAGTTTTTCTATGAAATTCTCAGTAGCAGCTTGGAATGGCAATAGGCTCGTCCCCTATTACATGAAACCTAAAAAATACCGGCGAACTGCTGGTTTACATTAAGTAGACATCCCTTTGAGGAATACAGGCGTGATGAAATGAAAAATGCTCCAACATTTAGATTAGAGCAATGATAAAAGAGAAATAAACATCAACATCTTTTCACAATTGGTAAAATACATGTAACGGACACAAAATATTCGAATTGAGAACTTTTTCCTTCTTGAATTCAGTTAAGAATATAAAAACGCGTTTAACCTTTCAAGTTAAAGTTATTGAAAAATTAAGAAATTATTTCTCTGCACTATGGATTTTACAATATAAAATAAAATGTTTTTTAATAAAAAAGTAAAACCGCCTTTAAAAAATAATGTTAGGTATGTGTAAAACAGTTTCGGAAGTCGGTGGCGGAAACAAAACATCTACTCAAACTAAAAGCCACCGATTTCCAAGTTTAAAAAAATCAAAAATATTATAGGTTTGCCTATAATATTTGAAGAGTTCCCTCGTTTTCTCCAGGATCCCATCATCAGATCCTTATTTGCTGACAATAGGACCATCTCGAGAGTATATCCTTTCAAACAAAACAAGAATTTTCATAATCGATTCGCAATTGACTGAGAAATCGATGAACATACATAGAAAAAAAAATATACAGACGAACGTAGTTACCTCCTCCTTTTCGAATTTTCTAAAGTCGGTTAAAAATAAGTAACTCTGTACGAAAACAGCTGCAAACTCATATCCTTTTCTTTTGGAAACTATGAAAACCAATGTATAGACACGCCAAACTTACATTCTTTAATTGATGATGATGACGATTATAATTTGTGTTAATGCAGATGATCTTAGCAATTATTGAGAGATGGCAAGGTGGGGCTTCGCAGAAGAATACATTCCTAGTTCAATTCATGATTAGTGTCCTAATTGGCTTGGCAGTTGCGACAGACGCTACACAACCTCGTTCTCCAAACAAATTACGTCCATAATCGCGCTAATGAACAAAAATTTTGTCATCCGAGTTTAACAGTAATTAATCGATGTTTAGATACTGATCGCTTTATAGTAAGCGATGTGGTATTTTTTTATAGAAACAGATAAATGTGCGTTTGTAAAACTACAATAAATTGCCAAGTAATATAAACGCGATGTCGACATCGGCGAGCGAGGCGTGTGGAACGCGCGACGCTGCGCAGGCTGGCGCGGGAGGGGACGGAGTGCGGCAATTTTTCTCTCCGCTGACAACATGATGTAACGCCAATATCGCACGCTGAGCGATTAAGCCGCGCACACCGATATTTCAGACTTGCCCCTACTAACTGTCAAAGTGTCGGCGAAAACTCTGTATGCGCTGTACGCAAACATGTAAGTATCATATAGTTTAGCATATATGTGGTATCGCTCTAAGCAGTTTATCATAATTTTGTATCGAAGGAACAGTAAACAAACCTTTTAGTTGTTAGTTAACAAGAAAAAGTTTTGACAGCAAAATTAATTTGGATAGCCCAACATGTGCAAGATAAATTACTCCGCGATAAAATAGTAATCACGTGAAGAATTGTAAAATATAAATAAAAGCAGCTAATCTCACGAAAACGTTCAGATCGGTTCAAAAGATAGTTGGCAAGTCAGATCACGCAGGGAGGCAATCACTCGATAATAAACGTGGAGCGAGTCGAGTGCGCCGCACTACGGCCGCACGTACTGCTGACGCCGCCTTCCGGATGCATCGCCAGCGCCACCAACTTCAATATACTTCAACGACCGACAACGCGATAAATCTCATCATGAAACATTCCACTGATTTTCACTTCAAAACATCAGACCAGATGGAAAACGACAAATATATTCGATAACTACCACATCCATACTCATCAGTACGGTGGATTAGTTTTATTGAATTATAATATTAATAGACTATAAGACACAAATATGTTTTGTTTTTATCCGTGTATCCATAAATAACCAAGGGCTTGGAAACGATGGTGGAGTCGATGATAAACGACGAGGAGTCGGCGTCCGAGCGTCGGCGTTGGCCGCTAGCCGCGAAAAATACAAATGTCATCTTGACTGATGGTAAAATAACGGCTGGGTCATGCTCTGCTCTACATGCCAACAGCTATTATGCTACTTTTTGTAGCCCTCTACTTATTACATAAATTACATAGAGGCTTGCCAACCAAGGTGAATGTATATCAAATGCGATTATCTGTTTCTAGGTTAATAAATACTGTCTTCGGCTTAGGCTAATGAAAATTGTCACGGGTAAAAATATGTTATTTATGATACGAATAGTTGAAAACCTTATGATATACTCGTTCATTAAATGACAACAATACAAAGCTTCGTAATTTAAAATGTAAGTACACTATATGTGCGTGGGCGAACACGCACCTGGCCAGTTATTTTTTTACAAAATCCATCACGCACTTTATTGTCATGCTTACAATGTATAACACAAAACTCATCAACTTTTTTTAGTCGCAAACACATTGTACAGCAACGTAAAATTATTTTTTTTATTTATGTATCGCAACAAGTACGATTTCTTAGAGCAGGCACAGGTTACAAAGTTAAAAGCTATTAACCAAACTCTTATTAGGATATTAGGCATATGTTGTAAGGCTCAGATCAAATAAAAAGTTTTTATTTGATCTGAGTTGTAAGGTTGAAAAGCGGTAAAAATAAATTGTACTATGAAGACGGATCCTTAATTTCGAAAAAGCAAATGGCTATTTGTTATAATAATAATAGAGAGATTTAGTAGAATCTCTGCTTTGCGAGGAAACTGAGTATTGTAGGTAATAAAACATGAACCAATTGATTATTGCTATTGCGGTCACGTCGTTCAGTTACTGTTTTCAGGACTGACGTAATAACGTTAGCAACCAAGTTATGGTATATACGTGACCCGTTAAGAGGTGCCATTCTTTACTACATCCCATATTCTCCAAGTTTCACTTGCTAGTAGACCACATTAATAAATCAGCCAAGTGCAAAATATACTTGTGCGAACAGTGTCTATATTCTATATATAAAATGTTTGTTGTTAGATACCTACGTACCATCACACCTGTATTCCAAAGGGTATGTTTAGGTTCCATGTTAGAGGGGGATACAGCGCATATGATTCGGTGAGTATAATTGTTTTTAATAAATATACAGTAGAAGAATACAAACATGTCAAACTGAACTGAATACATCTTAATATTGTATGGTATAAATTACATCAGGCAAAAATACGAACACCGGTTAGGATAGTGTGACCATGTTTAAATGGAATTCTTCTTTCTTGTTTGAATACGACCAGTTACATTAAGATACGACAATGTAATTACAAACACAAAATATCGCATATATTAAACATATGGAACAATACTGTGAACAAGATGTAAGCATAATAATATTAGTTCAGTGCGGAAGTCGGCCCCGTGACGTGAAGCGACATATTGATCATTAGACTTATCGCTGTGCTATTTAACTTCGGTTAAATTTATGATACAACGACGTAATTAATACAATGACTTTACAGAGTATTAGTAAATGGTCGACACAGTGACATCACCTGTAAATGATAGTCGTGTCTGTTTCACTGTCGCTACGAATATTTCATTAAGCGAGCTTTCCCAGGCCACACCATGCATCATAGGCTACGTTCTGCCAAGCCACGCGGACGCCGTGATCCGGTCAGCTTAGTAAAGATATTAATACGTGGCCTCCCATACTATAATGCGACCGGTCAAAAACGACACTGCGCTGACATCGTCTATATTCATCAATGACGCAACTATCTTAATTTGTGGACGTAGAATTGAATAAAGTCCCTCATAAAAATAAAATAAATTACCGTTACATAAACTTATCAGTCTATTTAGATTCAATTTTACGGTTTACGTCATCTTGTCACGATTATAAGATCTTACAGATCTATGTTCAAGCCGTTTTTTTTTAATTGATGCAATATAACCTTAAGTTTACCTTAGGAAGTAGTGGCGATCGTAAATGCAAGGTAGTCTGCCTAACATGAAACTTAGCAAACTAAAATAACAAATGTCTCAAAGGATCGCTAACACTATCTGCGACTAAAGTTTGTTATGTGAACGAGGGGCTAGGCAAAGTAGCGCAGTAGCGCAAAGAGGCGCGGAAGGCGCTTTGCCGCGCCGTGGGGAAGGGGGCACTTTCCGAACTTCAGGCAAATCCGAGCACGCCACTCGCCAAGAGTTTATTACCTTCCTCATATTTACACAATTTGAGTGGGTGTTAGCGGTCTTGTCACCCGACGACGGCGACATACAAACTTCTATGCTAAGTCAGATCCCAAACCTAAATTATGTATTGCCAACAAGAGCTTTTATATTTCTGGTAATATCATTGACATTTAATTACACGTACGAATATAATACAACTAGGTAATGGTTCGTAAGGTAAAGAAAGCCTGATGCTTGAAAGCTTTATACAGAGACTATATTCATAAAGTATTAACAGGACTGTATGGTCAAGCAATAAAATCCTTAGCTCTTGATAAATCTTAGAAAGGGTGTAATGAATGAAGAGAACAAACGACTCTAAGAAATGCGGGGCCAACTCGGGTGATTAAGTGTCTCATTTAAATGCAGTCCCCCAACGAGGACTTCTCAAACGCAAAGGGAGTCCGCCACTGGCGGAAAACGGAAGACGGGGCTCTTCACAAAAGGAAGGAGAGGTATTTAAATTAGTGTAGTCACTGAAAAAGTGCACTAACAACATTAGCGAGTGGAACAATGGCAAGGCACACAAAGCGACGGAACGCGCTGACAAAACCTTGTATACGGTAGCGAGTTCCGTGGCAGTACCGCGTGGTATAGCGTATATACAATTACACATGTATCTTATATCAGGCCGAACAATGTTCCATTCGGAAATTCGTTCAATGTTTACAGCTAGATGCTACATATCATCCCTCAATCTGCAGGCTAAGCGGGACTTTTATCGACTGTATGTACCTATACACGTATGTACTGACACAACACCGGTATTCTCGATCAAAACTTGCAGCAGTGAAACATTATGTGTACACGTATTTGTATGGGATAAATAATCATACATATTTATCGTGCCGCACTTAAGCCACATAATATCTATTTATTTTATCTACTGTGCTACCTGAACAATCCAAAGTTAACTCTTAATTGATGAAGATGACACTGTTGTTGTGACGATGACGTTAAATTTATTGGTACAGAACAAGTAATACTAGTTATTCGTTCTAAACCAATAATAATTACGATGTTCACGTCCGAAAAAAATACAATTACATACTTATATTTTACCTAAACTAGACTAGACTAACTAAACGAGCTATTAACTTTTTATGAAAGTAAGAATTATGATTAAGTCTTTAGCTGTCCCTTTTTACCTCACTTTATTACAACTAAGCTAGCATACTGGTGTGGAATAAATGGTAAAATTATGGAAATATATTCTCATTGTAGGCACAGTTGTTAGATAATTTTTGATACCGTAACTTTGAATGTGTAATATGGGACGGTGGGACTATTGTTAAATGTAAGTTTACAGACCAACAAGGTTAATCCGCCCAAACAAATTATGAACAACATTAATATATCCTCTGTATACGGCAACTTCCCGCAATAAGCAGAATGTATTAGTGTTATTTATCTTAGCACGAAGCGCCAACAAAGTTTTAATTGCAAGCGCCGATACAATTTGCGTACAAATGAATTTATTCGCTGAATCCGTAGTGCAATCGTGTGCGAGCCCGGGTAGCGGTGCGGGCGGCGCGAGCGCGCGGATTATCCGCGTGTGTAGAGCCGCTAATTGCGGGTAACGATGAGCCAACCGCCGCACGCCGCACGCCGCACACACCCGACAAATGCATACACCACCAAATCACTGCACACCAACCGATGTCTACCATGTTAGGCATTTTCTATACGATCGCCTCATTCGTCTAGTGATCCTAAGCGCGACTGCTAAGCTAAAGGTCCTGGGTTCAATTCGAGCGAGGCCGAGCAAAGTGTTATTGGGTTTTTCTATGAAATTCTCAGTCGCAGCTCGAAGTCTGGATTTGTGGCCGGTTAATGGCAATAGGCTCGCCCCCTATTATATGACCTGAACATACCAGCGAAGTGTGGGTGTACATAAATACACCTCTGCCTAACCGTTCGGGGAATACAGGTATCTTATGTTTATAATGCTAAAGTAAGCAACTAAATGAATAACAAAAACTGATAATTTTAGGCATGAAATAAAGAATACACCGTCACAGATAATAGCAATTAAAAGATTGAATAACCGTATGATGACGTAATAAGAAGCTTAAAAATAAATGTGGACAGAAGAGTGTATGGTCAAAATGTAAATAATTTAATTAAAAAGGTGGCATCTGAAATGATAGTAACCATAAACGGGTGCCAGGGAGGTGAACTTCACTATAGAGAGGCTGCAGCCGGGCTAGCGGAACTGGCACAGCAGTCGGTATCCGGCCTAACAAAAGGGTGATAGCGGTACGTGCGTAAATCAAACGTCGCACAATAACAGAGCCTCCCGCGACCACCCGACCCTTCTCCACAGTCCCTCCTAGTTATAAGCCTCCCCATGCCTGGTATAGCCGTCGCTCGGTCCTCATAAATCTGCCATATAGAAATGTGCTCCGCTGCCGGCCAGTTGTGTGACGGACGCCATCGATATCTGTGCCAATAGGTTCTCAATGTCACGGTACCCGCTATTTCGTATCAGTAAAACCAAGTTGTCTATCTGGCGCGCCCCTTTACTATCTACCCTTGTATAGGTAGCCTATTTTATGACGACCCATTATTTTTTTTTGTGGAAAGAGTACGCCATCAAAGCAACAATTTATCAATTTAAATATCGCACAACACAAACATGAATGTTAATATGTGAAATAGGATGTTGTGTATTGCGGGCTTCACGTGTTTACATCGCACACATTATTCTCATGAGCTACACACCACTGAAGCAGTCGACGGGGCATTACATTTCTCGTTCGGATGGTACGATACCATCGTACTTCGCTCCACTCGGTGCAATTAACGCTACACAATGACCATATAAATCTTCTGTGAATGCTCTGTTCGTTCTATATTCCACGTAGGTACGTGTCGACGCAGTCCAGCTTGCACATTTATACATACTCAGAATTGCACATTTTTCATGACTATACTTCAAGTTCTATTAGGAAAATTTAGAACATTGGAAGATACCAAGCCAATTAGTAACGGTAAATAACAATAATGAAAGTGGAGGAAGAGTTCAAGAGAGCCGGGCGGCATGGATTGAGGGCGCGTAGCGTAATCTTACCTATACGTCTCGAGCCTAAGAACAAACAAGCCGCGAGCTAAGATAACGCTCCGAATAAATCAATGTTACGACGCGTTAAAATATTTAAGCTCACGATTAATGCCAGGCGCGAATACGCGTCTTATCGAATGAGTGGCGGTGGCGAGACAAACGCAGATGCTCGCCCTGCCGATAATCGCTCTTTACCAACAACTTATTAATCAAAGCCTACTTTTAAGTTCTACAAATAAAAGGAGAATACCTACTTACTTACGATTGTCAGACCTTCTGATCTTTATATTATAACTAGCTGACCCGCCAAACATTGTTCTGCCATACTAACATCGCGTAAAAAAATTGGGAATATAAAAAATAGCCAAAAAATTTCAAGTCCGTCGGGCCGTTTCGGAGGTGTTCGACAACAAACACTGTGACACGAGACTTTTATATATTAGATATTGCATACAATACATATTCAAAATAATATCTGCAAAATAAATATTGAGTGAATAACAGACATATTTTACCCATGGGTCTAAAAGCACGAAATTTTGCACAAGTAGTTCCATATAGACTAGCAGTGTAGCATTCAACTAAGGTGGGATTATGAGACATTCCGACCGGATTGGGAAATACGTAGTTAGAAATAAATATTTTAGTCTACTTAGTATGGCACTGAACAAATAAACGTTGCGGATTGTTCACTATACTACGTCAAACTGATATCACTTATTCTAGGTATAAGAACTATACATATACATACATTTAATTAATGTTAAAAAAATAACAGTTTGTTTTTATCAGCAACATCAATCCTTAATAAATGACATATCTACCAAAACTGAAACCCCTTCCACTGCAAATAAATACATAACATCTCAAATTAACGAGTAACTTACCGAGTCACAGTAATGTCTCATGATAATGTAACAGTAGTTTTACAAGGGATCGTTAGTGGGGCTGAAACGATAACCGCAACAGATAACTGTTTCTAATCAGACGTAATAATACGGCGCGGCCTATATCTCCGCCGCCACCGCTGCTTCAACCTTGTTTAACTTAGCGCTTAACATATCTTACTGACTATTCAAACTGAACCCTAATTACATTCGTGGTTACTTTTTATGGTTTCTAACAAAGGAGCAAGAATAAACACGGTGTAATTAAGACACTAAACCCGCTTTATTGTAAATATCTTTCCGAATCTAGGCGGGCGGATGTTTCCGATATAACGATATACTGGCGGAAGTAATAAAATAAAACGATTTTACATCTCCAGGGGGAAACGAACGTTTTTGTCGAATGAGAAAAGTCGCGAGCGACTTCTCATTCCGCGATAAAATCAGGAACGTTTTACGACAATCTTCTATTCGATTACCTTCCGTTAAACAACAATCTTAACAAAATTCGTGCTTGGCGTTTTTTTATGTAGGTAAATTTACAAAATCTTAGGTGAAACTTATCTGCAACAGCGTTTATTAAAAGTTTCTGTTACTGGAACAAAACAGTTTAAGCCACCTCGTAAAATCAAAGCCGACTAGTGATTTGAAAAAAATCCAAGAGGGTCGGTGCGTCGCCACACGTTCTGTTGTTTGTAATATGCGACACCGGTGGACATACGAAAAAGTGTCCGAAGGCGGGCGAGGTGACTGCTGGGGCCGGGCTCTGTGCCGCCGCATAATGAACTGGTCACGTAGCCACATTTCGTATTATTTCCCTGGGACGCGTCACGTGACTTGAATAAATGTGGGCGGTCGATCCGCGGCCTCCGCGGCACCAGCGTCTCCTCGGACCCTCCACAAATAAACCGCTTTACGCACGATTCGGCAGCGGAGATTCATTATTCTAACTCTTACCGATTCATAATACATTTCCAAAGTTTTCTCTTACATAGATCAGTTTTATCTGACCACCCTTACGCGTCCCTGGGTTTTTCAATCCCAATATATGGAATGACCGAGAGCTTTTACATAGTAAAATGCTTTTTTATATGCGGGCATTACTTGGATTTTTGCAGGTGACGATTTGAAGTGACAGAATAATTGATTGATATTATTAAATTCATATTATGATCTGCAAGCAGTCACCAAAGTAGTATCTAGGGTAAAGTAGTACCTACTTATATAGAAGTGGGTATCAGATATTATATTGTAGTTTTCTTACTGTGATACATCAGTAAGCAGACATACAATTCTAAAAGTATTGTGTCCACTGTTCTTGTAATACGTAGTTTGGTTCTTCTATTTTACTCAACGGATAATTTGCAGGGAACTACTACAGTAGGTACACCAGTAGAATATGACAAATAATACAGAAGACCTTGGGAACCGACTCAATGACGTTAACAATTCAGATCCGAGTCATCTGGTAAACATCCCTATTTACTAGATGCAAAACATATGAAATGAGAGTGCGCATTATATTATAACAAGCGTTTTCGTTACTACCTTGTTGCTACGCCGATTCCTACAATGCTACAGTGTCGACGGCTACACTGCTACGCGCATGCTACATTGCTACGCAACTTGCTACATTACTACGCTGGGTGCTACTTAACTACGCCGCTTGCTACATTGCTACGCCACCTACGGTATTGCTACGCCACATGCTGCCCGCAGCTTTTACTAACTTCTGTGGCAGCTGAATGGATGCAACTACTATATTTATAATGTGAAGTTTTAGTGTGTTTAACCTTTTGAACGCCATTGTCACATATATGTGACAAACGAAATCTTACCCTGAACGCCAACGTCATAAATATATAACAAATATACGTCGCACCATATTATGAAATAAACAATTTAATCATTACTTTAGTGTGTTTTCACTACTTTGTGGAATTTGACAGAAAAAGTGGCCTGGCGCCAGGGGTACGGCGATACGTTTATACTCTGGCGTGCAAAAGGTTAAAGGGATTTTTTATAATTGTGAGCTAGGGATTCTAATTTATAATTACTTATACATTGCAGGGTGTAAAAAAGGCGGTGTTGAACTGAGTTTAACAGTTCAGTTTGTTTGATAAACATTCAAGGTTCGTGTATGATTATTAATTCTAATTTTTATACTCTGCATGTGCTTAATATGATATGTACAGCTATTGGTTTTTATATTATACAGAAGTCTTGTTGCGCGTCTCACTCACGTCATTTTTGTTGTTTTGTTAACCGACTTTAGAAATTTCGAAGAGGAGGTTACTACGTTCGTCTGTATATATTTTTTTTGTATGTTCACCGATTTCTCCGTCAATTGCGAACCGATTATGAAAATTATTTTTTCGTTTGAAAGGATATACTCTCGAGATGGTCCCATTGTCAGCAAATTAGGATCTGATGATGGGATCCTGGAGATATCTTCAAATATGGTATTTGCACTAGGAGTCTCGTGAATTTGCTCTAGGTAAGTTTCATTTGGTGAAGTGAAACTGATGATGAAGACCACCACTGCACCGCAACTCCTCAGTGATAGGTATTTTAGGGATTTCAATTTGATTACTTTAATATAGTTGCATTTTATGCTCGTCACAATGCATATGGTGAAGTACCAGTAGAACTCTTCAATAAGCAACGTCCCTGCATTGGGAAAAGCAATATTTTGTAAAAGGCAATGAGCGGTTGACATTAGATTATTGTTACTGAGGTAAATTAAAAACCAACTCACGGCAAAACGAGAAAATATAAGACATTTTATTTATTTGAAAGTGTATGCTCCTGAGGTGGTCTCATTCAAATTTGTTGAAGATGAGAAAACTAAAAATGTTGAAATCAAATATTTTTTAATAAAAAAGTAAAACCGCCTTTAAAAGCCACCGACTTCCGAAACTGTTTTACACATACCTAACATTTTTTTTTAAGGCGGTTTTACTTTTTTATTAAAAATTACTTTATATTTCATTGGGTTCATTAAAGATGTTCGTCTTTTTCTAAAAATATAAACAGACTATAAAACTCGACGTCGTGCTGCAGTTTCACGTGAAAGATAGGCACTGGATTTTAAAACTTGCCCCATACAGACCTGAGCTATACATACAATGCGCACCCATAGACATTTTTTATTAGCAGTTCATAAAACACGAGAGAATATTTTTCTTTTAGGGGAAACTATTAACAATAATATGAGATTTTCTACTCTGCTACTACTATATTCTGAATTTGAAAATGTCTTTATATTTTCGTGAATCTTATGTACCCTTATATAATTACTGTAGGATAATTAGTATACAATCATGTTGTTCAGATCCTTAATAAAACTTGCACAAATGTTGGCAGCAATAAAGCCATCACACAAGGCGTAGGCCACACATCCTCCCGGTCCTCGGTATTAGACGTGTAAGCAGTTTATTGTGAGATGAGCTCGCTCATAACTACCCATTCTCCTAGGGATAATGTTGGCCAAGCAGCGACGTTATGTTTATTTCCGACAAAATCCACGTTATAAAGGTCTCGTTCAGAATGTGCGGCGGAATATCATCATTACACTAACATCTTATATATTACAATCACAATAGTCAGGGTTTTTGTCATAATTCAGATACAAATTTAAATATAAAAGTAGAACTAGATCTCTAGATCTAGGTATATGTCGTTGCAGTTGTTGTAACTAATGACAGAATAGTTACAAACGAAAGTTAGTTTTTGACATACAAATGTTTGTAGTATGCAGGAATATGTTGGACATTATGATTAGAGAAAAAACATACATTACCTTGGATTGCCTCGCAGAGCCGCATGGTGTAGCGCGTTGAATCCATTGTTATTCGTAAGAGTCATATCAGCTCCATGCTCCAATAATAAAGTCAACATGTCGTCACGTTTCTTCGAAATAGCATCATGTAAAGGTGTGTCGCCTTCTGAATCCTGTAAGAAAGACATAGACATACATAAATTTAACATTTAGGGTAATTGCGAAAGGGAGTACAAATTAGGTCAGTATGCACTTTAATCATACGATTAGAAAGACCCGGATCAGAGTCAGTGCCAGCTGCGACGATATTCACCTCCTGAATTATAAAGCACAGCCCGTCTTGAATATCGCGACAATTTTCTAAAACATCAAACCGCTCGAATGAATAATTGAGGCGGTGGAGAAGGCGTTTAGGGCGTGGATTATGGCGACTTGCATAATTTATAAGCATCTCAGAGTGGTTGAGGCGAGCAGCGAGAGGCGAAGCTGAGACCGAGCGCGGCACGAAGCGCTGCTGGGCGCGCGATATCAGAAAATGGTGTCGAGTTCAGTAATATAGGACGAGCGGCACAAAAAGCGCGGCTACCGCGTCATTATCATAATCACTGCTGCTGCGTGCCGCGATGGTGCCGCCCAAGCCGTTTTGCTTTGTGAGCGTGCATTAAGAGAGCTGAGCGTTATGCTCTGTCATTCCTGAAATTAATTTGCAAGGGTCCGTAAGATGAGTGTTTTCGCTTTGATGTTGCTAAAATAAATCAGATGAACGCTTTGTAAATCCCTTACGTAGGTATTAGTAAGCTTATTTGTAATGTAGTCATTACTAATTGGTAGATGCAGTAGTAGTTAATGCTATCAGTCCTCAGTGTTATTTAGTTCAGTTTTGCGAATTCAATAAAGTTTTTAATCGACATGACAATTATCATAATTTAACGTACAAAAATAATGTATCAAAAGAACTAAATGATATATAGAAGAAGACAACATTTTTGCGACTCGTGTATATACTTATAATTAGTTTCCGACTTGCATTGTGTTATTTACATTTGAAACAATGTATTCTACAGTTCTTCTTTACATATATATAAAAATGTATGTAAATGTAATACTAGTAAAGAAATTATAATCATAGAAATGTATTGAGATAAATTGTAGCTGTAGTCACAGGTACATCTGGGCGACGACAAAGCATCCGACACCCATTCAGATGCAGTAATTCAGTGCAAGCTCAACCACAGACACGGGGTAATTCCGCGCAGAATAGCAGCATTAAATATTAATCGTATTGGCATATAGATGGTCATTACGGCCTGTAATTCATGCCATCGTGTTGCGTCATGAGCGTTGCATGCAGTACTAATTTTGATTGTTGATAACTTTGTGTATGAAATTAGCAGGTCAGATATCTATTAGTATAGGAAATTGAAAATATCTGACTCCCGTTTGTTAATTTATATTTGATTTACATCTGTAATAATACTGAAGCTACATTTATAAGTAACATATACTTAGTACGGTCTAAAATAATGTAAGAATTAATAATATTCTTAATATTACACGTGCTTAGAAGACGTGTTGCAAGGTAAACATGCCGTGGCAGAAATAAGTGTTGAGGCGAAATAAGAAATTTGATTTACGCGGCAATATCCGCAGGTGCACATGAGGTGCAGCTTGCAAGCACCGCGCCGCGAAATAAATATCCTTACGAATATTATACCCGCCAAGTTGACGGCCTCGCAAAAATCGCTGTCCAAATAATTTTAATTTAAGCTTATACACTTGAGAAACGACATCACACAACCTTAACAATATGACAACATTTCTAAAATGATCATACTATCTTTTAGAAATGTTGTCATATTAACATACACATAGACACTAAAGTGTCACTGACACTGACACTAATGCTCTTCTACGACCAAAGTATTCGAACAATTAAAATGATTCGCTTGTAAAATCTGCTGCAAGAATAACGATAATATAATATTGTAAAGGACGTTACCAATACTGGGGCACTACAGTAGTAATTTAATAATACAAACAAAGAGTAATTCGCTGCCTGAACAATAAAAGCAGAACAGCAAGGTAATTACTCAAAGATAAGAACAACGCGTCTAGTACGAGAAGTGGCGAGGCGTGTAAGGCGGGCGGGAGACGGGAGGCGGCTGATATCGCGCAACCTCTTACTGAGGTTAAAAATTCGTTAGCCTTGATTAAAACGTCTTCTCGTCGTAATATTGTGGATGAACAAAGAGCCGGCTTATCGGGAAAATTAATAGCTACAGGAGACAGTAAAAATAGCTCTACCTTAAAACAAACCCTAAAAGGCGGGGGCTTCAGTCATAAATATAAAACGTACACAATATTAAACATTTAATAAAGGCATTTTTTGGCGGAAGTGTTCTTTTGCATAATATACTGTCAAAGGTACTTTGGAACTATAAAAAACAAATGTTTACAATTAACGAGACTCGGTAGTAACCATACGAAACTTCATCAGTAACGAGGCAGAAAGAAAACAACTAATTGTTTAATTCCAAGCCATTAAGTCGAGTATTACGGGTGGATTATTCACGGGCCATATACCGCAGCATCAACGAAAGCCGCGGCGCGCGTCGCACTACGCCGCGTATCGACATGCCACCGCCGCTACCGCTAACGCCTCTACCAATAATACTAAATTTTAACATGCTATACCTACTCCACCCGCATCTAATAATTTAACACGATACATTATACACAAATTATGATTTTTTGGGCGCAAAATCTGGCTGTATCACTCAATAATTTTTATTAAAAGACATGCATAAAAACTACGGTTTTACAGTATTTTAAGTATTATTTACTGTAAACAGTCAATAACGACTGCTATATTGCATTGGTGTTAAAATCATGTTTTAACATTTATTGATTTGAGCGTTAATTTATGATTCTTATAAATTGACCAAGTGATTAATTATTGTATGGTTGTAAAGTGTACCGAAACATTATATTCCACTTTTTTATCACGCATTGATCATTTACATATTAGAGTAAACGTTTCAAAAAGAAACATAATACACACAAATGTCAATCCTCGTGTCGCGTCTATTTATTGACGGCGAATATTCGATTTTCAGATGTATGGAAAGTAACGAGATAAAAAGTGTTTATTGAACGGCGAGTCGTCCAAGCTCAACGGACGAGTTGTAAATTTACTGAATTAATTTGCCTGTCCATAGGACAGCACATATCGATTGTCTCGCTAAATAACATGTGCGGATTTGCGCTAACAGGCTGCACCCTCATAAGTCGCCTTGATTGATTGTGCGGAAATAAACCCAGCTTCTGTCGACATAGGCTCTTACTCACTCATGAGTATTATTAAGTTATACTAAATGTATAAACATAAGTGCGTATTACTTATATACACAATGTTTATAACGAAGACAAGCTTTTGGAAAGGTACATAAATTCCGTAGTCCATTAGTGTCTCGATAGCTTAACAACGCAATTCTTTGTTATTCAACTGCACCGCAGCTGCCGCTATGCTTTAGATATCGGAAAACGCTAATGTACTCTGCGAAATATAGCACTGAGCGGTACTCCGTGACAATCTCATGCAAGTGTTATATAAACGGCGGCCCACAATAGCTAAATAATAAATGATTACACCCCTCTAATTAATAAATATTCTTCAGTATGTTTGTTATTATGTCGGTGGTGATATGATTTTACAGCCTTATTAAAATGTGATCTTTAACAATTCTTCAGATTTAAGTTTTTACTAACTGCCCACATTTCACAACTGCATTAAAGATTACTTGCGAGCATTCAACACGCGTCGCAATTTAAGGCGTACAAGCAGTATCCAGCCATTGCCGAATTTGACTGAAGAAATAGCGAACGTAAGTATTCCGATCATTTCAATAATAGTTTGCGAACTATCAATAACAGCGCAGTGAATATTGGAGGCACAAAGTGTTTATTAGGTGAATATTGGCCCGATGCGAGTGTGCGACATTACGGTGCGAGTAGTTTTTCCGTCCTAACGCTGCGGCCAACGCACAGGTGTCCGTAATGTGGCACAAATCGAACTTGGGGTCAAAACACAAACTTAGCTTGTTATTTAAGCGAAGGTTTTTCATAAAACGAAACGCTCTTACACTATTTTCTGATAAATTGCTGTTTAGAAGTGGTAGTAGTTAATGTTGTTTTTGTCATTTCGTCCGCATATTAAAAGATGTTTAATGTGTAGTATTAAAGTAGTGACAAGCGAATAGGTGATGAGTTGTATCGTTTATACCCAATAGGTAGGATATTATTATTATTTCCTATCTTTACCGGCCGTAATGCGTCCGGTACATCCATGGTCGGGAGCATGAGCACGTGGGAAGCCGCCGTCTCCTCGTACTGCAAGCAAGTTATGCTTGCAAAAGAGGCGACAGAAGAGAAGAGAGAATTATTTGCCTCTCTTCCGATTGGCAGTAGGCGCACCGGGCGCTTGAGGTCGCAGACAAACCAGCGCCCTCCACGAGCAGCTAGGAGGTTAATGCAAAATATAAATATTGGTAGGAGGAAATCTCTGGAACCACTGATCATATTCTGAAAATTCTTTCACTGACGTACTAGCTACTCTATCCCTGAGTGATATTGGCTGCTTTAATGTGATCACATTCATGAAAACATAGTTGCGAACGAAAGCTACTTTTTGGCAACGTATTATTACGACGTAACAATATTTGTCGTTTCTTTTATACGTTGAGCTAAAAATACATAAGTTATAAATATAAGAGGTGAGGGCCGAAGAAAGAAACCATAAAATTTCAGGTGACGTCGGTCCTTCCATAAATTTATCGACAGCTCGTGGTAACAGGCAATAAGGAAAATATTTATGAAGTAGAACAGCGTCGAGCACAATTTTCATTAGCTAATTATTTGCCTACCGCTCAAACAGAACAAGGACTACTTTTAAAAAAGCGTATTTTTCTTATAGACAAGATGATAATTATAGAAGAGAACGTAGTACTATTTTGGGGTTCGGTACAAAAATATCAATATATGACCCTTTAATAAGAGGCATAATTATCGATATCATTCAATAGTTACCTTAATTACTATTAAAAAGAGGAAATATTTATTTGTTTTTTAATCGCTAAACTCTGAAACTACTAAAGCGATCTTAATAATTCTTTGACCTTTAGAAAGCCACATTATTCCTCATTAAAATATATGACTGGGTTCCTATGGGGGCGAGGCCGCGGGCAATTTCTAATAAAAAATAAGTGTGTAAAAAAATAATAATCAATATTTTTATGTACGAATCCCTCATGCGCAAGTCTAATTCGCACTTGATTATTTTTGTACTTGTCTATACAGGTGAGTACATCTCTGTGCAGAACATTAAACAGAGCTCCCTTCACGCTGATTGGTATGTTTAATTGAACGCGTGTTTCAGTCATTAACGTACTGGACAACAGTTTATTGGCAGTAGCTAGACGCGCGACGACCGGACACACAGATCGGGAGGCACGTCGCGCTACGTACCGCTTATCGTAACGCTGCCATCTACTGGCATGGCGTGGCATTTTGTGACATGAACCGTTTCATAGTGCAAGCATAGATACCGTTCCAAATTTAGTAGGTAAGTATTTAGGTTTGGTTTATTCCATTTTATTTAACTGTTTATTTAAACTGTTTCTTTATACAAATGCTATATTGAAATGATAATGTAGGAAATCTGACACCATTTTTTGAATATATTTTAGGAAATATCGTTCTTTCTGAATGTGACATGACCAATAAATCGCATAATGGTGTCGTAAAATTTCGGCGGTATTATCTTGGGAAAACCCGGCTATTTTACATTCACCTGCGAGGTTTCCCTCCACGTCCAATTTATGTTAGTGGGCACAAAACGAACGCTGACAAATGTGGAAATAAAATGAACATACGTTTTATCTCTACGCTCACGGAGTTGGTTTTCGAGCTCGTGGTGTAGGGTGAGCGCGGGTGGCGGGGCGAGGAATGCGCCGCGAACGTGGGGTGCGAGCGCGAGACGTGGACTTTTACCCTGTGCCGATCTGGGAGCGGCGTGGTTCATAAGAATAAACGTACAGTTGAAATGAATATCCGACAAAGAAGCACCCGACAAGCGTTAAGTAAGCAGGCATCTTATTATAACATTTTAAAGAACTAACTCGACACTTTATTCTATGCAGAGTCATTTCATCTTTGTTTCTGTTTAGTTTTTTTTGTAATATGTATTTAACGTTTGTATGTATACTATTTATCAAAATTCATATTATACACTAAAAAGAGACGACGTCCTACTGAATTGCTTTGGTGTCCATTTTCAAAGATTACCTAAGGATTGAGTTACGAATTTGCGTTTTGATTATCTTAAAAGCTTGCAAAATATCGATCAAACAAGTGTTTAACATTCTTATGTAGTATACTAGCTAGTAGTTGATTTTTTAACCATTCCCATAATTATAATACGAACATCTTAAAAGCATCCCTGAACTTTTAAACCGCTCGTCTAGTTCTTACTTAGATACGGTACGAGGATGGACGAAACTAAGTGGAACTTTTCCCGGGTTGGCGTATATAAAAAGAATTTTTAAAGATATTTCACATCGTACCTGGAGACCGTCTTTAAGTTTAAACTCCAGTATATCCATACAAGCTTTATATTAAAATATTTACACACGGACTCTTCATGTGCAACCTGAGGTTACATTTATTGATTTACTGATTGATTGAGGCTATTATACTCACAATTTTTTTTCTTCATTTACATACTGGTTCAAATTAATATACTTCAATGGCATGTTTTACCAGAATATATTCAGTATTCATATCTCGGGATGTCTTCATATGGTTAGTATTGTTTACCACAACTTATAAAAATGGACTGTAAATGTGAGTGCATTCTAGCCGTTCATGTCTGATTAGATACAATATAGTTTATTTGTTTGATGATGTGAATTCTTCCACATAACTTCTTATTTTTAGGATGAAATTAAGTTCTCAGTTGCTGGGAACCTTTTGATTTTAATATTGACATAAAGCTAATTCAGACATTAACCTTCAATGTTCTCATATACTCATATTGCCATAATGTACCAGTTAAAAATGTTATACCTCTTATTTTAAAAGAGTGTCCATGGAGGTTCTTGCCGGATTCTTCTCCATAGGATCAACTTTTTGGAACCGTGCAACTAGAGTCATAACGTTTCATAAATGCTTGTAAAGGCTTATTTGAAATAAAAACATTTGAACTTGATCATCTTTTTATATCCATAAAAATCGAAAAGACATTTCCTACCTAAAGAACTCTGAAAATATACGTAAACGAGCTCAAAGACTCTTTGCAATTCTGCGTCACACGATAGAAAATATACGAGTATTACATGCAAAATAAAAAGATAAAGTCGTCTTCATTTAATATGGCACGTGTAATAAATGAATTCGCGTAGTCAAGTATAACGCTTCCACATCAATTCTTGTTTCTGACTCCAACCGCCGAAGTAAAACAATCAGCTTTGATGATATGTAACTTGATGTGAGATAATAAATTAAGTTACTATTTTATTCGCAACGCGGGACGACATACAAAGCTCTTAATTTGAAGAAGGGTGTAAAGATAACGAGTAGCAGCGCGAGGCATTTAATACGTACAGGTGTACGGGGAAGCAAGCTCACGGCGAGATGGAACCAGCGTCGTAGATAATAAATACATCTCCCTCCCACACCAGCCCCGCTTCGACGCACACTTCTGATAACCGCGCATATCGTAAAACTTTATTTACCGCCTCCACTCCAATTTGTCTTTGCAAAACTTCCCAACTCAGATATGACGATAACTTTCAGTTGTTACGTGTAAAGGAAAACGTCCAATACCCCAATATATGCTTCGACAGAGACGTGTTAGATATTATTTCCTATATTTGTATTTACTGCCCTTAAAGAAAAACTCGTAGGAGGTCGAAGCCGATACACATCACAGTTATTTCAGTGTCCAACCTCTAAGCCGCATATCTCATACAAATTATTTTCTTCTGCTCTGGCATCGTCGGTGGAATATAGGAAAATTACGAACATCACACTTGACTAATACCAACCTACTGGTTTCTTTAATTGACGTGAATAGGTATTAGACACTTTTTAAGGAGTCATCTAATGTTAAAATTTACCAACAGCTACCCTCCAGTTTTTTCCTTGAATTTAGATTTATTGAAATCTATAATGGAGTTCCAAGCTAATGCTTGCAAGAGAAGATGGGTGGGTTTTACCACCTAATAAGAGCACCCTATCTTCTCTATTCAAATTATTTAACGTTTTTAATTTTAATAACCATGGCGTATCATTCTGAGAAAGAATCAATTTCCTAATGTTTTTCAATAAGTATTTGGAAAGTATAATGTTCGTGGTTGAGATTACATTTCGGGCGAACTTAATCAAAATTCGTTTTGTGAAATAAACAACAAGTTAAGTCGCTTTCACGGTTGTAAATTGCTTATTGCATGAATGTATAATATATTTAGTTATTACTCGTATACATCCGTGCATGAACATATCTACGCAGGTTATTTTTTGGGTAAAAGACGTCTCGTATTTCTTTTATCTAGTTTAATTTACTGTAATAACACAAAAGTGCTTTCGCGCCCGGTGAGCTATTTCCCATGGTCCCTGAGTAATTACACGGCGCAGCTCACAAAGGCCGCGAGGCTGAGGAGCACAGTAGGCACAGTAGCGTGTCTAATGCATTGCCAATACCTACAACGTGTATCGCTTCATCTGTACATTTTTATTTAGTGAATCCAGTTGCTAAAATGTTTTATTGTTTTAAAAAAGGTAGCCAAATCCATGTCGCCAATGAAACACAAAAATACGGAAGCCAACTATGGAAAACGAGATCAATTTATGGAATTGCTATCTGGTTTACAGCTGTACAGTACACGTCTCCCTTCAAGCGGATTTCTTCAAAACACATTGCTTAATTGCAGTGTAACTGCAATGATAGGTAGTATGGAAAAAGTGATTTTATTTTGTGGGAACATTACATTTTGGGACCTACAAGTTCATATCTCTATGGAACGTCTCAAAAAGTAATTAATTAATGGAAGGTATAACTTCCATAAATAATGTAAATACGGTCCTGAAAATATGATAATGTGACAAGTTAATAAGACGATAAGATTCCTCTTTGTGCCGTATCTCATTTCGTCTGATCGATATTTGTTCTTTTATATCGTGCTTATTCTCTCCTCATTATTTTGGAGTTAAGCCATCGTTTATTCTTCCTTTAACATTCCGTTTAAAACAGATTGTTCCTCAACGAAAAATAAACATTTCTAGTACCTAATAGAGGGAAGATAAAAACAGTAACTTGAGTTGAACGGACAAAATCAATATAATTTAGTAGCTATAATGACTTTACCAAGAAGATCGCATTAAAGATTATATACATTATAGATTTCAAGCGACGTCAGTGTATTAAAAGTTTGTCCCTAAAACACTTTCAGATTTCCTCTTAATAGGGTTACATTTTAACAAAAAAAATCCTGTATTTTACGATATAAAGACGGCGACACTGCTATATTTACTATAACATTGTTTTATTCTAAAATGATGTTGCAGGACTGTATGAAAATGGACTTTACCATTATTATCATGCGTCATGGGTGCTGGGTACGCGCGGCTACACATCGAGCTATACAAAACCAGTTTACGCTGGTCTTTTATATTATAGGAAGCCTATACAATGCGAGATCTGCTTAAACTGGTTTTCTATAGGTTGACCTGTAGCCATGTGTACAATCACGCTACCAGGCACACGTCTTACTACCCGAGGACGATCATAGCGTGCGCCCCGCACCCGCTATCCTAATGAAGCCGTAACGAAGCGAGCAATGGGAAAACTAACAACGGCGCGCACCGGCACAGCTGCTGTTATTGTTATGATCAGAAGAGGGTAATTTCAAAACAATACATAGATAATCTAAGAAAGTTACTAAGGACTCAAAATGTATTTAATTAAAATAAGCGTCGTTATGATAGATTATAAATTTAATTTAGAGAATCATGTACTTATCCAATGAAAATAAAGTTGTCATAAATATCTAATCCAAAGAATGGGTTTTATTAAGTAAGGGCACATTTATTTTAACAGTGTTAACTAGTAGAAAGTACGGCAAGAATAATGGTACAACTGGGATTAACTAAAAAGCAGATTCAGATCACGGCGCTATGTTAACCAGCGCACGAGTTCGATATTCGGCTGATGGCCCCCGTGCTACTCGGCTGTGCCGCCGCAGTCCGTACTTATAATCTAATATTCGCAATTTACGAGGATCGCAGAAGGGTTCCGCTGGGAGTCATAGCGCTGTCATCGCGCACGTACCTGCCGCTTGCACTTACTCAAATGTTACCACATCTATAGAGCGGTTTATATATTTTATAGAATTTTGTACGATTTCCTTACGAACTAATACACTTTAACACTGCATAAGATGTGGTAGCTTAATTATTTACACAAAAGCTGACTAAGATGATACTATTTAGTAAATTGTCTGTTTATAATGTCAAAATAACAATAATTTTTAGCTAATTCTATATTGGAAGAAGGGTTTGGAGGCCTTTTCCATGCAAAAAATAATAATTTAAAAAATCTTGAAACAAACCAAGCAGACTTTTCCAGCCTCTACGTTAATTACAAGGAATAATTGACGTAAAGCTCAGAGAGCGCAAAAGTGTGGCCATGCAAGTAAAATGTAGGTACAGTTAATACAAGCAAAAGATGAATAGGGGAGGAACTATTACTAGATGTTATAACAGCCATTGTATGTGACGCCGGGATCCGACACTAAAGCTCCGGCACAAAGTCTTCTCCGGATCTCGTCACACTTAGGTAAATCTCCAATATCCGTCGCTATCGGCTTTAGAAAAGCCACATACATGGATATAGTCCTATGCTACATATGAATAAGGCATACTACAATATCAATGTTTCGAAGCAGGTATGAAAATGTAAATGAAATTAATTATTTCTCAGATATGAACGATATAATTTTACAATTATATCCAAGACATATTTTCATCCAATTAAACTAAAAACAGAGACTGAAACAAACATTTTAACCGAACTTTATGGCGCACACAAACAATACGAGATAACAAGGGAGCGTTCACGTACAAATTCAAAATAGCCCCAAAGTAAATGTAAATACAAAGGCGTAGTACAATAAGAGGTCGTCGGCGACATATTTACTCAAATTTGAATCCGGGACGTGAGGAGTCAGTCTATTACGTGACCGTTAATAGCATTCAGGCGGGGACTGGGCACACTCGCAGCTAGCAGACTAGTTCCTCGGCCCGAATCGTTACTTGGAGCCCGGGGCGGGGAGAGATCTATAAATTACTGGAACGACAACTCGTTCCGCGCCAGATAAAGCTACGCCGCAAAACAATGCCCCGGACGAATGCTTTAGTCGTTAGCAAAGAGAATCGTACATCTTTATGAACTGTTTATTCGTCGGATTTTGAATTTTCTCTCGTAATTGATGTAACTGTTCTTTTGTACAGAATTTCAACGGGGCACATAGTACAGACGGTGGTCATTACTTATTTATACCTTAAAATTCGATACTTGCGTCCATAAGTCCATTGAGGATAAATAACTTTTCTATAACTCACGACTATCCACAATTTTGTTTCAGAATTCACGTTCAAAGGCGAACGTTTCTGAACTTCCAATAATTTAATAAAGAAAGTTTAGCAAGCGTGCGTGGCTGGCACGCTCGCCGCAAAAAGCCAAAAACTTTGATTCAATTAAAACAGAAAGTTAGACGAAGAAGTTACGAGCGCGGCCGAAAGTGTTCGGTTCGGTATCGCGGAAGGCGGCAGACGCAGCGTGGCCGGCGTGCTGCACGGCTTAGCTGCAGTCGAGACGCTGTCGGCGCACTACCACCACTAAATCAAAAGTTAAACTCAGTTCCACTAGTTTCAGAACGTTTATTATATACTTCGGATTTATGTTAAACTAGTTTCACTGTGCATTCGTACTCACATAATTAATTAGCTGACAGTGTTAATATCAATGCAACTTCTCACTGGACAGATTTTGAGTAAAAGAGGTGTTGGGTCCGGTGGGACCCGGCCGCGTAGCCTGTGAAAGTCGCTGTGGGGAATAAGGGGTGACGAGCATTGTTATGCAAATTGAGGTCGTTATTTCGCTACGAGTGAGGAAAGAGCGCGACAGCGGCCGCCCTGCCTGCACCCCGCGAACACCCCGCCCGCGCACCGCAACGCGGAAGACGCTTTGCATAATTGGTAATACAAGTACATACAGAAGCACGGCAAATACAACTGTGCAAAAATATCTCTTATTCAAAGATTACACCGATGAACTTTTCTTTTATAATAGAGAAACTTATGAAAATTATTCAAAAATGTTGATTTAGTCTTCTTAAAACTCAACACGACACGTTCAAGATAGCGTTGCTATGTGAATTGGTCCTATAACATTACGCCAACCAAGAACAAATCGTTACGCTAGAGGTCTTGGGTTCGATCCCCAGGTCGAGCAAAGTGTTATTGGGTTTTTCTATGAAATTCTCAGTAGCAGCTCGGAGTCTGGATTTGTGCCCGGTTAATGGCAATAGGCTCGCCCCCTATTACATGGGACCTAAACATACCGGCGAACTGTGGGTGTACATTAAGTACACCTCTGCCTAACCCTTCGGGGAATACAGGCGTGATGGTATGTTTAATATATAATATCTATACTCGTAATTGGTAAACTCCTTGTTGCTGCGTTTCATTCAAATGGATAGTTTTTTAAACTATCCATTTGGAACTATAACAGATGCAGGCCAATTACATGAATTAAATAGATAGCATATCTTTGCTCATGTCATATGAGCTATTAAAGATGGAGGTACAAGCATAACGGATTTGATTTCTCAATGGTCATTACAAATGTCCGGCATGATTATTATAAATGTTAACTCTACTCTTATTGAGGCACAAGTAATAATTGATTTATTTCTGGGTCCCAATACGAACATCTCATGGACATCACGATACCTAGGTCTTATCCTATCCTATATTACTATCTTTACCTCATCATCTTAAGCAACCACTCATATTAAGCATTCTCACTAAAATAGCTCTTCGTCTATCTGATTTTCTGATACCTCTTTAAGCCTAAGCTTCTGAAAATATTTCGAGAAAATTTGGCAATTTGGATTCAAATGATGCGAGTGGAACCGCGGGCAACAACTAGTATTAAATAATAACGTTTCTGGCATATAAGTTTTTGTTAAGTTAAAACAAAAAAGCGAGATGGCGCTGCCAGCACGCTCAGTTCGACTCGGTATTTAAAAAATCTTTAAAAATAGTAATTAAGTGTTTTTTCTGAAATTCTTATCACGACAGTGCATAACTAGAAGCAATAACTCAGTGAAAGTGTAGTCAGGAAATAGTTTCAATTTTAAACAACTTTTATGGACTAAATAGAATTAGTAAAAAAGTAAACAAACGAAGTGCAAAAATAAATGAAAATTACCATTATTCAAGTGTAAAAACTTTGTGAACACATAGATCAACAGTTACGTGTGAATAAATTACGTCCTAGTGCGTAAAACATAATCCAGAAAGTTCATGTGTGAACAATATAAATCGTTACGAAATTTAAAAATCCGCCAACTCATTATTGAATATTTGTTTACTTAAAATAACGCCACCTATTATCCAATAGTAAACAAAAAAAACATGTGCGACATCTATGGATGAGTAGCTTAACTAACACAATTGATCAATATTAAAATACTAATATGGTACTACGATTCACCGAAAGAGGGCATTTAATAATATTACGACATCTATAAATGAGTGGTTGAACTAGTACAGTTGATCGATAATATAATACTCATATAGTACCACGATTATCCGAAAGAGGTCATTGAATAACATTACTGTATAAAATTACTTTATAAGAATAAAATTAATCAATATTCTGAAATGGAGAACCAAAATGTTACTTTTCGATCTCAAAATGTTAAAAAAAAAAATGAATCATTAAACATGTCATTTACATCGATCACCTCAGACTGTTTGGCAAGAAGCTTACCAGATTTATCCACTGCACAGTTATATAATGAGGAGTCCGAGTGCTATAAAGAACAAATATTAAAATTACAAGAACAACTACAAATCGCGCATGCTGAAATAGACAACTTAAATTCGGAAAACAGCAATCTTAAACACCAAATTAATGAACATGAACGTAAAATCGTACAATTAAAACAAATTTGTACAGGCTCGCCACAAGTTGTAAAAATCAATTCTCAAAAAACGAAGAAAAAACTAAAAATAATGCAAAATAACAATTTAAACACGAGTACTGTAGAACTTGGACTAAAAACAGATGACGAAAATATTCCAAAAGATGGCGACACCAGTAAGATGCACATACAACAACAAAATATACCAGAGTCTGTAGTGGCTCCAGATACCCAAAATGGCGTACGAGAAATGACAATATATAACTGCAAATACAATCAATCACAAGATGACACTAAAACCTTAGAAAACATTAGTGTAAAAAACAACCGAAAAATATTCATTATAGGAGAACAGCAGTGTATAGGTCTTTGTAAAAAACTATCAATTTCGAGGGAAACAAATAAATACGAAAAATATAACACATACTCCTTTATAAAGCCGTATGCTAAGTGTAACGAGTCATTGAAACCATGCTATAATTTGGACATATCTGAAAATGATTGGGTAATTCTGTGTATTGGTGAAAATGATACAAACCCAAACCAAATACAATTTCACTTAAAGAATTGTTTAGAATTGTTAGCCAAATGTAATGTAATAATACTTAGCGTTATAAGAAATAGATATCTTAATGAAAAAAAACTAAATACTCTTCTAAAATTGACATGTCACACTTACCACAATTGTCATTATTTGGATATATCTAATTTCAGTGAAAATTATTATAACTATCACTACTTACAGGGTCATATATGCAGGTTAATCAATATTACCATAGATACTAAAGACTATGAAACTAAATACATTCCTACGGGTACAAATAAAGCAAAACCCTATTATCTTACTCGTAATTCACATGGCCTACCCAAAAGTTCCCCTATGGAAACATGCAAAGTAAAAGGGACTATCCCATATTATTTTCCTATTATTAAACATGATTCAACTATAACTTCTTCTAAAATATTAGGCGATGATAGTTTTTTATGCCAAAGAAATTAAAAAAAGATAAAAAAACTAAAATAAGATTACTTCATCAAAACATTGCGGGCATTCTAAATAAAATTGATAACATAGAATTAAGCCTAATTGAACTTACGAAAAATATCGATCCAATACAGATTTTATGCTTTAGTGAGACTTTTATAAAAAGAGGCGACGAGACTAATATTACTATTAAGGGATATACAGTGGGCAGCTACTATTCTAGAAAAAAACAAAAGCGTGGTGGTACATGCATTCTGACATATTGCGGAATTGACTGCAAGCCAATAGAAGTATGTAAAGAATGCTCTTGTGATAATATATTTGAATGTTGTGGTATAGAAATCCCCAGTATGAACACAATAATAATATGTTTATACAGAATACCTACTTCTGACATAAATTCATTCTTTAATAAACTAAAAATACTGTTACATAAATTAAGATACAAAACTATACATAAAAAAATCATATTAACAGGTGATCTAAATATTAATATACTATTAAAAAACAAAAATACAAATACTTTAAAAAATATTCTATCAAATTTTAATTTAACTTTACACATAAACGAGCCAACCCGGCAAAATAACTGTATAGATCTCATAGCAAGTAATCACGAAGAAGCACGTGGGTCGGTTCATCGGCTCTATCTATCTGATCATGACACCGCGCAAGTGTTAGAATTTCCAGGAAGGTGTGAAAGAATTTCACGATATTGGTACGTTAAAAAACGAGACTTTAGTGATAAAAATAAAGAAAAGTTTATATATTACATATCACAATTATCTTGGCAGGAAGTCTACGCGGAATCAGACGTAAATAAATCGTTTAATATTTTTCACCAGGAACTTACATTATATTATGAATTATGTTTTCCCTACTATAAATCTAAAATAATTTCAAACATTCAATCTCCTGCATGGATAACTAAAGGACTGAGAAAAGCCAGCGGTATTAAAAGACAATTAAGGTTTAACTATTATAAATATAAGCAAAAAGAAACACTTAAAAAATATAACACTTATGAAAAAATATTAAAAAAATGCATCATATGGTCTAAAAAAAATAATACTAGAAAACAACTAAATCTAGCAAAAAATAAAGGTAAAGCCACATGGGATATAATAAAAGATAAAAATAATAATATCAAGTCGATTAACAGCATAACATCAATACAAAATGATGGAACTATTACTCACAATCCAACTCAAATAGCTACAATATTTAATGACTTCTTTATTAATGTTAGTAATGGAAATAATTTACACTCGCCTAACGATCAATATAAAAAATTATCAATACATTTTAATGAAAAATCTATATTTTTGAGACCCACATCAGAGCTTGAAATCATAAATATTATTAAATCATTAAATAACACCAGAGCTGTAGGGTATGACTCGATTACTACAGAAATAATTAAAGCGAGTGCTTGTGTCATTGCCCCAATTCTTGACCACATAATTACAAACTCCCTGATGCAAGGAATATTTCCAGATAAATTAAAACATTCTATTGTAAAGCCATTGTATAAGAAAGGTGATAGAAAGCAACCTAATAACTATCGTCCTATTACTCTTGTACCTATAATATCTAAAATTTTTGAAAGAGTTTTTTACAACAGATTAATTGAATTCCTAAATAAACATAATATTATTAAAAAAGAACAGAATGGCTTTCAACAAAATAAATCAACCTCTTTAGCAGCATTTTCCCTTATAAGAAATCTAACTGAATACATAGATGAGAAAATTCCTGTTGTAGCCATATTCTTTGATATGAGCAAGGCTTTTGATTTTGTAGATCATGAGATCTTGCTCACCAAATGTGAAAAATATGGCATTAGGGGTGTAGCTTTAGATTGGATACAAAGTTTTCTTACCAATCGTAAACAATGTGTTGAAATTACTAGTTTAAATGACAGAAATGAATGCAGTGTACTCAAATCTATATACAAGGTCAACAAATTCGGAGTTCCACAAGGTAGCGTTTTAGGCCCCTTATTATTCTTATTGTACATTAATGACTTACCAGACTCAATAAATTGTCAAAGTGTACTATTCGCAGACGACATATCTGTTATAGTGCCTTACAAGGATAAAGAAACAACTCACGAAATTCAAATAAGTAAAGAAGTACAATTAGTATTAAGATGGTTAAAAGCAAACAAATTAAATGTAAATCTATCAAAAACGAAATTCATAAAATTTGGTACGTATAAAAGTAAATACTCTGATAAAAATAACATTAACATAAAAATAGGAAATGACATTATAGAAGAAGCTGATAGTATAACATTTTTAGGTATAAGTCTTGATAGCTTTTGCAACTGGAAACAACATATAAATGATGTTTGCCTCAAATTAAGCAGATTTGTCTACGCCCTGAGAAAGCTTCGAATCAGGTCAGATGAAAAGACTGCAGGTATAGCATATAAAGGCTATGTAGAGTCAATCCTTAGGTATGGATTAATAATATGGGGGAATTCCACTGATATCAGTCAAGCATTCATCGCACAAAAGAAATGTTTACGAGCTATTTGTGGAGTAGATCCACTAGACTCCTGTAAACCCCTATTTAAAAAACTAAACTTGATGACATTGACCTGCATGTATGTTCTTGAAGTATCAGTGTTTGTAAGGAAGTATAATGACTTTTTTAAATTCAAAGGGGATCACGTTACTAAATACAGACCAAGAGATCCTACTAAAATCATCATTCCATTTTGCAGAACAAGTTTAAATAAAAAGAATGTGTATCACATGAGCATATCAGTTTTTAATAAACTGCCAAAGAGTCTGAGGGAACTTCCATTTAAATATTTTAAAATAAAGTTAAGAAAATGGCTAGTGGATAAGTGCTTTTATACCATAGAAGAGTTCATGCAACATAAAACAACTGTATCTGATTATTTGTAAAAATAATAATTAATATAATGTGATATATAACAGTAATAAATATGCTAAATATTAAATAAATATACTAAATAATAATATAGCCTGACATTTGTTAGTAACATAATATATAATTTAATAAATTTTGTTAGTAATGTAATATTAGTAATATAAATTATAATACATATCAATACATCATTATAAATTTTTGCATGCCTATTACAGGCAGAATATAGCTTGAACTATGCACCATTGTTAAATCTGGTACCACCTGTATTCTGTGCAAATAAATGTTTTCTTTCTTTCTTTCTTTCAGTTAAAGAAAATCAGCCATGTCAGGGTTGTATGTGAATGTGGCACGTTTCGTTATAACGCCTTAACCGTCTAAACTTTATTGGTAAAGTAGTCAGCGCCACCTCATACTAAGGCTATAACACAGAGGATTCTCATAAAGCCTTAATCTGAGCTAAACGCCGTAGGAGACCGTTTTTCATGGCGTAATCGACGGAATTTTTCTGCCTTTCGCTAAAATTACTAAAGTTGTGGCCATCATATTCATATTTTTGGCCGAATTATCCAATATAATAACTTTCAAAAGAGTAAGAGACGACTTTTAAAAGGAAAAGTTCTGCGAAAGCACGTAATGGCTCATCCCGCTCACGATTCCTGCGCCCGAGGCGGAACAGGCGGACCGGCAGCGTCAAATAAGTTTCTAATTGCTTATATTACCAAGTTATATTCGCTCTTGGAAGTAATTAAGTCACGAAGTTAAAACCGCATTCACGTATTTTCACAGAACTTAACAGATTTTTCGTCTCTCCAACTACATAACGAAACGAAATAATATTTCTAGCAGTCATAAATTAAAGCTTTCTAGTGCGAACGTGGAAACGAAAGCACTTTGATATAAGTCAGCGGCAAAGGTTACGTACCTCGCAAACCCATTGAAGCAAAGCGGTGAAATGCATCCGCGTGGAAAAGTCATGAAAAATACCCTCTCCTCTTTACGGTGTAAGCCTCTCGAAGAGGTGACAAAACGTTCGCTCGCGGCCTCAGGCTGCGGTGTAATAAAAGTGTCGTACACGTGACATGTGCCCGCCACGCCTCGCATACTTTCTACCTGCATACCGACTACCGATGCTACCTTTGGAATAAGAACGACACACTGAAGTTAATATATTATAGAATAATATTGACAAAGTCAAATATAATCCTTAGGCATATTCACGCTAGAATGTCAGGTGTCGGTTCACTGTATGTCAGCTGACTCCAACGTCAGTGGCAAATTAAAGCGAACTAAATAATTAATAATTAATAATCTTAATAATTTTACTGCAGTCGCTGAGCAAATGAACGAGAAATGCTCGCTTGCGTCTACGTATGCGTGGTGTTAACGCTCTATTCAATATTGTATTTGCCGCAAATCAGTGGCTGCTCGCGCGCCGTAAAGATGGCCACAGCAAACATAGCCTGAAGACCCAGTAAAACATAATTTTTGTAAACAATAAACTACTTAATTTTCGTTTTTACAAAATAACTATAAAACAACCAAACTACCTTCATAAAAATAAATACCTCAGAAATTCTTTATAAAACTCAAGATGAAACGGGTTGTATAAAAAGAATATAATGTAATGTTAGAGTGGGCAGACGCTTAAATTCAGGAGATATGAAGGAAATGTGTATGCTATTCTTGCTTTCAAGTTGGCAATAACGCGGTGGATATGGAGCGTGCTTGTGGCGTTACCGTGGCAGTAAATTAAGTACGGGCACGGGCGAGGGACGCGCGGCTCACAGCCAGAGCTATCTTACACGAGGATCGTACACTATCTAACACCGCAAGCAACCGGGAAACCTTTTAATGTTGCAAGTGCACTTATATCAGTTTCCAGCTTGAACATAATGTAGCTGTAACATTTGTACGTGTATTATGGTAACGTTTGTTGTTTATTTGTCTTTAGGACTAAATCTGTCCAATAAATAGACATTAAGTCAAACGGCTTAATTAAATGAACCGATAACTTACTAAACAGATTTTTACCTAAAAGGTACAATATTTTTACGAAAAGAAGACCGTTTTACGTCGAAAAAGAATTTCTAGAGGGAATATAAAGGAGGGCAACTTAAATTTAGTGTATCGGTCTGTGAGTGTTTACGAGCCAGGCCCCTAAAATAAACAAACCGACAGTAAAGCACAAAGGCTAGGGTTCTGGGAAATGGCTGCCCATTCTGTATTTCATCACTGCCGTCTTACAACGATGCTGAGTATATGTTCGATATTTGTTTGTTTTAGGAGTTTGTGTATACAATCACAGTGAAGATTACTGTTCTAATTTAAAAAATTGCAAGTCCACGTCAAAAACGTCTTTTCTTAAAACTGCCAGTCATCATCGAATAGAAGTAAATCTATTTCTAAACGTTTATACAAAACAGGTCGCCAGTTATAAATGTAACTAAATGTCTGTAACATAACAGTGAACGAAATACAAGCTGTGGTAACAGCTATATTCAACAATGTAAGGCTTTAACGCTCGTTTTGTGTTACGTGTACCAAGGTGTGTAAAAACTAAAGTTGTAAAGGGTTGTAAATGGACACAATAGGGTGTGAGTTTGCGGCGAGGGGGCTGTGGCAGCGGCCGGCACCAGCTTTTACTGAGAATTGCTGCGAAAAGGCAAAGTTACGTGCGCCCGAAAACTCCAACAACACATGTGGAAACGAGGTCAGGCTCTGTCAATACTACTGAACAAATAAATATGTGTCGTATATTAAAATATTAGCTTTGGTTTGCTTGGTCGAAGGCTACCCTTTTTATTTTACACCACACTGTATTTAGAAACACATGAGTTTTCAGTGTTTGCCATCAAAAGCAGTTAATTATAACAGATATTAAATGAATTTACCTTAATACAGTAAATAATTCTTATGTAAATATGTTAATCGTAAAACGACAGATAACGTAACATTGGATGCGAGGGCAGAAACTAATGAAATCATTAACAATAATAGGTAATCTACTGCGGCTAATGTTCGGTCACGTCATTATCACACGATAATTACGAAATAATCTAGTTTCTGAAACTACATTAAAAAAAAAAAGCTTTGTACCTATCGCAAAATAATAATTGGATATGAAGGTATGCTTCGTTTATTTACATTTTATTTATAATAGAATAAAGAGGAAAATTATAAAGAGGAAAGAGATGTTTGATCTCTGAAACTACTGAACTGATTTGGATAATTGTTTCACCATTGGTAAGCTTTAATATCCGATTAACATAGGCTATTTATTGTCGTGCGCTTTATCCGGAATCATATGCGCGAAGTCCCGGGAAAATCTGTAGTTCTGTATCATTATAGGTATTTTGAATCAGTTATTTTGACCATCCTTTTGTTGTTTATAACAGTTAAGTATAAATTTAGGTATAAATTATCTATTTTTCAAGAGAACCAAGTACTACTTCGATTTCGAAATAATTTCCGTAATCTTAAAGTATCCGAAAACCAACTGTGTCCCGCGGTGTTACCCACGTTCATCTAGTTCCCAATCCTGTAAGAACTTCCCAAAATCCTTTCTTAGCGAATGCGTAGGAACTCTATATAGAACCTATTTAGCACATGTTTCTAGGTCTCATAGTTTCTGATATTTCATGATTAAAAAGTGAGAGTAAGTGATGTTTCATTGCTATGTATATGTACCTATAGATTATCTAGTGATGTGAAAGGAAAATTGTTTTGTTTTAAGCTCAAAAAAGTTATCAAACAAAGAGAAAATATAGGATGAGGGAAAATGTGTATCCATAAAAACAGTGAGTTAGGAGACGGCGCTAATGAGAGAGCATAAAGCGTGACGTCGTAAAGCCAGCGCATTAAGCGCTGCCGCCAGAAGCTGCCCGTAATCTATTCGTAGCTATTTTAATTAGCATGGTAGTAATAATAAAACGGGGGTGAAGTTTTTGTGGCATCTCGGGCGATGTTTTCCGAGGCGCGGTGTCGGAGCCGCCTGGCCGCCGCCGCTGCCGTGCCGCCCGCACACAACACACAAGCCTCCGACATCTCTGCGGTATGGGAATACTTAACGCAAGTTCTCCTTAACTAAACTTAAATTTCTACTCCCTGCATCTCTCAATAGTAATTTTTCCCAAAACTAATTTACGAATTTCATGAAGACTATTACGGTCCACAAAACATAAAGAAACAGTATAAATCTTTTTACAGTTTTAACTACATAATTCTATAAGTTTTTTGTGTTCTAATGTTATTTTAGAAGTCTAGAATGAAACTAAATGGCAGTAAGTATGATTATACCTATATGTCACCGTAAAATTGAAAATATTGTTAGATTACTTATAATCTATCTCGCGAGATTGTAAGCTGTCGCTAGATTGTGAACTCAACGTCCTAACTGCTTAAAATTTAACGCATTAGTTTTCGCTACATTCTCAGATCAAATAAAAAGATAAGATGGAACTTTGCGAACAAAGAAGTGAGGCCTGCTAAAACTACGCATTGCCGTGTACAAACACAATCACACGCACACACGTATACCTTATCTACCGAAACTACGCCTTATCTTGTAGTCTATTGAAAGCTATTGAAAGCTCGACTGACAAGATAAGGCGTAGTCTACATTATAATTTATCGAAGTGAAACCGTAGATTTGTTAAATGGCATGCAACGGATCACACTTCGAAGTGTGATATGAATGATATGATCTCCCGAAAAAAATGCGTTAAATTGTAAGCAGTACATTGGGGTTCACAATCTAGCGTCAGTTTAGAATCACGCAAGATAGATTATGATCTAACGATGTTTACAATTTTACGGTGACATACATATACACAGAATCGTCATGGATTAGTGACCTATTTGCAAATTACCTTACCCTTTACAACAACTTGCCTACCATTTCAGTCTCAAGCCTGGAAGATAGATAATACATTAAAAACACAAATGCCTACAAAACAGACATAGTACATAAAGCTGTAGTGTAGCTAGATAGCGACGGAACCAACGTGCCGTACCAAGAGGTTGGACATTAAAGTGGAGCGTATCTCTGTAAACTAAATCTAGCCGGGCACGGGCACGATAGCTCCACAATCGCTTTCCTACTAGCTCTTGTTTCACGCACCGGCTGTGACTGTAGCGCTAGAATAATACTCGTCTCTTGGCACATTTTGTGGTATCATTGTATCTCAGTTTTATATCCAGTTTCGAAAATTCTGTCATGCTTTCATTCTAAATTATGTTTATGAAGGTCGATATTATTAGGTTTTATAAAATACATTTGGCATCTGGTGTTACTGAATAAATATGGTACGTTGAAAACACAACATACGAAAATCCAAATTTCCTTAAAAAAATTTGTAGCGACATAGGCCATCCTGGAACTTCCGTGATCCATTATAAGATTTAAATAAGAAATAAAGCTATCCAAGTAGAGGTACATTAGCTTTAATGGGTTTAAAGTTAATTTATTAAAGAGAAAAGTAAGGTTGGACCATAAGATGCAAGATAGTGTCGTGCAAAGGGAGGGCCGAGCCTCACAAGCAGAGGAGTCTCCCCCAGGACGGCATTACATTTCGCTATAAATTTTATCCGCAGCCTGGACTAGTACAAAGATCTACTAGCGAGATTTCATATAAAAACTCTTTTGTTTTCGCTATCTCAGTTAGATGTGTCCGATTGGAGGGACAGCTAATAATGCTTGATATTAAAAAAGTTTATCAATAACGACTTTGTCCAAGATGCGAGCGAGGATACTATTGCAATTAAACACAACCGTAAAGTAAAATTCCAGATTCCAAAGAAAGATGTTTTTTTTTTAATTTCACCATTTTCTTCAAACGATATTTTAGTGAAAAAATTTTTTACGGAAAAATTTAATATGGATAACGCAAAATAAGACAGGATTCTTGTGTACGACTGCTTATTTTTTGATTAATTCTTAATATTGTTTCATTTCTAGTTTTTATGAATACAGATAGTCTGCACTACATTTCCTTTGTTTAGGACAACACACTGTGGAAGTTTTTTTATATCCTAGATACCCAATACTTATTATTTTATAAATAGAAGCCACGTTAGAACAAGAAATGTTTGAAAATGGAGATTGAAAGACATTTGTCCGGCAAAATGTCGTTCGCCAGGTCAGGTGGCATACGATGAAAGCGTTCATAAATTTACGTGAGACGAGCTTGTGTTAGGCGCAGGTGGTGCCATATACAGGGTTTTGAGAGAAAGCCTACATCTCATACTAAGAAGCATTGCGTTAATATTGAATTTGTTATAGGTAATGTTACACAATGTCATCTCATCGTGTAGTTGCTTATAGTCCATCTAAGCTAATAGGCAACGTTTGACAGTTTTGACAGATTGAAGAATACGGATGGGGTTAAAGAAATCGGTTCTTACAATATCCGATTCTTAATTGATATCGATATCTTTCTTTGTATTTACTAATTGATCCGTTTTACGGATTTTTATATGTACACTAGATAGGCGGGTTTGGTCTAAGTAGAATGCGTGAAGTTAATTTATACAGAGATGACATAATTTTAATTTGATTTAGGTAAAATCATTTATTTGCATGTAGGTAGTATTTTGTGAAAAACTAGCGTATGGTTTTTTACAATAATATTTTCATTAATGTTAGTTTCGTTCAGAGATTTATGCTTATTTATTTAGATTCAAGCATAAAACACGGCTAGATTGTAAACGGCTCGTTATCATTTAATTCGATTATTCGGATATTTTACCGACTATAATCGGTTTATTTACACATAATTATGTGTGTACAACAGATTTTAAAGAGTCACAACACTACGTTAAAGTAGTTGACTACATGACTTTGAAATGAAGTCTAGAAAAAAAGCTATCTGTTGTATATTTTGCATTAGATTTGAATTTAAATTTAGTGATTAGGAATCGTTCATCTTGTGATAAAATAAAAATAACTTCATAATTCCATGGTTTTACGATGAAGGTTATTGAAATTGTGTGAGTTACGCCTATACAAAGTTATTTCGGCCCGAAAAGTATGAAAGTGTCAAGCGGTACTTCTTAGATTAGATAGATATAATCAGTCTATTATAGAAACCGGACAATTGCGAGTCGGACTCGCCCACCGAGGTTCCGGGTTCCGTACAAATTTGTAGGTACATATTATAAATAGTTTAGAAATAAAGTCTCGCAGTTTAATGTATAAGTAGTTGCCAAATTTTTCCCGATACTTGTAGTATAAGACAGGTCAACGGAATTACTTACCCTATAAATTTTAATTCCCTTGAGAGTGTCAAAATATACCTACGTTTTTGCGGCATAAACGGCCGTTTTTTTTCTACCTTAACTAAGTTTTTTTTCACAAGTTCAAGGGACTTTAGACCTGAGTATATGGTTTTAATTTCAACTCGATACGCTTTCCCGAGAAATTTTAATTAATCATTATTTTCCTAATTTTTCATTTAATTTTTCATCCTATAAGGGCTCCGTACGGAACGGAACCTTAAAAATATAGTAGATATGAACCAAAATTTCAACACGATGCTCTGAGTTCTCGGAAAAAATATATAAAAAATGTATTTACTATTTCGAATATAACACGATAAAAGTTCGTTGAAGCAACGTGTGTGCGGGTAAAGATAGAATCTCGGCTAACGAAGTAAACAATCGACACAGAAAATTCGTGTCCGCCAAGCGGGCTAACAGAACGACTCCAAGACAAAGGACTGATGAATTTGATTATTTTGTTCCATTCTACTGTCTCTATCCTCCACGAAATCAAAGCAAACGTACGTCAGGTCTTCGATGTTTGTTTCAACAATAGAAGCTGGAAGGAGTTGTTTTCCGAAGTTCTCTATAGTAAGATACTATTTATTAAAATAGAAAAGACTGATTTATAATATTAATTAATTGTTTAAGTTGGCTACTTGCACTAGCTGTTACCTACATAAAAATATAATGAAATACGGCATCGTTTAAAATTACGCGTCATAATCGTATTAGATAATAACACAAGCGGCGCTGACATTGTCCTTAAAATAAAACTGTTATAATTCCAATGAATAACGGAAGGTTTAACGTAACGATTGACAACATTTCATCTGTCTACCCCACAATGTCTAGGGCATGAATTATTTGGACGATGCGAGGTGTAACCGTAGACTATTCCGCATTCCGTACGTACGATTGCAGCTACGAGCATGGTTTGCCGCCTCTCCAACCGACAACGCCGACACACAACGCTGAGTGGCACGTCACCTGCATTCCACTCCAATGCTTCGATACAACACTTTCAGTCCAATTTTATGTGGAAATACCATGTTTTATAACCAATACGAATTCTAAAGCAAATAAACTACAAAATCCTTTTCTCAGCTCAAGATCCTAGCAAACAAGAATTTGAACCGGCTTCTAAACTTATCATATTTTCTAGTCCACCCGTGACCATTGAGCAGACTTCGGTTTTGCGTCCGGTTAATAAAACCTAAAGTAAGACATACTTTAGCTCAAGAAAATTTTGCTGAAGTAATTGTAGGTATGCCTCTTTATAGCAGGTACGGAAAATCCTCATGGATCGTCTGCCACCTAGGGAGGGGCAGGGTATATCGGACTCGTACCGACTAAAAACCGAACTTGACTTCCCTTGCCTTATAGTCACGGCCATGACATGCTCTCGTCTGATCAGGCCCTAAAGCCATAGCTTATGGAGGCCGGAGGTCAGTCTGCGCCCTCCTCTCCGTCTCCTGCGGATCGGGAGATAGGAGAATAACTCGCCACTTTTGCAAGCATAACTTGCTCGCAGTAGGAGGCGGAAGTAATTGTACGCGTGCCCATCACATTATCAATAAATAAATTCATTTAGTTACGATAAATATAAAAGTGTAACACAATAGCACGACTAAAATGCTACTACTGTGCTACGGGAAATGAACATTATGACAAAGTTTCCCCGCGAAAAAATATAGATATATCTGTTATTCCCGTTGAATGGTGGAAGTAGCCAACAAGACTATGGTCAAATATATCTGTAAAAGCTTCTATTCAATAAACCTTCACGACGTGTAACACAATCGCGTTGCACAATTTAATTTCTAATTGTATTAAGTTGAGTAGAGACGTACTTTGCCATGATTTGCAGATGCAAATACCACTGAAAATATTACCATACCTAAAAAGTGAAAAAGAACTTGTAATGATTTGTCATTTTAACTACTAAACTCGAAGGCTTCTGAAGCAGAAGAAAGGAAGTAGGAATGCGACGTGTTATTTACGACCAGTGATTCCGGCGCACTAGGATTGTGCAGGAAATCCACCTGCAACTGGCTTGCTGTTTCTTGCGATGCACGCTCTAATATTTATTGTTCGCTTTAATATATCGCTATTTGATGGTGACTTATGGAAAGTTAAAATCAAAACATAGCATAATAGCATTTTCGGGCTATAATGTTCCCACAGCTGGTCCACAGGCCTGCTCTCGGTGAGAGGAAGTGGGTCGTCATCCACCACTCGGGACCATTGCGTGTTCTAGGACATGCCGGTTTCCTTCACCGTTTTGGTAGCAGTACTTTACTTTGTGTAAATTATTTCATCACTTAGATCACCACTGATAAAATAATTTACACAAAGTGCCTGTTTCGGTTCGAACCTACGACTTTTAATCGCGGCCGCTACCACTAGGCCACCACCGCTCAACACCACCAATCAAAACATGTTGGTTTTTAAATGTGGGTAAAGTTGCCCGCGCACGCATCAAAAATAGATTTTTATCAAGGGAGCTAACTTGATGTCGTTCCAGGGACATAAAACCTTACTTAGCGAGCCACAAATCCTCGTAACGCTAAGCCGAGATAAAACACTAAGCTCGCGGCACAACGAGGCCACGCTCAAATTTTTCACCTGGGACTGCGCACCGGCGCGCCACCAGAGAATGTGTGCCACACGAGATATTACTTACACATGAATTATGACGTTTATAATGAAACTCTGGCTGACTTCCCAGACCCTCTATAACACTTTGGTTGAATTTAGCTTTATGTGCGTTATTATTTCTTATACATAAAATTTTACGCGACAGAGTTTTAATTTTTAGACTTTCAGAATAGGATCGCAAATGTTCAAATCCGCTGAAACGTTACATATATGAATACATTACGTATTTGCCAAACCGCTGATTCAAAAGGGCTTTTCGTCTGTTCAAACGGAGTTGTGGACGCGGACGAAGCTCGGCATCCGAGATCAGCAAACAGAGAAGAGTAATAAAGCCATTAATTCCGCTTTACGTGCAAATAACATAAATCAGACTGTAGCGCCTCGCGCCGCAAGACCGCTCCGAGCAGCACGCAGTGGAGCCGTGGGTAAATTAAGCTCTTGTCATACGTCCTATTGCAGACGAGCACAACATACTGGTATTTATAAATTAAACTAATCGGAGTTTCAATTATAAAAAGTACCAACCAACCCCCAACCTATCATGTAACTAGCGATACGAAAATAATTTCTAGCCAGATCATCGAATAACAAAGAACACAAGTTATGAACTAGGTATGTGTGAACATTTCCTATTAATGCCGTTTAATATACTTTTACATAGGTAACATTACTGGACTTCTTATATAATACCACGTTAAATATCACTAGTTCATATTATGTTAAATAACTCGTTTCTGTCTTTTTAGTGAATTTTATCATATTGTTCAATTATATTTTAATTTTGAAAATACTTTTGTAATTATACCACAACAGTACTGTTTATAACGTCACTTTAGTTCTTATTGCACTCGATACGTGATTTTAAATAGCTCTGCGATAAAGTTTGATAAATATTCAGTGTTATATACAACGTGTGGATTTAAGAAATCTGTATGTTTGTCTCTTTTTAGTTTCTTTACTTATTTCTTACATTTTGTGAATTATATTTGTAAAAGGTGAAATTGACGTCGTAGTCATCAATTATACCTCATCAGTAATCCAGTACAGATGGAAAATGAATATTATACAAAATTAATACAATCAGATGAATATTATGACATATTTATTTATTATTGGTCGTCGTTGCACCATTTTCGATTCGATAACCAAATAATCGATAATCAATACTAGACAGTTATCAAAGTGTCATAATCGGATCGATAATCGCATTGTTACGTTCCTGCAATCACTAGTTCCATCTGTCAAAAAGTGGTTTACCTGGTGGACAAGGTATAATTGTTACATTTTTTTTTCGCTATAGTAGCCTACTTCATTATAAATTCTAGATTTTTTGGCTATCGGAATTAATCATATTTTTAATTTGCGTTGTTTTAGTCTTAATGCAACTATTATCAAGAGAAGAGTTTTTATTTGAAATTATGCCCACGATTTTAATTTCACCTTGTACCTATAGGTATGTAGAGTTGCCTTTTTTATGAAATATCTTCATGAAGTATCCGGTGTCATTTATGGCTTAAATCTAGTGACACATGATGTGTTTCATTCTAAGAATATTTTTTTTATTCGTAGTTTTCAACAAGAAACAAAGAACAGAGATCCATACAACGGTACGAAAAGGAAGTTTAATAGGAATAAGTAAAAACATTAACATCGCATTTCAATGTAGACGACGGAATGAAATGCATTCCAAAGAGTTAATAACAACGACAATATTATTGGCAATAGCTTCGCAACGTCGTCGGGCGGACTCGTTCCGAGGATTAACGAAAATTAGATTTCAATAAGACGCTTGAGTCGAGGCATGGAACAAACCTAAGTCGAAGCCGGGTAATGCGCAGACGGTCACGCTCCACCCTTTAATGCTATGTCAGCAATCCGGGTGCAGCCGCCCCGAGCGCGCCTCGAGATCTGCGCCTCTAACTACATACGCACACATTAAATAAACACTTAATCCAACGTTAAGCTGGTACAAGTTTAAATTATAGCTACAGTAAGATATGCATGTTGTATTTACTGAAACAATTTTCAATCCTCCACTGAAACAATTTAACGTTTTGTACTCGATTAAATTACGTTAGTCGTAATTAATAGGTATATCTATACAAAATAATATAAGGGTAGAGGTTTATACATAGAAGTGGCATAATATAAATAAACAACAGCTTTGGGGTCGCAATTTAATTCAGGCTCGAGTCCGAAACGACCGAAATAAATTGGAATAACATATATACCTACAACAATATATATGTATAGGCATTATTTTAAACATCGATGTGTATGTGTAGATACGTGTCTAGTTAGATTGCAAATTTAATGAAGTCGGTAGAAATTTCAATATTCCCATAAATGTTGCCCCCGAGCAGTGACCAAATAACAAACAACAAGGAAAACACCCGAGGACGTTAAGTATAGAGAGCTGTTCTGAATAAAAAAGTAGCTTTTCAAATAAATTATTCCCCCAATTCGGCCGTTTCGATTCAAATTGAAAGAGCATCTCAGTATAGAGATTTCTCTAACCGCGAAGGAAGAGAGAATACAAATAGGCATATAAACGGAAATGAAATGGCTTCATGAATCGTATGGACGAGTCACATCGTAGGACAGTTTGTCAAGGCAGGAGATTACAAAGAATTTATTGTTAGAAAAACTGAACGAGAAAAATATATATCGAGCTAGCTACTTGATCTTTATATTTTTATGTATGTTGGCTTACGATATAACAAATTGTCATTTTGTCATTGACATCATGATAAAATGCAGTGATGTAAGTATAGTTTACATTATGAAAATATGTACATTGACTCTCTCAGAAACCATGAGCTACGTATTGTCATTAAAGTTTAAAAGAGCAAGCTCTGCCTAAAGGCTATTCCCGTGATTTCAATTTTTTTTCCTAAACCACCCCAGTATTGACAACGAAAATAAAACAAAACAAATGAGTCGAGCAATTTCCGCTTATCTACGTCATTTTTGTTTTCAAACTAAAAATTGTTATTAAATCAGCTGGAAATGGTTGTTTTAGCCAAATGTAAGTAAATGCTACTCATAAGTAAACACTTCTATCAACATCTACCTACGTATTTGTATATATATATATATGAACAAACACAAAAAGCCATAAAACGTAAGTACGCGGGCGGTGCCGCGGGTGGGAAGCTAGTACATTACATATTCGCACGCCGTCCACGTTCCGTATAGATAGCTAGCATAATTCTCATAGGGACGCCGCGTTGCCCAACGAAACAATAGCAGATTATCAAACAAAACGACGTAAATAGTCCTCGGAATAGGAGAAATAGGGCGCGGGTTAAGGGTCCGCAGGATTTTCGCAGCGCGACTCGAATTCTAGATGAGGCAATCGCCGAACTTCTCTTTTTCTCATTATCATTATCCAAAAACTAAACTTCTTTTTATTGTGATTCATATACTGATATTAATACTTAAGTTTCTACAATTATCAGTTTATTGCATCGTTTGATAAAGATGACTTAGTACCTAAAGAAGTAATTTTTTCGTTAAGACGGTCCTGTAGAAGACCCCCAGGAGAGTGTTTATGTCAACTTTAGTGGAGTGGCTTTCCATCTTTATATATGCACAATATTTATAACTATTTATGACAAGATGTATGAATGTGGACGAAGCAAAAGAAGTATGCAAGAATCGTAGCAGATAGCGTTCTGTAGTTTCTACCTACTCCTAAAAAGGCGTGAGTGTATGTATGTATGTATTTATAACTGTTAAATTTGAATTTGGGTATTTTCAATTATGTATTCTTACAAATAATTATTACTCGTAAATAAAAACAATTTGAACCCATATTCCCGTAAATATTCTGGTCATTCAGTATATGTATTGACTGCACGGCAGTTCGACACCAAGTTTTAAGGCGTGCTATTACGGAAAGTCTATGTTTAGTGGATTTGTTTTAATACCCCTATTTCCCAGGCCTAGGGCAGTGTTTTGTGAAGTTATCTACATGCATAAATATACTGAGGTCACCTCTAGCAGAGCTAGATATTTAAAAGAAGTTTAACCTTTGACGGAGGTCCTATCTGAAGAATATAAAAACCAGATTTTTTTCAATGGAGTTGTTTGGTGTAGAGTTAAGATGAGATATGTAAGGTAAAAAGGTTTTGTTTTGGACGAACTTTTGTGTAATGTAAAAAAATCGAACATCGTTTAGTCAGCGAAAAACAATCTAACTGCCTCTCAAACAAATACCCTGCTAATAGTATAGCACGACGGATAAACAGCGCGACACAGAGTTTGTGTTAAAAAATAAAGGCGCGACGACGCCCGAATAAATGAGAGCGGCGATAAACAGGAGGATCCGTACCGAACGGAGGGTCGATACCGAAATACATTATTCCCCGATCCGAGTGTTCCGATTCAAATTGAAAGAGCACCTCCAACATGAGATTTCTCAGGCGGCGAGTGGGCGCAGAATATAAATCGACGCATAACCAGAAATGGAAAGGCTGTGAATTTTCGTTCGTGGTGAACGGTTGTGCTAAACTTTTACCTTAACAAACAACTAGAATTATTGCTAATTAAGTTAAGAGTTAACTTCACAACGGAATAACGTCGAGTGAACTTAACAGGTGTCGAACTTAATAGGGGTACTGTTAAGTTTGCAATCACTAAATAAAAAATCTGACATAAAACGGAATCGAAAGAAAAGCTGAAAATGAAATACTGATTCTTGCTTTAAGTTTAACGCAAATTAGATTTTATTGGAACGTCAGCAATATTGATAGTCTCTCACGCTCTCAGTGGTAAGCTCTGAAACTTACGAGATTTGTAATGAGAACTGACTTTTACCGCTTTTATTATAATGGTATTAGTAAGAATATGAAACATTTATGTATTATTAAGTTTTCTGTCACGTATTGCAATGAACATAAACTTATTTTAACTCGTTGTTGAATACATTTACTTATACAGAATAAACGGGACATACTTTCGCCCTCCCCTAATCGTGTATTCCGTCCTATTCGCAACACGCCCAGCCGATATTTACGTAACAGACGCCTCTGCTGACTTCTGACACCGTCTTCTAAACGTAACAAAGCAATGTTATATTGAATACACATAACAAATCTGCACTGTATACATCTCTGGCAGACTGGCAGAAACCCAATTACAATCTGTTTGTTGTGTGAGTGTAGTAGGTAGATGCTTTAAGAATTCTTTTCTGAACAACTAATTTTGTTTGTTTTGCTAATCCATTGTTTTAAAAATTTTAAGGACCGATAATAGAAAATTAGTTTTTAAACTATAGTTTCATACATTGATACAATTGGTTAATCCGATTAGACTCATAATGGACCCCATAGTTAGACAATCAAAGTAATCACTGCCCCTTTGTACCTCATGCAAATACGCATGGTCCATTGCACATAAACTAGGTAGCGAAGTGTAAAGAGGTTCGAGCCAGGCATTTAGCCCGTACAAGATGATTTCGAGAACCGCCCGAGGCAGCGGTGGGCGGCGGACAGAATGGGTGTCCGCGAGCGACGGCACTCTAACTTTATTAAGGACGAGACTCGTCGCTGAATCAAGGTGACGCGCCTTCACAATGCCCTATTCAGATTTAAATAGCTTTACGCCCAATTGCGCTTCAATATGGCTGTAGCTTGAGAGAATAGTTATATAATTAGGCAAAGATTCTCGCATCGGAATACTTCACAAACAATTTAACGAATTTCTGAGTTAAAACTACGGTCCCAAAATAATTATGAGCTGAGTAAAATATTATCTTCAAAATATTTATTATTATCTCACGGCAGAAAATTCGGACAAGATTTCTAATTATAATAAAAACCTCATAAAATAGAGAAAATGCGAAGGCACAAAAGAGGGTCTCGCTGATTCATAAACTGTAATTAGATTTAAAAAGACATTAAGGAATCTGAATGTTATACTGATAAAACTTCTTTCTTGTTCTGTAAAAGCTTTTATTAATAAGTGTGTGTGAGTGTGTATGAGTGTATGTCAATCCGTGTCAAGCCCTTTGGCCCACTATATCATCATTAACCCATTATATTGTCCTGTTCACTGCAGGGCACAGGACTCTTCTCAGAATGAGAGGGATTACGCTTAATCCACCAAGCTGACCAAATGCGGGTTGTCAGATTTCACACGCCGTCGGTAGAATCTGTCAGGCATGCAGGTTTCCCCATGATGGTTTCTTTCACCGTTTAAGCGCGTAACAATTTATTATTACCTAATACTAAACGACTTCGAAAAGTAAAACTCGAGAACTCTGACTTGGCAGTCGTATCACTAGGAAATGCTGTACTGCCGACGAAACAAAACTTTTATGACTTGTATATCATAACATAACATAACATACCATCACGCCTGTATTCCCCGAAGGGTTAGGCAGAGGTGCACTTAATGTACACCCACAGTTCGCCGGTATGTTTGGGTCCCATGTAATAGGGGGCGAGCCTATTGCCATTCACCGGGCACAAATCCAGACTCCGAGCTGCTACTGAGAATTTCATAGAAAAAATCTTGCTCGACCTGGGAATCGAACCCAAGACCTCTAGCGTAGCAGTCGCGATTGGGACCACTAGAACAACAAGGCAGCAGACATTATTTATTTATTGTTATATCATAACAATAAATAAATAATGTCATTGCTCTGGCTACTATGGCTTAGTGCGGGTTGGCTATGTATGAATGTTTATTAGCCAAATGTAATGAATAGAAAAATTGGGTCTTGCCCTTTACGTTAGATGTAGAAAAAAGGGAGAATGGCCCAGCAGTGGTATTGTATACTTAGGTTAACAATAACCTACCTAGATACCAAGAAATATGGCATTGATGATCAGAAATAATTATGTTCATGAATTTGCCTCACATGCTGCTTCGTTTTAGGTACTTGCTTGTAGATTAAGCTTGGTTGAGTGATAGATCTATGCAAGTAGTTCTATGTGTGGTTTTTAAGTAATCCAAATTAGTAGAGAAAAACAAGAGAAGTTGACACATTGGATCTGGATATTGACCATGACTCCATGGAGTTTCTTGCCGGATTCTTCTCCATGGGATCAACTTTTTGGAACCGTGCAACTAGAGTCAATAACGTTTCATAAACGCTTGTGAAAGCTTATTTGAAATAAAGACATTTGATTTGATTTATTTGATTTGATTTGAGGGACGACAAACGACAACACTCTTGAAGGGTTAAGTCCAAGTTAGCCCAAGTTAATTTCTGTCTCTCAGAGTAGAACGAGATAATTTATAACTACGTAATCATCCTTAATTTAGTGTGAACTTACAAAAGGCATCTTACATGAGTAAAGGCATCTACCGCACGCGTTACCATACGAACAATGGCGCGCGACAAGCAGTGGGGTGTGGGTTCAGGGCGGCACAAAGTTTGGCAATTATGGCGACCGCATGTCTGAGAGCGTCGCTACACTCATTACCGACTGAAACTCGACTCGTCTAGATTAAAAGTCCAAGAGACACGGGTCCCGGGAAATACCACGCCAGGCGCTGGTTAAGATGGGGATTAATGTTTAAGACAGCGTTCAAACAAATAGCGTAGTTAAGACTTCCCCGATAGTTGAAGTGCCCTTTGGTTAAATATCGTAATTATACGGTTTAAACGGCAGGTTATAGATTACTATTCATGGCTTACTTAACGAAGACGTTAAATAATTCCGAAGAAAACAAGTAAAAATGTCTAAGGATAATTAAATTACGAAGTCTGAAAACAACTGGGTAAGTTGAATAAGTAGCAAGCTAACTGTGCCACGCCAACTGCTTCCGTTGTTCCGTGTTCGTGAACATCTAAACAAATAATGTAGTTAGATTTCTGCTTTTCTCAAGTATTCTTAGTTAGAATACGGAGGAACTTATCTCCAGAATATACAAGTAGATGTAGCTACATTATTCTAGTGTTTTTCTTTGCATCTTTAGAACCTAGGTTACCAGACCTATATTAGTACCAACTTATATAAAGATATATTTGAGCAAAACTAAACGAGTTAAGTTTACACGGACGTTGTTAATTCAATAATTTCATGATATTTTTGTTTGAGGTTTAAAACGGTTCATGTTCGTTATACCATATTTTTCATTTTTATATCGTTACAGTAAAATTAACCTTTAAGGAAAATGTTAAGTGAGAATGTCTTAAACAATGCCTGGAAACAAGGTATAAGGTAACTGCTGTGCGCGCTTGTACAGTGGGTTATAGCCGTTACGGCGGCGTCGAGACGACGGCGGGGTCTCGGTGGGTCAGGTAACAGCTATAACCCACTGTACATCAAAAACCCTCGACTCCAGGTATTCCGTCCATGAAATAGGTAGGCGCTACAACTCTTCGGTCCTTACGTATAGTACCGTAAGGACCGCGAAGGAGGAGGACTTAAGCTATACAAAAATGTAGTTTATGCTTCACGCTGTGCTAGCTAGATTATCCCGTCAACAGGTTATTACCGAAGTTGCCTGTATAGCTGACACTGTTTGTAGTATCAAATGTATGTTATGGCTAGCCATAATAGCCTTTTATTGCCAGAGTTCAAATCAGAGATGATGAAAAAGTAGATCTTGGGTTCAATTTTCAATTAAAAGGGATCCGCCCGTTATGTTGGATAATAATAGATCGGAATAATAGATTTACTAAAATACAATATCTGTGAGCGTAAGATTCTCCTCCTACCTTTTTTTCCTGTTTAATCTGATGCGGCTAAATATCAGTATTTGAGACGGCGCGACTGGCATTGACATTAGACCTGCGTATAGCGAGAGTAACGAAACGTACCTGCAGGCTGGGGTGCACGGCGAGCTGCAGCAGCGTGCGCACG